>VXBS01005512.1:1521701-1833536 GCA_013400255.1 Sitta europaea
CCTCCTCTCCCTCTCCCTCTCCCTCTCCCTCTCCCTCCAAAGGCATTGTAGATTATGACAGCGACTTTTATAAACCCTGATATCCCTGTTTATAAATCTCTGTCTTTTAGCTTGAAATGTAAAATTGATCTCATAGGCTCAGATGTAGGTCCTCATAAATAAGGCTTCCCTTAGTGCCACAATATCCACAGATGTAGTTATTTTACAGATAGGTGACCCACCATTTGAATGACTATTTCTTTCAGCAAGGGTTCAATCTGTCAGCTGCTGATGTCCTTAAAGTCTGGTTGAAAAGCTGCAATGTGCTTGAAGTTTTTTGGTTGTTTGCTTCGGTTTGAGTGGCAGGTTTTTGTAGCTTTTGTTGGTTTGAGTGTGTTTAGGTGTTTTTGTTTTGTTTTTTGTTTTTGCTTTTTTCACCTTGAGAAGCATTGGGTTCTCTTTGGTAACACCAAATTGATTATGAAGTTTTTACTACAAGAAAATGTTAGATAACTGTTTTTAAAAACTGGGACTTAGGCTTTAGGAGTAACAGCAATATTATGTAGACCAAAATGTAAAACTTGACAAATACTTGCTCTCCTCCCAATAATGTAATAGGAGGAATGTGTACAGAGGAAAGATGTGACAGTTTTCTCAGCATGAGCCACGGTTCAGTTCTATGATACTGCTCTGGATTCTTTTTCTTTGCTATTATTAAATCTTCTGCTAACCGGCTGTGTATTTCTTCATAACGTGAAAAAAGAAAAGATGCATTAGTGGCAATTACCCCATTCAAATCTCCTTCCTGTCTGATATCCAATGAGTCCTGGATCTTTTGGATGCCATGAGGCATTAGCACAAACACCTTAAGAATTTTGCAAAAAACTGACAGAAGCTACTTCTT
The DNA here is from genome assembly GCA_013400255.1 of Sitta europaea. Classification (NCBI taxonomy): domain Eukaryota; kingdom Metazoa; phylum Chordata; class Aves; order Passeriformes; family Sittidae; genus Sitta; species Sitta europaea. Next base: position 1,522,585 of record VXBS01005512.1, read on the forward strand.
TTTCACCATTGACAGTAAGATTTGGTAAAGAATTCAAAAGTAGTCTTATGTGGTTTGTTTTTGTTATTTTTTATTTTTTTGTTTGATATAAAAAACCCAATTGTTCATATGCTTTTAATACCCAGCATTTATGTGGCAAATGACCTGAAGAATGTAAAAATTGCTGAAATTTTACAGACTAGAGTGATTTCCTAAATATTTAGAAATGAGATTTTTTAAATTTCATCCTAATATTAACTTATTGAGCACTGAATAAATAGGAGATTTGAATGTTTAGATTAAATAAAGAGCAATGTATTTATGAGATGCTGTACTTGCACTATGCATTTCTTCCTTGTACTTCTAATTGTTTTTCAGTTATGCACCATGAATCTGCCCAAATAAGGCCTCCTGAGTGTTTTGGAAGGAAGAGTTTCTGAGTTTCATCTTTCCATTTTTTATTTCAAGGAAATTTTGCAACATAGTTATGAATTAGCAACAAGGCATAACCTTTGGAAAGTGTGCCTGCCATGCTGACAATCTCTTCCTGTGCTCCAAAAGCGTCTGCTTTTTTGTAGTATATCTGCACTGGGTTGCTAGGAAATGTGACTGAGCAGAAGTACATGTTGCAGACAAAGCTAGAGGAAAGACAAAGCAAGAGAACAAGTTTTTAATTTTATTTATTTTAATTTAATTTTAATTTATTATTTTATATTTATTTCTCATACTGCAAGTCAAATTAGGAAAAAAATTAGTTTTAGAAGTATTATTCTTGCAGAATATTTCTTTCCGTCGTATAATCTTTCTGGTAGCATCAACAGCAAAACCTATAACTGTAAGGTAATCATCTAAGGACACAAATAAAGGCAATTTATATTTAGGATCAATAGGTGTATGGAACAAAGCTGACAAATTTTTTGTCATGCAAACGCTTTTTGTGACTTCCCATTTGTCTGCATTTTTCTGGTGTGCTGAAATAATTCTCGATTCCTTGACCCATTTAAAAAATACAATATGGATCCCACTTCAAAAGATTTTGTCTTCATTATTTCCTTCAAGTGGAGAATCACTTTCATCTTAAACACTAAAGCTTTGTATGACACAATTCTGTTGTCTGTGAGTATAATAATGTATATACATTTATCTTTATTCAAATCTGTGAGTGACTGTAATGCAGTAACAAAAATACAGGTTAATATTATACTCAATTTTACTGAGAATTCTCATCAAATATTATTTTATCTTGACTTTCAAAGTAAGTGGAGCATACATGAAATCATGATGTAGATGTCTCTGTATTTCCTTCTACTGTTTGAAGATATTTCATAACCTCAACCAATTTAGCCTTTTTAAAAGACAGATTTACAGGTAAAGAAAAGACATCCTATTAACATTAAAAGGTAGCTTGCATATTTAACTCTTATCAGTTCACCAGAAAATCCACATGCAGAACTGTGAACCCACACAGTAAAGAACCCACACAGTTCAGATGGAAAATAAGTGTACTTAGAAGCCATGTAAAGAAATCCATAGGACTTTTTATTATTTTTTTTTTTTTTTAGATACAGAAAGGGCTTCTTGTAAATAGAAATTAGTTTGAAGCAGGGTTTCTGTACACTATTTGTATTTTAATGTTAATAAACGTTCTGCATAAAGAAGATATTCAGGATTAACAGTGTTGTGTTTCTACATCTTATGGTAAGCATATAAAGCGAACTACTTTACTAAAAATAATCAATTACACCTTAAAGAAAACAAATTATGTCTCATATATCAAATTATTTATACTTTCTTGTTATCAAGAAAGTAATTTCCAATAATTTATGACTGTATTTCACAGGTTTATTTCTCTTTGCAATTCTTAAATGGGTAAATTAATCACTTGACTGAGAATGAAGAAAAAGATGGAAATACAGAGAATAGCAATGAAATATTAAAAACTACTTCTTTCATTTATATAATTTGGCACTACTTCAACTGGTTATCAATCCATCTGATTTAAAATGAAAGGATTCCAAATAAAACTTCTAAAGTCTCAGTGACTCTCTCACAGCCATCTTTGTTGCAATAAAATGAAAAATGTTGCACATTTAGGGAGTTTAATTCCTTCTGCTGATGTTTGGACTGCTAGCATCTCAGCCTGAATTTCAAGCAGTACATCCCAGTTTTCCAAGTAGAGTATTCATTTAGTTTATTGAATTGTGGTTATATCTAGGCTGTTCCTCAGTAGTTAAGCAAAAAAAGGCAATTCATTTTCATTCTGAGGCCACTACTGCTAAAAAATAAGTTCAACACATCAAAAAACATGTTAGAATTTCATATGTGAACAATTTGACCTCAAACACGTGAATATTTTTGCTATAAGGGTTCTGGAACATACACAATGTTTAAAAATACAGAAGCACGCAGGTATATCTTGCATTAATGGTTACTTCTAAGCTCTCCTTGATTTGTTTCCTTGCTGGAAATAGTCCATCCCTGGAGAGCCCATGGAACACAGGGCTCACAGTGAGCTACAGAGCCTGGCTGCCCAAAGTGCTCCCTCTTTAAGCAGTGCTGGGACAGAGGGTGGAATGGGCTTGGTAAGGCACAGCCAGGTTCCCTGTTCTGCAAATGGGGAAATGCAACAGAGAAATGGGTCATCCTGAACCACTGTTAGGAAAGCAAAGGAGCATGTTAATCTAAAATTATCTACTGCTAAGGTTGCAGTATGTGTGTCTCACATTAACTACGAGAACTACCTCTAGTATATTGGGAAACAAATCCTTAGGATTATTTTATAGGGGACAGTGAAAGAAGTGAGTTTTGGTTAAGGAATCCTGGGGGATTAAGGGCAAAAGGGTTATATTCACAGGGTGAGAAGAGTAAACTGCCCAACAAAGCTTGTCCTGTCATGCTGTTTATTAGTTTGGGTGACACACTGGGACTTGTAAACACCAGGTGAGAAATCATTAGTTCCTCACAGCTATCATAGCTGTAAGGCACTTAACAAGGACTGTCAGTTGTCTCACTTTTCCACATACACAGAGAAAAAGGACATGTGTTTCACATTGTGAATAGTGTAAAACAAGAATCACAGCCAGGACATATCAAACTGTGCCAGAAGAGTTTATAAATGTATATGTATACATATATCATGCAAATAGAACCTAGCAGATCAAATCAAGCTCTTATCAGTTTCCCTACATGTGACACATTCACAGAAAAGATGTGTGAATGTACAGCTTTTTTTCTTAGTTACACTTGTGTAGTGTAAAGCCTTGTCAAGAGGAAGAGCTCTTAGTGTTTTCACTTGTGCTTGCAGAGTCCTTCACTTTGTTATACGCACACCATGAATGAAACCTAAAGCAAAGGAAGTTCCCAACAGTTTGTGCCTTTGCTACAGAAGCAGTGCTACATTTTCTTTTTGTTGCAATGCTTCTGCAGGCAGAGCAGAAGTGCAGAGGCCAATCCAAAGGTGAGGTACAGGGAGCTTTGCCCCAGCTCAGAGAACTCTGTGCATATTGGGAGTCCAGCTCTGTACCATGCAGTGCAGGTTTGGGATTCAAACACTGCTCTTTGGGGGGTTGTGTGCACAGCACTTACTGATTGATAGTACTTACAGTCAGCTTTCATAGTTCTGTAATTCAGAATACATTTGGAGAAAGAAATTTTTTATTGACCATCTATGCTCACATCTTATTGCAGATTACTTTGTTTATTTTTGTTGGTTTATTTACATTAAAATTAAATTATTTGTATAATTTGTAAAATGGGAAAAAATAAACAACAGAGAGCAGTTTGTCTGTATTCTGGCAAAATAGCAAGAAACAAGGCACGTGAAAGAAAAAGATTTGTTGGTAGTTCTATGCTTCTAACAGATACACTCGCTCCATTTTTTAATTGTTAATTTCAAGAATATGCAAAGAAGTTCTTTAAGATACAAATTGAAGAAGAAGAAATAGCATAGCTAGTTAATGGACTCTTTTGGCCTACTTCTGTTTTCTTAAAAATCGAGTCATGAATTTATGTGATATTTCTGCTGGTGTCTGTTCTAGGGCAGAATGTTGCAAATAAAATACATTTTAAAAGCTCTTTTGTGGTTGGATTAACAGCTTCCAAAAGATAGCACATCTGAAACTAGAGAGTGGAAATTTCAATTTGTCATTACTCAGATGGAAATATCTGGAAGGAGGAAGAGAGACAAGCAATGTGGTAAATAATAAACTAAACCATCTGAAATCTGTCCATATTAGACTCAGGGGAATATCTTCAAGTTTATTAGCTGGTAATATGTGGATAGTCTGTGAAACTCGGCATCACATGGTGCTCAGGTCTATAGATATGCTAATCAAGAAGCATATAGTGATAGAAAGGAGATATAGAATTAGCAAGCATGGAACTATATATATAAATGATAGAAAAAATAGTGGCAGAAATAACTAACATAAGCTGCATGGTAAAACATCTGGGAGAATAATGAAGTAAAGCAGCAGGATGACTGCAGGATGACTGCAAGATATGCAATCAACACAGATAATACGCTTAAAGATAATACACAGATAATATGCAAAGATAATACACTTAAAAAGGAAAAGAAAAAAATCTTCTCAGTCATAATTTAATGAGAAGAGGCAAACAGAGGCCTGCAGAAGAGATACAGCCTCATTTCATACAAGCAGTGGCTTCAGGAAGCTGATATGGTGGAAGTCTACCTCTAGTGAGTGTCAGGGGTAATGGGAATGATTACTCACTACTAAACTTGTAGCACATGAAAGATATGAGCCTCAGCCAACCCAAGTAAGAGGGAGAACTTTTCAGGAGACCAAAGGGAAATATTGTTTTCACATAAGCTATTATTACACTGTAGACCTCTTTACCTCAGAGTAACAAGAAAGTCAAAGGTCTAAATGGCTTAAAAATGTAATAGATCATTTTTTGGAACAAACCACAGAGTTTGACTGCTAAAACTGACCTACTGATCCATGGGAGCTTTTACCAGATGGAACAGGATTCTATACTTGCCCTGTTTCTCACATTTTTTTCCTTAAATATCTGCTATTAACTGCTGTGGGATTTTGGGCTAGATGTTCTTTGGCTTGATCCCTCATGGAAATTGTGATCAAGGAAGCATTTTAGGCAAGAAAAAAGGTGGTAAATTTAATTCATCTTTGCTGTCTTTTTTTCCCAGGGTATATATATTCTCTTAAAGTATAATTTTAAGAGAATTAAAAGAGTTTCTTTTTTCTAAACATGAGTTTAGAAATTTTTCATCTAATCATCCATGCTTGAGTAATAACAGAAAATTTGTTGCTTTACATTTAAACTATTTTATAACCTAGCAGAAGAAAGAAACTGAGAAAAGTCAAGCTTGATAAGCTGAAGTGTGGGAGCCAGACAGCAACTCTGGTTTCCTTCCCTTGAGGTGAGTATCAGCAAAATACAGTAATGTGGGCATTCTTCAACAGCATGATAAAGGAATAATGAGCATTGTTCATGTAAAAGTGGTATTTGAGTATGTAAAAAGGCTTCAGACTCAATAATATAAATCACTGTAACATTTTTGACATCCCTCTCTAAAGTGAAAATACATTCAAATTATGAAACAATAATACAGTTTTTCTAAATGAATTACAGTAACAAAAACCCAAGCAGTGCTGTATTCTGAAATGAAGAATAAAGTTTATGCTCCAGGTTTAATTTTAACCAAATTTTGAACTTAATCTCTAAACAAATCAACAATTCTATAAGGAAATCAAATTTTACCTATTTCAGACAGCCAAATGAATAATGGAATAGAATAAAATCATTATTTTCAAGAAAAACTAGTCTTCTAGAGCTGTATAGTAAGGAATACAAGGTGATTTATGTGTTTGACCTATATACTAGTGACCTGTTTAGTCTTTTTATTAAGGAAAAATAACTGAATGTTAAATTACTGTATAAACGGTTGCTAAAGGAGCTTAATTCCTTTCCATTTTGACCATTCATGTCATTAATATATTTGTTTAGTGAAACCTGAGTCCAGAAGGCAAGTAATTTAGTTTTAGATTGAATTTTATGTAGCACTAAGGAGTCAAAGCTGACAAAAAAATCAAGCTTCAATCACTCTATTAATTGAAAATAACCATCACAAGCAACACCAAACTTTTACAATGATTCTAGGAGGAATAGTGTTCCAGTCCTTATGGACACTGACAGAGAATACCTTTTATAAGAACATATTTCTGTATTCAAGCTATTTCCATATGTTTATCTGCTGTTCTGAAGTCCCTCTTAAAAGTCAGATGTTGCATCTTATGAGGATATCACAGGAGCACAACTTAAGGTACGATAAGTACTTGACATCACATTTGGTCATGTAATGTGAAAGATATTAGTTTTCCTTCCCTGAGTGTATTTGCAATAGCAAGCATACATAGCCTAGACTGGATCTCATCTTGGACCTCTAGTTTGTTTCAAATTAATGACTCTTGGCCTACCAATAAAGAGAAATAATGTGATAGAGAACTAATGTAATTTTCAGAGTCCAACATTTCCCAGATTTCTAATCAAAGCCGTTTTGCAAAAAGATGTAAAGGGGCTTCAGCCACTGAACACTAGCAAAGTTCACCTAAACAAATGTCTAATATTTTTTTGACAAATAACCTGTGTAGTGTTCTCACGCAGATATTTTTTACTATCCCTGGTATCCATTGTTATGGATATGGTTATAGGGTTATAAACCCACTAGGGTGATGTATATTATGTTTCCTATATTCCTTAATAGTAATTCCATAAACATATTAGTGCGTACACATGTGCATTTGTGTGCATGTGTGCATACCTGTGTGTATGCATTTGCCAAAATGTACATATGTATATACATATATATATGTATATATATATATGCATATTTATTTACCTATGTGTGCATATATGTATTCATTTATATATGTATGTAACACTGAAAGCAGATGTTCAATTGCAGTTCACCACCTAAATCCAAAACCCTTCTTTGCAGTCATCTTGGTATTTATTCACTGCACACTACCAGTCTGACCAAAAGGGTATAGAGAGCAACACCCACATAACCCTGAAAGGTAACACATGCAAGTCTTGGTTGAGACATGTTGGGGGAAATTTTACACTATGCACTGCAATTTCTCATTTTGTGTTTGTTCTGTGAATAGACTCCAACTCCAGGACCATTTGATCAAAGTATTTCATGAGCTAAATCCAAATTAGAAGCAGTCAATGGCAGCTTTATTGTTCATGGCAGTTACGATCTGGTTATTAAAAATTTTGGAGAGATGTCGAAGTCAAAGGTATGGATTTTATTTAACAGTCAATGTGTGTGTGGGTGTGGGGGTGTGTGTGTGTGTGTGTGTGAGAGAGAGAGACAGAGACAGAGAGACAGAGAGAGACAGAGAGAGACAGAGAGAAGGAAAAAACGTGGGGGGAGAGAAAGAATGCAACAGAGAGAGAGAGAGATTAAATAGAAAACATCACCACTCCATTGGTCCCAACAGTGTCTGGTTAATTCTCCTTTGGTCTTCTTGGTAGTGAGGGTCTTGGAAAATATAGAGTTCAATGGATTAATGTACATTTGGTCCAGGTGGGAACACCCAGGTGCCTCCCCCTGGGGGGGAAGTTTGACACTGTCTCTTGCAGCAGATCCTGAATCTGTGGCATCACTTTGCTTCACATGCAGCGCTCTGGTGCAGGGCCTCGAGCATGAGTCTGGGGAGTGCTTCAGGGGTCTTTGATAAATTATGACGCCTCCTCAGCTGCTTCTCATGGAAATGTCCCATATGGATGTGGCATTCCTGTGGGGTGGGGCTATGTGGTTACAACTGAGCCAGTTTGTGTAAGGTAGGATGGGTGTTCACTCTCTCCAACCACACATTGCTCCAGACACCCAAACCCTTTCCTCCTCTCCCCTTGGTTATGGGGGAGTGTGAGAAAACCTGGCCTCAGCAGATGAGCCTATGGGCTGTGGCCTCCCTAGCCCAAACCCATCCAGGGATGGTTTTCAGGACAGCTGCTGGGTTTGACTTTCTTCTGGATACATTCCTCTCTCTCAGCCTTGTTTACTTCTCCCAGATCTGAGATAATCGGAAAATAATGTTGCCTTTATCTTATCTCAAGGTAGATGGGTTTACTCACAGTGGAAAATTCCCCTCAGAACACATACTCAGGGAGTGGAGAGCTTCAGTGATGATTGCAGTTTCTTTATACAGTTTTGCCACAATGGGCAAAAAGTCCTTCATGACAACGTTAATAACATTAACCATAACATTTCAGTTCTCAAAATGGTGAAATAACTTCACATTTTAACAGTGCAATTTAAAATAGGCCTCACTTGTTTCTCATGACCATTTCTTGCAGGCACTGAACAGATGTATATTTTTCATATTTTTTGTCCCTTTGGGATATGGTATTGCCATGGTTTAACATCAGTAGGCACCTAAGCAACACATAGTTGCTCAGTGGATCTCCTCAAGGAGGGATGGGGGAGAGAATCAGAAGTGTAAAGGTGAAAAAACTCATGGTCTTTGGTAAAGACTTTTGAACAGGTAAAGCAGTCTGAAGACTCAAGCAAAGCAAGACAGGGAATTCTTTCATCACTTCCCATGGGCAGGCAGGTGTTCAGCCATTTCCAGGAAAGTAGAGCTCCATCACTGGTAGTGGTGACTGGAAAAGAGGAACACCATTACTCTGAAGGTCTCCCCTTCCTTCTTATTCCCCCAGATTTTATTGCTGAGTGCATCAATGTAATCTGTGGTATTCCTCTGGTCACTTGACGTCAGCTGTCTTGGCTTTGTTCCTCGCAAAACTCTCAATGAGCCCCAGCCTCCTTGCTGGTTGGGCAGAATGAGGAGGAAAGGAGAAAAACCTTGACTGAGTAAACTCTGCTCAGCAATAACTAAAATATCTGTGTTATCCTCATGGTTTTGGTCACAAATCCCAAACATAACCCTATAACCCTATAACAGCTGCTATGAAGAAAATGAACTCTATCCCAGCCCAAACCAGTTTAGGTGCTTTTACATATTTGGGTAAAATAAATTCTACAATCTTCCCAAAGAATCTGAAACTTTTTCGTTTTCTCCCCAAGGAATATTAGGACAGGTTAGGACCTCATCAAAATTCTTTCTGAATTTCACTTCTATTTATATGTCCTCACCATTGCAAAAAGTTTGCATGAACTTTTGTGTAGCTCAAAGTTGCTAAAAAGACTCAATTCTTTGCTCTCAGGTTATCTGTTCATTACTGAGCGTTCTATTTATCATTTTATAGGATCTTCTGCTGAGATTTGCAGATGCAGAAAATCTGCTGCAGTGGATCCCCACTGCACTATTTTTGATAGTGTTTCTGTAACTATTTTAGTTTTTAAATCTTTTTTCTTCGTCTTCTGTTCTTGAGTTTTAGTACTATAGGAGATAGGACCAAATCCATAAATAATTTCTATTTCATTTCCGACTGTGTATGTGAGTACCATTTTTTTCATTTATTTTGCATGCAAGCTATATTTGCAATTGGCTGCTGATTTATTGCATTACTAAAAATCAGGGTAAATATTTAGTTTATGATTACTACATTGGTAAAAGTTTTGTAGTTATTTATACATAACTAGACACAACTTCTTAAAAGACGATTCTAAAAAAATTAAAACCAGTGTTCCTTTACATGCAATTATTTCTTTTTAACTTCATAAAACTTTGTCCCTTTTTCTGTGTTCCAGCTGCTAAGCATGGTAGATAGTTGGTTGTGGAATAAGTATCAAGGTAGCCCTTGATGTCTGTATGCTAAGATCACTAGGATCAAAGCAAAACTGAGTCTCTGGAACAAACATAAGTGTTCTAGTCTAATGTTTGGTTCTATCAAGCATAAACAAAATTATACAGTTTTTTCCTGTATTGGCCAACACAAAAAATGCAAAAAACACAGATGCCAGAATGACACAGCTGCATGTTTATGTCTACTAATCCACCTGATTAAGATTCAGTGCTACACACTGGGGAACAATCTACTCCCATGTAAACTAAGATAAATCTGTGAATTCAAATAAGAATTAAATTTAGCTTGATTCTCTATTTCCCTTTAATTCTCCAATTGTTTTCTCTTACTTTGCAACCAAATTCTCTCAAAACAGTCAGGGTTTTTGGTGTGGGTTTTTTTTTGTTTGATTGTTTTGATTTTTTTATTTGTTTCTTTGTGGCCATCATTTCTGTGGTATTGTATACTTACACCTGCTTTAGTTAGCAGTGTTAAGAACTAACATAGTGAAGGGGCTTACTATTGCATGAGAACTGACCACTACTGCGATATGTGAATGAATTTTTAGCAAAGTTTATATCAATAATATAAAGCTAGTCTGTGAGCTTTTGAAACCCTTCTTGCATGGAGATCTCTATTTCTCCAATTAATTGGGACTCAATTACTTACTCTCTTAAGACTCTACTTAAGCAGCATATTGTCTATGTTCAGGTCTTTAGTATCTAAAGCTCTAATTTGAGTTTTCGTTGCAAGGTTTTTCTAAATGCCACAAGAATCTTCCAGTTATTTCTTTATATAATTCTTTATTTTCAGTCTGTCTTGATTAATTTAGATGCTAATTTAGAAAAATAGAAACTGAAATTACTTTGACGACAAGAATGATGTTTCCATATACTAAAATGCTGGTCATACAAAATGAGTGTTAATAATACTCATGGTCATGGTCTTATAGAAGTTATAAACATCTGAATACTAGGTTCTGATATCAAGAGAAGTTTTCATGCAGCAGAATAGCAGGAGTGGGAATTTATCTAAAACAATGAATCAGAAATCCTTAACTGAGGTTGAGAAGCTTAGAATTACTTTTTCTTAGAAAATTGCCTGCATCTATGAAAATTAAACACCATCATTGTTATTTAAAGAAAAAAAAAAGGCAGGTCTAGTATTTTGGATCTATAGAAAAATATTTTTTAATACATTATCACACAGAGAATAAGGTAAAATAATAAGTATTTCAAGAGGCAATAAAATAAATCAGGACAAATTCCAGCAATGTCGCCCTGTTCACAGAGTCCTGAATCATATATTTTTGAGTCAATTCAAAACAACCAGAAAGACATACTTCACTGAAAATACAATCTAGGATGTATTTTATGGAAATATTTTGATAAACAGGAGATAGTAGCTTCTCTTTATTTCAAAATGTGTAGAGAATCTCTAAATCCAGTATAGTTTTCACATTTCTCTGCTTAATGTCATCTAAGTCTTGAAAACTTCTAAGATTCTGTTCTTATACTGAAAAGGCAAAGAAAGGCAGCTTAAAGAGCTTAAAATCCTGATAACTGTATTAGAATAGAAATTCACAGAATAATGGTCCTAAATTAAATTACATGGAGTATGCAGGGAGAAGAAGATCACTGCAAACAAAGAACGAGTATGGGGGGTTAAGCTAAGGTCACAGGAGAAACTGCAACTGCACAGTGAGGGAAAAATGGTACGAAAATGTGTGTGTGCAGAACATAAGTGTTGGGATAATTGTCTTAGCCTCCACAAAACCTTGAAGCTGTGATATGTAAAATGGCAAAGGAATTTGCTGAAGCTGAGATATCAATTTTATATCAGCATTTTATAATTGAACTTATCAAAATTGACCACAAATCTTCCTGATTCTGCTGTTTACAATTTCGACCAGAATCTGAAGAGAATACCATTTCCTGGAAGTATAGCTGGCTGAAGAGAGATTTTAAAAATCAGGCGCTCCAAACATAATAACCACAAGTATTTTAGATTTCTGTTGGCAAAATATAGAAAAGGTAGAACAATGCTTAATGATCAGGTACATCAAGAAACTACAGAACAATGCTGTATTGATGGTACAACACATTGTGCCATCTCCCATCTAAATAATTCACTTGGACTTCTGGAAGAACAAGAGGGTTTTACATACTCTGGCTGTTTTCAGAAAATTGGGAAATGGTGAATATTAGAATAGATGAATATCATATAATAGACTTTTAATGGAGCAAAGCAGTGAAAAACTGCAGCAAAAGAGCCAGTATTGAAGATAAATGTACTAAAATGTGAAGAAAACTCCTTGAATATCTGTCAAGAGCTGAGACAATGCCAGGTCTGCAAAGAAAAGACAGTTAGACTTTGATTTAAGAGTCAAATAACAGCCCGAACTGATCAGTCTTAACAAAGGCTATGAAGAAACTACAAATGCTTTTAGCCACGGCAGAAAATAAAAACCACAGCAGTTTACAAAGTTGAATGCATTTTGCTTCATTTCTTCAAAGAACTCTATTTAAAAAAGGTAATTTCTGCAGCCCAGCTGAAAAGGGGAGAAACACTGTCACAGGAATGCACTGCATGGCCTTCACCATTGCAAAAATGTTCTCTGGATGTTATGCTGAAAAACGTCTTAGTTGCCTTTGCAACTAATTAATGTTATTTTCTATTTCCATATTGTGAGACCTCCCCCATGTTGCATATACAGCAGTGCAGGTAGTTCAGTATTGGTGCAAATGTTACGAGAAGTTATTAATGGAACTATTTCTACCTTGAAAAGAAGTGTTGAAAATACATTATTTATAAAATGGCACAATTAAATATTATTAGTAAATAGAATGGAATAACCCTTTTGAAATCATATAAGTGCTGCTGGTTCAAAATCAAAGGTCAGACTGTGAATTAAAGCTGGGACTGGTGCTGAGGAGGTTTCAGCCCTTGTTTTTATCAGGGCAGAGCCCTGGATGTGTTTTGTGACAGGTGCTCCTTCTTCCACCATTTTCCACTTGAAAGTCATTCATGTCCTCAAGATCTGTAAGTTTAACTCCCCCATGTTTTCAAATTTGCAAGGAGTTAATTAGCTAGGGTGAGCACCATACAATCATACAAAAAATAATGTTTAACATAATCTTGTTATTTTGGAACTGAAAACAGATAGTGTGAAATGTTACAAAGCACGATTTATGGAAGAACAATCATGAGAGGTTTTGGGCACTTCTTGCAGATGAGCAAATCCTGTTTCACTGGTATCACTGAAGCGGCGTGCACATATACGAACCCTAGCATGGAGTCCAGATTTTTACTTAAGGCAAGGATTTTCTGTGCTACTAGAAATGTCTTAAAACAGCTAAGGCTAATCATTCAGAGCAATACCAGAGTAGACCTGCAGCACCTGAATAGCTGAAGGAATGAAGATTATATTTTTCTCTGCCACACATGCATGCATACATATACCCTCTTACTGTAGGCTGTGGCAAAATTCTCTTTGGCTAGAAATGGGTCAAGCTAGATGGTGCTAAAGCTTATCTACATGATACTTCTGTTCTTGGGTCTTTGGTTTTCTGTCAGGAATCAACATTGGGAAAATTTTTACTGATGCTCATTTGGAGGCGATGTTCCAATTACCTGTGGGGAGCTAATCCCTCCTGCTGACCCATTCACTGGGTGAGCAAAGATAGAGGCTGGTGTGATTCAGTCATTATTTAAATTTAGACAGAATCTAATCTTCCTTTCTCTTAGATTGAAGCATTAATAACAAACTGCTTCATTACATCATCTTGCAATCTATTTCCTCTGGAGCTGATAATTGCTATAATAATTATAAACTACAGTTTAAATTAATGCACATGCATTTTGGAATGTAGATGTTAAAAATATCTTAAATGTCAATAGTAATATGAAATTTAGTGCATGATTTTCATCTCTCCAGTGCTTTCTGGGGCTATTTTCAAGGTTTCTTTTCAAAAGTACTTCAATGAAAAATACTGAAAATATTTTCTTAAAGATTTTTTCTCAGCTTTTTAAAAGAGAAAGTGTGAAAGAAGCAATGTGATGCCTTTTTCATTGTCACAGAGCTCGCATACTTTGCAGGATCAATGATTCAACACAGCATCAGAAAGCCATTAAGATGTGGCTGCCAAAATGGGCTTTGAAGCACAACCACCAACTCAGAAAGACAGAAAAGGCCCACATACGGCGTTACAAAAGCCATATCTGTGTAAAAATCTCTTAATGTAGGCTAACCAATTGACAGCCTCTGCAGGTATAGAGATGTTCTCATCTTTGTTGTCTTTTGTATTTGTATTGATGATATAACCTGTATATACTGTAAACATGAAACCAAGAGTACATCTATACTTCATCTCATGCATTCTGAATAGATCATTCCAGTCAACAGATTATGTCAAAATAAACCTATTTTGTAAATCTTTGCAGTAGAGGTGTATGCACTCAAATCAAGCTTTGAGTTGTAACTCTTTCTCTATTAACAACATTGATGTTGAAATATGTTTTGCAGAAACCTTGGTTTATTGATTTCCGTGTATATCAGCTAGAAGAACAGGCTCAGCTTGCATCTTAAAAATAATAAATAGAAAGCCACTCAAGACTTTGGAGAACTAAAAGGTTATCTGGACTGTATTTCTCAGGTTTCTTAATGAATGCTAATGAAAAATTGCACATTTCACACTTCTGAATCATGAACTGGGAGGATTAAAAAATATTTAAAAAATTGTAAGGTCCTGCATTTTCTTTTTCTTTTTTTTTTTTTTTTTTTCCCTACTGCTGTTTTGTGGTGTACTATGATAATTTTAAAAGTGATCTCTGCAATCCTTATCTGTCATGGAAACAAATTTATTTGCTGGGTGGCTGAGCAACATGAAGTGAAATAAATTTCTTAGAAGTCTATCCTCAGAAGGCTGCTATCCATTACTGTTACAAGTTTGCAATGGAAATGGCTTTACTGCTACGCAGAGAGTATGATGAAATTTAAGGCCTTGTGAAAGATGCATTAGAACAATAAATATAGTTCAAACAATGTATCAGGGACAAAATATTGCTGAATGTGATATGTTTATTTATTCTGACAATTTTTTGAGTTTCAAAGTAAATGAAACTCAAAGTAAATGGGTCAAAGTAAATGGATAACTCCTTAAATCTGGAGGTTAACCTAAAGAGTAATAAAAGTGAAAAATTATGCACAAATTGATGTATTCACTTTGCATGGGGATTAACATTTTTTCATTTTACTTATATATAGTACCTAGAGTGCCAGACTCTCTGGCAGAAATGATCATCATAAATCAGAAGATTCATCATAGTCAGCTACCTGATTCCATCTTAACTCTTCCAGATGTTCACTGTCTATACTTTAAAAGCACATTATGGATCATTTTCATCTTTTCAACCAGGAACATCAAAGCCTTTATATCTACTATGATTACAATTAAAGTCTGATCAAACAAGGCACTGAGTAGCCTCAGGACACAGCTTTATTTACAACAAAACACTTGTTTATAAACAAAACACTTGTTTATATCTCTGAAGGTGTGTGTTAGAATATTATTGCTTTATGTGGGACTTTAGACCATGCTTAGATGCAGGCCAGCCGTTAGGTATAACACATTGCTAATATAAAATGTTCCACACAGTCTAATTTTATGCTGTAGGGTGTTTTCCTGTGGGAAGCACTTTGTATATGCATACTGCCATCCAGCTGCCTGAGTTCAATGCCTGAGATTTCACACTGCCACTGTCACTTGGCCATTTTGCTTCAGATAAGCCTGCTGGTGATCTGATCCTCTAATTTAAATTCTCTACTGAGTGTCTTCTGGGGGGAAGGGAAGGATGGCGGCAGTGTGGGGAAATATGCCTAGCAAACAATATTCTTGCAACACTTACTTTATGGCATTTTTATCCTCAGGAGTTAGGAAATAATTACCAAATATCAGGCTTTCTGTGATGTATTCCCTGCCCATTCTGGTTTCACTTTTTGTAAATTGGTCATGTCTCAACATATCAGGCTGGACAGTTCACACTGTCCTCATTCATCCTGCAAAATGTGACTATTTCGTTGTCTTCTATGCATATTTGCACCTCTCATACTAGCAATATACATTCAAAATCGGTTCCCACTTTTTTTATCCTTTTTTTTTTTTTTTTTTTTTTTTTTTTTTTTTTTTTTTTTTTTTTTTTTTTTTTTTTTGTGTGGCAAGTTTGCCCTTTTCTTTGCAAAGGGTCTTTGAGCCAACAATTAGCTGCTTCATGGAAGTACACAAGCACCTGAAAGATAACAGCCAATTGTCCTTGATTGTAGCATTGAGTATTTCTCAACAATATGTTTTATTGAAGTTTTAAACCATTTTATTGGTCAGAGTAACTGTCTGAAGTGCAATTCAATAAGCTATCCAGTGCAAGTTAGGTGTTAGCAAAAAGTACAAAATGAAGTTCCTACTACAGATGGATCTTGCAATTCCCAAAATGGCCATTAGTCCTGATTAACATTGCAGGGCATCAAGAGTATAAACGGTGAGGAAGAACAGGCAGTTCTGATTTTTTTTCCATTCACTTGGCTGTGGAACTGTGCAAAAAGATGAGCCTGTACTTGGCAAAGCCAGTGAAATACAATTTCCTCAACTTCAGTGAGGAACTTCAACTTCAACTGTGTGCATCATAATCTTCAGCTTAACTGTGAGAGCTTCAGAATAAAACATATAGTTATGTTGGTGCTTATAAAGTTGGAATATTGTTTTCTAACTCACCTATGTCCATGTATTACTGGGAGAATGGAAGGGAATTACACATTTGCAGGGATCTTCGTCCTTTCTGAAATAACACAGCTTCTGCAGGGTAACTTTCTGAAAGTTAATCTGCTCTAAATTATTGCTATACCAGTAAGAACTTCAGGAGAACCAAATACTTTACAGATAATAGGATGGAATCACACTTCTGCTAACTCTCTGCTAAAGCATACAATTCTTTATGTTCATATTTGATTTTTCTAGCCTCCCTCAACTCTCTTACACTTCCATTTGAGTCAATTGACTATTTTACCCTAACCTACCCTTTGGCTCTAGTAAAAGAAAAATGAAAAAAATATTGGCATACATTGATCTTCTCTCTTTCCATAATCCCTTTGTCAATGTCAAAAGGAATAAAAAGTTACTGTAGCGTTTTTGTAGGATACTGGCATATCTCAGGTGAATGAGAGATTAAAGAAGGAAAAGTTTCCATGACGAATGAAAAGTAGACAGCGAGTACTTTCTAATGATTAATTTTAAGATATCATCTAAATCCAGTTTATCTAATCCACCTCACAGGATTTAATTATGTTTGCATTTAATTAGAGTGGAAAGCTACTTTTCCCATTAAACACTGTGGAACTGTTTCAAATATTCTCAGTTTGACTGCTTTTTCCCCTTTGTTTATTAAATGTCCGACTTGTGCACATCAACTAATTTTGATATTACAAGCAGCACTAAACTTTTCTGAAAGGTACATAAATGAAGATTTGCTCCTTTCTCTACAATACCTAAATATTTTTATAAGAGGTCTGGATTTTTCATAACCATGATTTAACAACCAGTCAGAATATCGTGGTCATGTTTGAACTAATGAATGAATCCATGTACAATTTAAAAGTGGGTGGTGGTTGTTAAAGGTCATTTTTTAATATAATAAATGAACTTAGTAGCAACTCAATCATTCATTTTTGCATAATTTTCATGAAGATTTTTCAGTGCAGTTTGAAATGAGCAAAGAAGGAGCAATACATGTACAGAATTTTCCTCCTAGCAGGATACAAATGCATAATGAGCAGAGACCTAAGATGTGGTAACCTGCACGTCATAAAGTACTGCTTTAAGATTATCTATTTTATAGGTCATCAGTATCTATACACCTCTGGTGAGGGACACAAAATGATTTTTATTTGACTGGTTTAATGTAAATGTCCTTCCACTTTAATGTAAAATTTTATCCTAATGTATAAATCATAGTGCAAAGTGTCAAGCATTTCTTTTCAATTTCTTTCATAACGTAAACCAAAATCCTTCTTGCAGGATATTTGACTTGATGTTGTAATTGAAAATGGTTTCTGATGAGTGCCATAGACAACTTAAGCACAATCAGCTGGAGGATCAACATCTTGTGCTGCATTCATGGATACTTGAGTTTGGTGCAAAAGGACTAAAGCATAATGGAAAGTCAGAAGTTGCATACACCTAAGTCTCATTACATTGCCTGACAAGGATAGTACGGAGATTATAAAGCTTATTACCTGTGTCTAAAATAATCTCTCGTGAAATAGTCATGTAAGAAAGTGTTCTAAAAAGCCACTGAGAAACATGCCAAAAACCTAAGTGCGACGAACACCGCAGAATTTCACTTCTGCCACTGAGGTAGACTTTTAATACATTAAAAATAGTTAGAGTCCCCCTCCAAGGTAATTTCTATGCCCATTTTCCATTATAATGTATTATTACTCCCTCAGTAATTTTTATTCAGAGCTCTGAGCTATAAACTCTGACACAATTTGTCAGGCACCTTTAAAAAATGAGGAAGTCAAACCTTTCATGGACTCTGGATCACAAGAATACAAAGACTTTGTCAAAAAACTGTTGTCTTCTTTGTCTTCTTTCATCTTAGTAAGGAATTATCTGTAGAACTAGCACTTTTTCCTTTCAAATATTGATGAAAAATGTTTCAACGATGTGATGAAACAATCAAAATATCGTAAATTCCTCCATGTTGTCTGAGCCATGAAAGCTCATTGTAAATTTGAACTAACATGTTTAACATCAAGATTTGTCACTGATTTGCCCTACATTACCTTTGCCCTGAGCTAAAAATGCCTATCTGGCTGGTCAAAAATGATCAGCTCATGATACCTGGAACGTTATATTTGTCTCACCCTTTAATGTACTGCCCGCAAGAAACAAGGTAAGTTGTAGATAGGTTATTAATTCTAGTTGCTGCTGGTCATTCTGGACTCCAGACAACCTTTTCTTTTTTTTTGCTAGGAGTGTGATTCCCTTTTTAAGCTTATAAAGTCTGTTCACTAGCAGGGGAAAAGATGATTTTAAATGAAAAACTAATTCCTAATAATTTAGGCATACCCAGGAAAATATTAATGTAAACCACACTGAGACATCTCTCCCTCTAACTCTGTGTATCTGTGCAAAATGATAGCCATAAAGTCACAGTCTATTTTGAAACTCTTTATGAGTGTTCGTGTTAAAGACTGGTGCTTGTAGATGCAGGTCTCCATTAGCCCAGGAAGACTTAAGGACTATCACTTGTTCATTACTGTTTTTTACCTTTGGTCTTCTAGGGACAGCTGCCTGTCCACAGGGTACCATTTAAATAATTTTGACCCATATAGTGTCTCTCTTGTTTCACTGATAGCGAATACATAATTTCTGGCATGTATTATAGAAATTTCACATAAATATCATGTGAAGAAATGTCATATTGACACATATATCAGCTCGAGCTTGCAGACACTAATGGATGTTTTAGGAGGCTGTCAATGCTTGAAGAATCTCTCTCTATTGCAGAAAGGCACTTGACTAAGATTGGGTTCCTGGTAACTGTGCAACTGTTCAACTTTCTCTAGTAAATTGCCCATCCTAAATCTACCCCAAAGCTTTAAACACTCTATTCCACTTCCTCAGTGATCAGGATCTAATCTGTACCAGTTTTCAGGGATATTTTCCATTTCTATTCTAGGTGAAAAGATTTTGCCAGCTGTGATCATCATTTCCTACATGTTTCTACAAAATTTAAACACAATAAAGCCTTCATAGGTCAAGTACTTTTTCACAAAATATTAAATTAAACTATTGGTAATTTGAGAATTCTAATTTTAATCAAAACTGTGTCTAAGGTAAAAGATAAGCCTAACTTGGAAAAAATAGAGAACAAAGAAAAAGGCCACAAAGATCTTGTTTTTTCACTTCTTCT
Source organism: Sitta europaea (assembly GCA_013400255.1). Classification (NCBI taxonomy): domain Eukaryota; kingdom Metazoa; phylum Chordata; class Aves; order Passeriformes; family Sittidae; genus Sitta; species Sitta europaea. The sequence goes on from VXBS01005512.1 coordinate 1,542,274, forward strand.
TTTTGCCTTGATTTTAGATAAAATGCACTCAGGTGGTTTTCCAGTAATTTTTATGAATATTCTTGAGCTGTAACTCTCCTAGGTCAAACTGTCAATTTATACATACATACACACATATATATATATATTGGCTTTTAAATTATTTAGAAAGGTTCTTCACTCTTTGTGGTCTGGTTTTCTTCAGTATGACAAGGGCTGGCAATGTCATGCAAGTTGCTCTCAAAATATACTAATTTCAGTATTTCCCCAACCTACATATGCCTTGTCTAGTCAATCACTTATTCACCATAACAGACGCTGATCTTTCCAAAGGAACTAGAATGGCTCGTCTGATATTTGGTCTGTATCTGCTGACTCTCACGCATCATGAGGACTCAGAAAATCGCACTTGTACAGCAATTATTGCCCATAAAGGAATGCTGCATCTCAAGGACTGACCAAGATTAAGGGGACGAAGGGTTCTTTCTCTACAGCTAGCACTCTTATTCCTGGCGTGGCACTAACAGTGGTTACACTGTTGGGCACCTTCAAGGACAACACACAACACCACAATGGTAAATAATAGCTGTCACTGTCACCCTTTCCCTTGTTAATTATCTGCTTTCCTATTTAGCCCCATTCTTTCTGTCTCTCCTGCCAGTGTAGACACACAGCAAGATTTAGGAGTATTTCAAAATGCTCTGCATTTCCCATTTTATCTGGGGCTAGAAGACTTCAGCAATCACTGTAGGAGCAGGCTTTAGAGGAGACTTTAGAGCCTTTCCTCTGTTTAGAGAGTGAGTTACTTGCCGCAAATTAAGTTCTTTGCAGATTGATATTAGCTCTGATATTATTAAAAATCCTCACAAAAAATCTTCACAAAAAATCTTCATGATGGGATTAAATATATACTCATTAAGTTTGCAGATCATGCCATCCTGGAAGGAGAGGTAGAAGAACTGCCTTATTAACAGAAGTCAGAAGGTTGAAAGGCTGGGTCAACAAGAATTACATGACATTTAACCAAAAGAAATATGAAGCATTGTACCTGTGGGAAATAGGATGCTCTGCCTGGAATGGGGGAAATGAACAATAATTATTATAGAATTTCCAGGAGATTCCTCACACAACTCAAGAGCAGATCTGTAGTCAAAACCAAATGTATGTGTAGTTCAGTGGCCTGTCTTCAACAGCAATTGTTAATGGGTGGCTAGTTCAGAGGAGACATATTGTGGTATATCCCTTAAACATTGTGTCAGCCTCCAGCAGTTTGCAATACAGGGGCTTTATGCTCCAGTGATGATTTCCGCATGCTTAGTAAGCCTCAGCATATTGTTTTCTGTTCAACCATCCAAATTCCCCTTTCATTTGTTGAAACTTTTGTCATTCAGCTTATTGCATGGCAAGTAGTGCTACAGCATAACCGTGCACCATGTAAAAAGTCACTTTGTTTTGCTTTCCTTGAATTCAAGTTAACCATTTTTTGAGTGTATTCTGTCGTATGAAAGAGCTGCCCATTCTCCTTTAAGTTTTGCAAAGAGAAAGTTGTCATAGTGTTGTGAGCATTTATTAGGCAAGCCCCCATATACCAGCCCAGAGATCTCCCAGAATGCGGTAAAGTATATGCTGGAGAAAGCTTCAGCTTCTTTTCAGGCTGATAAGGGAGATTCAGCTGGTCACAGTTTAGGTAATGTAAAGCCTCTATAAGGTTAGCTTTCCATACCAACAAGTCAGCTTTTAATTTATAGCCTGCAGGATACTTCACAAGGATATGCTACTCTAAAAATGTGGTACTGGTGTCCAGGGAGACTTCTGCAAACCCTGGAGATATATTGAATAGAGTTTTCTTTTCCAAAATAGAAAAACTCTCTGAACACTGACAGATTCTGAGAGTGTCTATTTATAAAAAATACTATGACATGTGTGTCAAAGTGGTGATGGAATTTGTTAAAAGTTTGTGTGAGAATTGAGATGTTTTGTCATTTATAGTAACCTCCATTTTTGTGCAGCCTTTCTGATGGCAAAGGATTGTGTCTAGCCTTATGTTCCTCTGGCTTATACCCAGTTTATTGAGGAAGCTTTAATAATAGCATTTAGCTTTTATAGCATTTTTTATCTGATTCTTTAAAGTTCTTTACAGGAGTGAGTACTATTATTATGATTTTTATAGACAGAAGAACAGATTGGGTTACACAGTAAATATACAGATGAACTATAAGCTGTGCTTGAGTTTTTTGCTCTTTGAGCAAGTCTGCTAATCATCAGCCAAATTTATCTTTTAGGAGAGCAGTGGGAGATGAGAGGGTCTGACAAAGTGAGGACATAATTTTTGAAGTTATCTTTGCAGTGGCAGTATTCCTCCTGTTGCAATGCAAAGATGAACTATAGCCAAATAATAACTGATTTTTTTATTTAGCAAAGATCACTGCAAATGAATGTTCAGCATGATGCATTGAATGTTTCCTGCCCTAAGGAGGAGTTCTTCAGCACTATTCCTAACGATGAGCAAGATACAGGCTTAGTGAGTGTTGAAAGAGTTGGTTACCTTTTCCAGTTACAGTAGGGAAATGAGCTCCAAAAAGCATAAAGCAGAACTTGAACAAAGTAAGAACAGCGTTTTTGAACTGAAATTAGTCCAGCATTTACAGAATTCAATGTAGCAGAAAGATTTTATTGTTAGATTAAGTCAGAGTATATGCATATATCCAACAGGTGGAAGAAGAGCAATGAACTCCTCAAGTGAAGATTCCTGCACAGGATCATGGATGATGAAAACCTGCCAGGTCTGCCATGAGATATTCACAAATGAAATTATAGTGTGTTATAATTGATAATGTGTGCTTGGTTCTAACACAAACAAAAACAAGCCCTGTCTTTATTAATGAAAATGAGACAGAATAAATTAATCCTTGGTGTATTCATTTCTTTGCAGAGTTTTTCCATATCTTTTTGAATCCCTGTTCTACTATCTGGCTTCCATTTACTGTTTGATTATCTATCTTTAAAATCACTTCTTTTCACAGAAAGGCATTTCCTTTCAAACCAGCAGATAGCATGAAATGGGATGTACTTTCCACTATATATACTTTTCGAAAGACGTCATCAACCACAATAGAAAAGGGTAAAATTTGTAGCTTAGGGTAGGAATTCTGTCCCCACTAAAGAAATATAGAAATTAAAGAGGAAACTGAAAAAGCACAGTTTGCTTCAAATCCAAGAGGAATGTGTTATTCTTGGATTAAAAACATATGAAACAAAAAATCAAAACATTCTATTTCTTCTGCAGGAGTACTGGCCTTGTACTAAGACTATATTTCTATTATAATACACATGTGTACGTAGCAACATTTGTGTGACAAAGTAAATTAAGTTGGAAAGGATGCAAACTGTGACAACTTAGAGTCATAACAAACCGTCTAGGAATATTTTTCTGTACGATTAGCCAGAGATGTCAAAGTCATAAGGCTAATTGTGCTCAAAGGAGCACAACAGACACAGAAGCAAGGTGGAGACTGTGCAGGGTTCATGGCTACCAGGGATATTACTGAGGAAGCACACACAGAAGATTAAAGTTCATTTACCACAGTGTGTAACTGGGACTTGCCCACAGTAGGGCATTTCTTTTCTCTGGAAAAGCTGGAGAAACTTTGTCAAATAAAAGTGTCAGATCAAAACATTTCTAAGTAAATTCATTCAAACAAATTTAATTTAAAAATTAATCAAATGGATAAAAAGAATTGCCAAAACCACATTACAACAATGTTTGAAACCAAATGGTATTTGCATAGGATTTCTGAAGGAGCTCAGATAGGAGATTACCAAATGTTAGCTGAGATATGTGGTATATTGCTCAATTTGCCAAAAGAGTAGAAGCAGTAAGTGTTACTGTATCTTTACCTTAAGTGTCCGCTTCTGGCAGTTTTCAGAGATAAGATATTGGGCTATGCAGCTCTTTAGTTTCAACTGTAATGGATATTAATGTGTTAAAATACAAAAGTAGTTATTTAGGATTTAGTAAATGAAATTAAATTCACATAAATGTTTATCTTCTGATTTTTAAACATAACTTTCAAATATTGATTGCGATGAATATGTAAGTCTTCCTTTTGAGAAAGGCTGGAAATTTAGGATCTAGAAGAAAAGTCCCAGAGACAAAATGATTGAATTAAAGTACTTGCATGCTTCTGGTCACTAAGCCAAAGATTCATATAGTTGGTTACCTTTATTCCACTTTTCAAATTACTGCTATAACAAACATTTCTCTTTAAAGTCCTTGTGCAATGCAACAGTGTTGAGGAACTATTGGTATTTTACCAAGCTAAAAATGATTTTGAACTGGGAAGTATAGATAAATGTTGTGAATTGGTTTGATTAGTGTTACTCAGGAGAAATATTAAATGTTAATTGATTTCATATATTTTGAAGACTTAACAAATAAAAGAAAACTACTTAGCAGGAGCTGATTGCTGGTAATTAAAAATGTTAAGGTTTAACAGCAGAAACAAGGTAAAATTATGATTTTGAAGATAATTAAATAGAATTGCAGAACATCCATTCTCAGGGTAGAAGTAGTAGATTTGTGAGACTGAAATTTAAATCAGTGACACTCCTACTAAAATTCCTTAGCTTGTCTAGATACTGAGGTTGTATGTATTTGACCAGCTGTAGCTCTTCATATTTGGTCAAGTTAGTCTTGTCCTGTGAACACCAATTTCTTTCCATTAATCGTACAGAATTAATTTTTGCTCATAATGATCTTTGTCCCAGAAACATGCCGCATAGGCTACAACATTTTCTGTGGCTGGACACATCTGTTTCCCTGACTTAAGGTGAGAACAAGCCTCTAGCAATTTAACACTCTAAGCCATGCACTGATAAAAGTTAGGTTCATATTATATGTGAAAGTAATGAAAGCCTGAAATTAAGGTAGAGATATCCAGTGGGTTTTCTTTCTGTTTTCAATTCAGGTTTTAGACAGGTTTTGGGAAGTCTATCCAAGAATAAGTTATGGATAGTACAATAGGAGTTTTAAGAATGATCAGCTCATAGTGTGGTCTACAGTGTTTTAACCTAGCTTATTTATGACATGTAGTGATATGGAACACAATGTTCTTCCCTCCATTTTTCCAAGCAGTAAGTAGTCTGATGTTAAGTGATAAAGAAAATGCAAAAACAAACTGTTGGCTCTGTTTTAGGTTGATTTGCATGCTAATATCAGAAAATGCAGAAATTGCATCTGGTGCTCTAAATCCTGTTGTTCATAAAGACTGTTCTTACAGCGTAATTAAAATCTGGAATACACTGAGCTGGCAGTATAAAAAGTCTTGTCAGCTAGAAATTACTACATCTAGACTGCAGGCTGAATATAAGAAAGAAGTAAATTAGGGTTGTTAACCTATTTGAGAGGACCTTTCTGTCTTCATTTGTGCCAAATATAAACGTTAAATTTTGACTAATTAGAAAGTCTGTCATTTTGATTAAGAGAGATATTATATACTAAGTCAGGGTGGCAATCAAGAAAACTGTGGGGGAACTTCAGAGTTGCTCTAAAATATACAGGTCACCAGTAGATAAAAAATTGATTGCAATCAGAGGTTAAGAAAATTGATTCTTGATGAATTACAGCGTTACAATCACAACATGCTACTGGCCAACAAGTCAGTTCTATTTGATCAATTCTGAATAGTCCAGGTCCTTATTCCTGATGTTTGAAAAGCTGAATATCAAGCTTAGTGGGACCTACAGTGAGAATAGGACTTATATTGATAAAATCATGGCAGAATAAGGAGAGGAAGTACAACTTTCCATAATTTCTTCTCATACACTGTTTTCCAACACACCCTAATGTTTTGGAATGACCAAAGATTGTGTCATACCAAATTATGATACCAGTAAATTTTTTATCAGCAGTTTTCTTACCAGTGTTTCTGGAAGGCAATAGAGGAAATATGATAAATTTCAAGTAGTTCAAGTTCTCTAGAAACCTAGAATTCACAAGGAAAATAAGTGAACTTTGTTTTTTGTTATTGTCAGAAATATTCTGATTTTTCTCACAGTGTTCTTCTTGCTCTTTTGGATTGCTAAAGTACTTCAGAATCTTAATACACTTATATTAAAAACAAAATAACTGCACACTTCAGCTCCCATTTATCTATCCTTTTTTTAATTTTTGGTTCTCTTTTTTTATCTGATAATTCTGGCATCTTTTTCAACATTAAGAAATTTATAGTTGTATTTTGTTTCATTCTCTATCTTAGAATACATGGAATAATTAGGATACACATTAATGTATTGTAAATTTCCTCTAAGTAAAACAGGTTGCTAAATATTACTTTGAGTACTAATTTTTGTGTTCAGGTTAATATTTCTACTTTACAAAAACATAAAAATGTAAAGTTGAACTATTCCAATCATGATGTGGAGAACACATTTTCTATTATATCTTGGAGTGCCATCTATATTTATGAGATGTAGAGAACAAGAGCTTTTCACTTGATTGGCAATTTGATATACAAGCCAAATTTTCTCCAACCACTGATACAGGATCATCATCTCATCACAAACTGTAAATATGCAAACTTACAAAATAATGTTGAGAACCCAATAAGGTATGATATTAACAAAGCAATAAAAGTAGATCCATTAATGAGAATTGTTCAGATCAAAGCACACAAAGTATTAATTTTTAGACTGTTGAATTATTATTAGTTTTTTCATTGTTCTTGTTGCACGATTTATTATGTGGAATCTTAAAATGAAGAGTTTTGTGGACTTTTTAGAAGCTAAATTTCTAGTCAATACTATTTCTTGGCCTTCTGAAAAAATAAGCTGATTGTAGACTGAGTAGGTTTTCAGCATTCCTTAGCTTTGTTCATTGCAGCTACACACAGGAAGCTGAAATGTAAAAGCATATTCCTGATCCTCGTTGAACTTGTAGGAACGATGTAGAAAGCTCATTCTGGTTGGAAGGGGGAAAAAATAAAAGGATTCTTAGTGCCTTTTTTCCTTTTGAATTTGGGGCTTCTCTAAAGCCTATGCAGTACAATGTCCCTCTTTCATTTTCAGCTCTGCTCTGACCTCTTTCCTGTACTGCATCTTGCAAAGGGATTACAAGCCACGGTGACAAGATACTGTGCTTTTGTAATTGTCACCTTGCTCTGTAACAGCAGCTCTCATCTACCAGGTGGAGAAATGAATCATTCTGAAGTTGTTCCAGCCATGAGGAAGATTTAAAATAATTGATTGTGATGGTAGATACAGGACTGAAATCATAAGTGTGAAATATTTTGCCAGAAATTCTTGAACATAAGTAATATTGTGACAAAGAGAGAGCTGTGAATATATACCTTTTCTTTTTTTTTTTTTTTTCTTGATAGGTTAAGATCAGGAAAACTCCTCAGATTTTTCATCAGCACTGTAGTTAGTCATAAAAGATTTCAGCATAAATGTTTATAAATATTCCATTTGGTGGCTTGAATTTCCTCATTATTATCAATGAACATGTCACCTTATGCTTTATACAGAGATAATTCCAGCTGGTAATAAGCTTTCCATACTTAATTGATATAGAAAACACTGGTACTTAAATTGCCAAACTGATCTTTTTTCTCTCTAGTCATCTCTCCTCCTCTGCTATTGCCTTCCCTCTCCCTGCTGCTCCTGGATGTTACAAGTTTTCAAGTATATGCTTTAAAGTAAGTCTCTTGGGAGCCAGGCATAGTAGAAGAAAACTGCACAGTAGGTAAAATCAAATGAATTGTAAAAGATATGTGTGTCTTTGCTTGTCTCTGTAATTAAGCTCTTCTCTGAGCTGCCCAGCCTTGGAGATAGCAGGGGATCTGGTCTTGTTGCTCTTTACCGTGTTTGTGCAGTCCCAGACCTGATTATCACAACTCAGCCTTCATCTGAAGCCAGCCGTGACTTATAAAGGAGGGGTTGCACTTAATGTCAGTCCTTCAGAGCCATGAATTATTTTAGGTAAGTAGTACAGTTGAAATTGGATTTTGTGACAGAGGCTATCTGTTTTATTTGTTTTTTAGTTTGCACGTCTCCTCCCTGAACAGCTGAATCATGCGTGGGCCTCCTTTGCTTGCGAAATGGGCACAGCCAAAGGGAAAGGTTCCAGGAGTATGAGTTAGAAAAGGCAGGCAGAAAGTGAGAGTGAGAATAATGACATGAGATTCTGCAGATCAGGATTAACCTGTGAGACTGCAAAGAGGAGCAGGGAATAGAGAATCTGGCCTTATGAGGCAGAAGAAACCTTTGCAGGAACTGTATATTGTTTGTGACTTGGAGAGCCCCTGGACAACTATCAAGCATCTTCCTGCAAGGAGAAAGGATGCTGAAGGAGAAGTATTCATGTCCTTGGTGTCACTCCTTTTTACCTAATTGCTTTGAGATTTTTCTATTTGAAATACTAAATTATGCCGGTTTCTATTATAATGCAGATTTGCTCTGTTGACTTTTAAATCCCCCTGACCTTTTGCAATTTTTTTTTTGTAAGAAGACAAAAGTCTAGGCACATCGATTTCAAAACTCTGGCCACTGGGGATCTTGCTTTGGTGTATAACTCATAACACAGTTAGATTGTTAGGCAGTGTATCAGTATGAAACTAATGTGTGGTTTTCTGTTTTAGCTTTAATCTTTTGCTTTTTTTCCATGCTCTAATACCTGGGCAAACAGAGAGCTGCCATTCTAGCTGTGGGCTAGATCTCCTGGATAGCCATTGAAGATGCTTTTGTCACAGATAATATGCAGTGAAATGTTCAGAGTGGTGTGAATGTCAGTACACTGAATGATACACTGAAAAAATCTGTCATTCTGTCAGAATAGCAGTATGAGTGGCAGAAGGGTTGTAAGAATGGCAGGTGGTGTTGGCATCCAGAATAACGGGTTATGAAGATAACAACAAATCTGCTCAGTGTTTTTCAGGGTATCCAAAACTAAAAGACATCCTAAAACCTGGAATGCTCTTTGATCACCTTAGTATATACAGTTTTGTGATTGAATTCTTGGTGCTTTTGAGTATGTGACATAATAGTTGGAATGAGGGACATTGATTTTGTTTCAAATACAAGTACTGTTTCCTCTTTCTATTCCTTTCTTTGATACACTTTTACTACCACTATTATTAGAAGTGCCCTCTTGTTAGGTTCCTCAGAACTTTCATGCTTCTTTAAGTCAAAAGGATATGAATGCTTTGGTCCCGAGTCAGCAAGGACCCTGTTGACATGTTCACATTAATGAATTTTTTTTTGTTTGCTTTTCATTGAATGAATGTGTCAATCGAAGCATTACAAATATTATGGAAAAATTCTCCTATGACAAAACATGAAAACACAGTACCGTTTCAGGAATACTGCTACAGAAAATGTTTTAACAGACAGTCACATCCTTTAATGAAAAATATTCAGTACTTATGGACAAAGGGCATATAGCAAAAATTAATATAGCAGTCATTTGTCAGCAAGAGGCTGAATTGGTGTTCGATCTGTTTTTGAAATATGTGTCTGTGTGTGCCATCTACATGCCTAACTACCTATATACACACAGATAATGTGTAGCTATATAAAAATGTGTATTTCTTTCTAAAACTGGAATTAATTGAAACTCAGATGAAATATTTTTGGGTTCTTAATTTTGAAAAGGCATTTACTTGCTTCAGTTTTGTCTGGGATATTTTTCCTTTAAAATTCTTATCTTGGTAAGGAAAATTCTTAATTAATATACCATATTGTTTGTTTTCTTCAATGCACATTTCCCATCTTAGAAATTTTTGTTATATGTGTAGCATAGTTTTGACTGTTATGAAAAATAATATTTTCAGATTGTTAAAGTAAAAGCTGAGTTAAGCGCTTTGCAGAATCCTTGAATTGAATACAGACTGTGATTTACAAGAATAAGCACAAGTCAGATGAACCTATATCAGAAAATTTATAAACACTGTGCTTTGCTACATGGTCAGTTAGAATTTGTATCACTTTTGAAGTCCTATCTTATTTTTTTTATTGTTGCATATTGTTGGGGGTTGGGTCTTCTTGTAGAATTTTTTTCCCATAAGTTGCCAGGGAACTGATCACTGGGTACATATGGATAGTTAAGAAAGACAAAAGTGGCTGAGGTCGAGAGAGGGGAGGAACACGTGGACTTCATTTCAGTTTTGGTGGGGTGTGCTGGTCAGGAGAAGGAAACAGCAGGCTGTGGTTTCCAGACTTTGGGGGAGATTTTTCTTTCCCTGGCCCCACTGGAGCAGNCTAAACACAAGAAAGAACTGTTATCCATAGCCTCACATCTTCACCTGAGATAATCCTAAAATTATAACAACTCAGAGAGACGAGTTTTGCATTCTCCATTTCAGGAGAAGATCCTGTTTTGTCCTTAGCAGATACCTGTCTTCCAATCAAAGACACATATGATTAAGTCTCCCTGTAAAAGTATGAAAAATATATCCTGACCTTCAATCACACGTCTGGCTTTGACTCCAAAAAAAAAAAAAAAAAGCAAGCAGAGTGCAGATAAGTATGCAAGTTTGAAGAATGGCAGTTCTTGACATTAACTCCAACATCTAAGTGTGGCAATACTAATGTTAGCTAACAAAGTAGGGAATTTTAAGTTGCCCAAATATTGCTAAAATTCTTGATGTCAGAGGTGGAATATATGGTCAGTAATGTCATAACTGTTTTCAGAAGTTTTGCTGAAAGCATAAGTTGCAACAATTACTTTGCCTCTCCATTGATTATTTCTTTGATCATCAGCTTTTTGTGTTTTCCTGGGAGATAAAATGTGCCTCAAATTTTGCCCTATAAATTCATTCTTATTCTGTCCTTAAAAAATTTAATTTGACTAGTCTTCAGGCTGTGATAGGAAAGCTACCCAGAACTGTGACATAAATTAACCCGAACAGTAGGTTATTTTCCACATTTTCTAAGATATTTTTTACATATTCCATCAACTTTGAATAAATGTGATATAAAATACTTTACCATTGGAGATTAACTTTGAGGTGATGGAATGCAAAGTTTGGTTAGTACAGACTTTTTAAAAGTCTTTTTAATTAACTGAGGATGCTGAATGCATAAGCAAATGTATCATCTTTCAACATTTGCGTTTCCATTTTTGAGATGTCACATCTTAATTGACTTTCTGCCCATCTATTCTAGTATCCTATATCTATACCTATATCCATAGGTACATAGACACCTATATATTCTAGTATCCTATACCTTTATCTATAGGTACCAGTTCCAAAGACATTTGCCAAAGATGCAGAAAAGAACCCAAGGAACTGGATGGGATAATCTGAGCACTAGAGAAATACATAATTAAGCAACAGCTAGTTATGAACTGTTGACATTAAAAAGATAGTGGAAGTACAGGGGGTCTACTTAATTTATGCTGCAGTGTTGCATGGCTTGGTTACAAGGACAATCCTTTCTTCTCTCTTTGTGTTATTTCTCCCCTTTAAGATGTTATTCTTAAGACTTATTGGGGAAAAAAAAAAGACAACACACAGAAGACACATATAAACTCCATGGTTCCCCCTCCCCCTGAGTACAGCATTTAGTTCTGGATCCTCAGTCTCAAAGGAGATATAAAAGAACTGCAAGGAATTCAGAGTGGGCAACATGGCTAATGAGACATAGGCAGTGCAACCAAGCAGCCTGGGACACCTGGGCATGAAAACACAAGCCTTAATGAGGTCTGATTATTCACTGTTCTTTCTTAAATAGGAAACAAGTCTTTAAGATCGTCCTAAAATAATTAGGCAGTTGTTCATAACATTAGCACAAATTCTGTAACTTCTTTTTAAAGGATGTTTCCTATATTTGTGTTCAAGGACAGATCTGACAAGCACTTGGAAAGGGCATCTTTAGGGATCTAGCAAATGGACAAGACACTCAGGAAATATGAGCTGTAAACAGTAAAAATTTAGGAAAATTATACTTATGTGTTTAGGCTTTCTCGGGCTTTCTTCTTCCCTAGGGTCCACTTGCAGCTGGTGTTGGAAACAGAATAATGAGCTAGATAGGCCCTTGATATGAATTAGTGGGGTCTTTCATGTGGTATTTTTATCTACTCCCAGTTACACCTTGCTAATCAGATATTTATCTGCTGTTTGATATCTTTATTTCTGCTCTAGTCTGCATATGAGAACATAGTATTTCACATCTGAAGAGAAACTGAACCTTTAATTAAAACAGTGCACATATATTCCTGTTCTATTTGATATTTTTGGCTGGGTTTTTGTATCTTGTCAATAATCCTTGTGCATTCAGCAACATATCTTCCCTACCTGGAGTCAGTTTTGCTTATGTAATTATCTTGCTTCTAGCTTGGAAGCTTTCTCTTACTTGAATGTCACCTCATACCACTTTGCCCTTTTGGTGGTCACACTGAGCACATACCTCTGTAAAATAGTATGATCTAAGTATATATTGCATTTTGCTATGCTATCATAGTGCTAATAAATTCTTTTGTGCTGTGCTTGATGTCACAGTTTTTTAATGACTATGTTTGGATTCAAAGTAAAATAATAATAGTTCTAATCTGAGTAGTGCACATGTAATTTATAGGTATCATAGGCCCCTGCACAGGCTTTACTGCCAGGTTAGAGATTTACTTCTGTACTTGGGCAATCTACTGTTAGATTTAGATTTTATATATAATAGATCTAGATTTTTTATAGGTCCAAAAGCCGAGTACAATAATTGAAATTTAATAAATCAGTTTTACCTAACTCCTCTATCTCATCTACTGCTGGTGCTAGGAGCAAATGAGGGCTAGGACAGCAGAACTTTTTTTTTGACACCAGCTGCTCTTTAAAGAAACCTAATCCAGCTTTATGGTCCCCTGTGTTCTTGCTGGGGATTTCTTGCACAGAGGGCTCCCTGTGTTTATAGTAGCAATTTGGGTGTTTGTATCTATCTGGTTAGTTTTCAGTGAGTGCTTCTCACATGGAAAACAGAAAGTGACACTCTGACTGGGAACATAAAATACATCCGTCTTTCTTCCTTGACACTTCTCTCTTCTCCTTTCCACATTACAGCTGCTTTCAACCATTCACAAAAAGGAAGATTAAACTTTTTTTTGGTTTACACATGGCAATGATGTTTCAAATATATGAATAATTACTGAGAGCATGAATATTCTTGAAGAGAAAATTTCATGGCAAATCTTCATGGGTTTTCATGCCCTTACATTCCCATTTCTTGAAGTCCAAGAAATATGTCTATAAACATGTCTTGATGTGAAAATGCCTCTTCTTTTCTTGCCTTTCCCCTGCCTTTCTATGTTTTGGTATATTTTTTTTCCTCTCTTTATTCCTGTCCTTATTCAGTACATTCAGAAAGTGCTGAATTAACTTTCTCCTACAATTTTTCAGCTCCCTCCCCCATGACTTTTCTATTTCTTTCCAAATTAATTTGCCTTGCCACCTGGTCTCCTTGGAATTTAGCAATTATTCAGTATATAAAGCCTAGCTCGTAACAGATGGGGCTTCCAAAATACACACATCAACAATGTACATCCTAGGGCCAGAGATTGTGAGTTAGCTGCAGTTTCATTATGACTTCAATTTTCTAATGCTTGTGAACATTGTCAAAGAACATTAACGTTGTTTGTGATACCATGTCTTCTAAATTGTGGAGTTCAGACCAAGGCCCGTTTCTTTGATTTAGAACAAAAGTTTGTTTTCCAATTTCATGATCCTGACGGCATGTATTTTATAGCTACAGGGATGGGAACAAATATATAATAATTACCTACACTTGTTTTCACCTGTGCTTTGCAGAAAGCATTTTAGTGTTTGCATCCAATTACCTAGATCAGCATTTGTCATTGTCTAAGACTTTCTATGTTTTCATAGTTAACCTCATCACTCATATCTCCATATTTTACAATATAAAAGAGAGTAGGGCATGTTTCTTTTTAGATATATTAGGTCATTTAAGGAATACTGCAAGAACTTCTGAGATGGAAACTGTTTTAAATGCCCCGAATTCCCATGAGTTATATTTGCACAGATCAGAAACTTTTGGGGCAGCTATATAATTTTTGGAGAAAAAAGAAAATGGACTAGGAGTAAAAGGGGGGTGATATTCTAATATGCAGAGCGAGAGAGGGGGGAATGCAAAATATCCAGTATTTTTAAAGTGTTCCTGTTTGAACTGCTCCATTTTGTATAAATAATTGTTGTCTTGAGAATTGTTTGCTCTTGTCCTGGGTGTGGGCAGTAACCACAAGATTATATTCAGTATTTGTTGCTTTCCTGATTTCTCCAGCTTAAATTGTTCTATTTTGTATAAGTAACAGAAAATACTGGGGGAGCAGATGCTAACTTTGCATCCAGGGGCACTTTTAGAGAATGTAGATATGTGAGATGATGCAGGAGTGATTTGTAACTGTGATTCTATGTACCACAGGGTATGATGATAAGTACCGCAAGGGCCAAACTCTTCTGGGGTCTGGAATTTTGAGCTGGAATTTGATCAGAAATTTGTCCAGAAAAATCTCTGGTCTTCCATTCTTGAAGTGCCATCTTTGCTAACAGTCCATATCCTGGAGAAATGACCATAGTTATAAAAGCCAAAGTATCAACTACAGCAACAGTTATGCAGCCAGCTGTTAACTTGCAGAACACATCAGCTCCTACACAAACCCTTCTCAGACATCTGTACAATTGAGGAGAACATCATTTGGGCCCTCATGACACAGAAATTTTCAGTCCCTTGTTGACTTTGTTCCATGTCCCCATTTGTGGTCGTTTGTGTTTGCACCCCTGAACAGTGAGAGTGTGCTATATGGGTTGTAGGCATTGGGAGCCTCTCTGCAATGTCCTTGATCTGGGCTGCCATGACAGCAACTCTGATCAACACCTTCCTGCCCTGCAGATGAGAACCTCCATCATCTGGCCTTGGTGTTAATGAGTGTTCCAGGCTCAGCTGACTTTGAATTGTCCTCAGAGAACTAGTTCCCTTTTCTTAGACTATTAGGACATTGTACTGGTTCTGCAAATTCACATCTGAGAGTAGAGAAGAACCCTCCTTCCCAATGTTATCCAGTTTGCTTCTCTATTCCCACAGCTCCAGTACCCGGTCACTTAGTACCTCAGTTTCAGCACAGCTGCTGCAGGTGAGACCACCAGCAACTCCATCCCCAGGGAGCAGCACCAGGCACACCCTGTGGCCCCAGCCCTGCATAGCAGCCTCCCTCCTTAGGAGTGGGCCATGGCCAAAGGCTGTGACTCCCTGGGGAAAGTTCTGCTAGCCAGTCCTGTGGACAGAGCCCTGTAGCTTGTCACCACCACAGTCATATAGTCCCACGCTGTAATGGACAGAGTTTCTGTGTCTCTCACATTTCATCTGAGCTAATTGCCCTCCTAACCACCAAAGCGCCTTTCAGCTGCCTCTGCTCTATGCATGCTTGCCAGCTAAATAGGTGTTGTCTGTTGCAGATGAGCTGTAGATTATTCTTTAATTGGCAGATGGCTGCTGAACCTGTTCCAGACAGCTTTGGTGATAAATGCTTTTTTGCTGCTGTGTGCGGTGAATTGCCTTTTTGCATGATATGTGTATTGTAAAAGCTTGGTTATATTCCCATGATACCTTTTTAACAATCACTCTGAACAGAAGAACTGTCTGCCAAGACTTTGTGCTAATTGCCCTACATAGCCAAGAAGAGATAAAAATGAACTAATGTTCTTTTGAAATCCAAAGCAATCCTAAACGATCAATTTTTAAAAGTATTATCAAGTATTTAACTAAGCAAAAAGTTAAAACACAACAAAGAAATTGCAGGAGCAAAGTTCATTCCAGGAAATAACTTCTTTCAATGAATGAATGTTATCAACTCTGGGACTTAGAATACCAGCATTATTTGGATGTGATCCATGGGAAGGGTGGGCTGCTTTAAGCTCATCTCTGTTATAAAGGTATTGTAATCAAACTAATGATTTAAACCCTATTGTAATTCCACCTCTTTCAAACTGTGCCTTTCTCTTTGTGGAAGGAAAGGAATTGTTAATGGAAACAAAGGTAGGGAAGAAATATAGTTGAATTATAAAGCCTGTACACTTACGGTATCAGAACACTTCTTAATTTCCTCTTAATATGAATAGTGTGTGAGTTTACAGCAAAAAAACTTCAGCTATCACAAACGCATAGTCACTGTAGTGGATAAGTAAGCAAAGGTTGAGAGCACAGTCAATTCTCCTGCCTGATGATGGAGGGCTGTATACTTTCTGCAGGAGCTTTGGGGAAAAGATGATAAAAAAGATAATAGCTGTGCTAAACTGGAGCTTTTATTTCAGGTTGGACATCACAGAGTCGTTGATCAGTTCACGGCTGTAAAACTGTGATTACAAAATACTCTATTCAGTTTCTGATATCTGAAGTGATAAATTCCAAACCTGTAAGAATGTGAATGCTACTGGCCATGTGTTCATATTCATAATTTCCCTGTGATTTATATGAGGCTAAAATGTCACAAAATGCCTTTTACTTTTTACTTTATATTGAAAATAAATAATTACTAGGATATTCTTTTTCAATTTTGTATTATGTCATTCTAGAGCCCCACCCAATAGCCACTAAAACAATTTAGTTACTTTTTGCCTTAGAGAAATAGAATATGAATCCGGGTAATCCTTTATACAGTCCTATCTAGTTTCAAAACTATGCAAGCTTATTTGTAGACATAAAAATATTTAATGCACCAGAATTCCTAATTAAACTGTTATCACTGAGCCTAAAGTTTCCCCATGTTTAGAAACTGTGATCAGAATTTTTCTATAATATTTCTAACCATCTTCTCAAACACACAGAACCTCATCAGAAGAGTGCTACCTAAACATTTTTACCATTTTACTCAGGGCTGCTGATGGACTTGTCTGTATTTTGGGGAATGATTCCTGTGTTTTCAGACATTTCTTCCCAGAAGCAGAATGAGTGCACTTCTGCAGGGTGGAAGCAACTAGTATGCCCATCTTAGGTAGAGCAGAAACATTCCCCAGTGTAAAAGTACAAAATTTTTAAATTGGTAATACACATGATTAAACAGTTATAAATCTGATTCTATTGAGGAGCAAAATAGTTCAAAAAAAGACAGTGGGAATTCATTTATTTGAGAAAATGACTAGCCACACATTGAAAATTTTGATATCAAGTAACTTTTGCAAAGAATGGAAAGACTGTAATTTTGACATTTCTGCAAACTGTAGTTCAAAGTTGCATTAGTAAGACAGGTTTCCAGGTCAATCCTTCAGTTCTCCTGAAAGTCCGTAAAAAAAATCTGCACTAGCTGAATATCTTGCTTAGTTGGTTTTTTTCTTAAAAGAAAGACACTTTCCTCTCTACTGTTCATGTATCCATCCTAAAAACTAGGTACCATATTCCATATGCATATGATGAATGAAGTATCCGTGCTGGTCCATTAGACCACCATCTTCCTTCTGTGGAACTAGACTGGGAACTCCATTTCAGAAAAACCATCTCCAGTGCAAACTACTCTGTTGTTCCTCTATTGTGCCAAAAGCCTTATAGGTTACATGGCAGGATAAAGTTGAGGAGGAAGATCTTGTCATGTATTTTATTTATGATTTCTAAGTGCTTGAATGATTCAAGCTTATTTTTCAAAAAACACACGCTAAGAAACGGACTCATTTAGATGTAGAAAAAACTACAAAAAGTCCAGCTTCTCCAAAAGAACATGGTGTCTCTGGGATCAAATTTATTAATAGAAGCATTTTTGTTAAATCTAGATGGCAAACTTGCTTTTTTTACAAATTTTTAATATTTTTTAAATTGTTTTGTATTTCTGCTTTGACTTTGAGTCCAAATTAAGGAGAGATAGGGGTTTGTTTTGTTTCATTTTATCTGCTTTCACTTATGTTCCAAAATAATGTATTTGTCTCTTTCATCCCTCTATAAATTTTGTATAAATAAACTTCATTTTAGGTTTCTTCTGAGATTATTTAAGCAATAAGCATATCACCAGGACTGTAGTGAGATAATCAGGCTTTTGGATTGTCAGTAAGAATTGTGCTACACACTGCAATTACTTGAGTGCTCAGTCACAGGTAGTGTTTACTGTGACATGATCACACTCTGTGAATATGTTATTTCCTTCTTGACTATCACCTGCTATTTCATTACTGAAGGTAGCAAACAAGAGTCAAACAGAAACTTTGATTAACTGATTATTTAAAATTGTCAGACTATCCAATATCCATATGGGCTTTGCTTCCCTCATCAATAATAAGGCCAAAGTGAGAGATCCAGACAGGTACTTAGTTGTTGCAAAGCAAAGCATCTCTACAGTTCACTATCAGGTACATGATCATAAGCGCAGTCTGAAATGCAGTGTTACCTGTCTGGGTAACTCACCAGGGCAAAGAGAGGCATGCTGCTGTGGGCTTCCAAGTAACAGTAGGTTGAATCTCTTTACTTTTATCTGAAAATACATTGTTATCTTGGCTAAGAAGAAAAAGTATATATGATCATTTGGAAATTGCTTGATACTTAAATATAAATAAACCTGAGTGTGCCCTATTTATGATTAATTTAGTGTGGAAGAATTGTTAATATTTGTCTAAGACAGTTCAGTCACTGAGAAAGACAATCTATTCTTGGTTCCTCTACTAAATTTAATGTATTTTGGATGTTTTTGGTAATTGTAGGAGCAGTAGAAACTGTGGAGTACCACTGGAATAACCTGCTAAAGAGTAGGTAGCAATATTATCCCTGAATTGAATCTTTTTGCCTTGACTTGACAGAATCCTAGTAAAGCAAGTGAAACTCCCTGGAATAAGAGTCATGGACTACTAGGCTGAGGTCCATTTTGAAGGTGTAGCTGCATATAAATGATGATTATACATTTATCTACCACTTCAGACTTAAAAGGCATTGACTTTCTTAGTGGTAACTATAGATCATGGGCAGAAGCAGTAATTAGAAGAATTGCTGCACCTGTCTGTGCTTCATGCTGTCTTTCCAACACATCAGTTCTATCTTGTCATGTTGTCTCTAATTAGCATCCCCAGATATTTGTAAAGAAACGAAATGTCTGCTTTAGAACTTGGGAGAGAGAAAAGCTGTGCGTCAACAGGAAAAGTTTTAACCTTTGAATATGCACCTGCAAAGGCTACATGTACCTCCTCCAGACGGGCTGCAATCAGGCCAGAAGCCTTCTGCCCAGCTTTTAGGGACATAAGCAGATTTGAGTTTAAACCTACATGTGACTTCAACTTTCACTATTTGGAATGCAAGCTGGGAAATGGGATCTGACTTTAAATGGTTCTATTTACTGTATCATTGTCATCCTTGTGTTAGATTTGCACGGCCAAGATTTGGTAGTGGGGAGGGCTATGGGATGTCTTCCCATAGCCAGAAACTTCCCCCATGTCCAGCAGAGGCAATGCCAGGTGACTCCAAGACAGACACGAGACTGGTCAGTTAGAAATTATGATAACACCTCTGTGATAGCATATTTAAGAAGAGGAAAAATAAAGGGTGAGAATATGTGAGAGGAAAAACTCTGCAGACACCAAGATCAGTAGAGAAGGAGGAGGAGGCAGAGCTGTTTCCCATGTGGTGCAGATCATGGAGAGGCAGCTGTGCCCCTGCAGCCCATATAGGACCATGGGATGCAGAGATCCACCTGCACACTCTGGAGGACCCCACAAAAGAGCAGGTGGATGTCAGAGAGGAGGCTGTGAATCTACGGGAGGTCTGTGATGAATCAGGCTCCTGGCAGGGACCTGCAGACCCGTGGAGAGAGGAGCCCATGCTGGAGGTTTCCTGGTAGGACTTGTGACCTGATGGGAACCCACACTGGAGTAGCTGTGCCTGAAGGATTGCACCCTGTGGAAAAGTGACCCACAGTGGAGCAGTTTGTGGAGAACTGTTGCCTGTGGATGGACTCATGCTGGATTCATGGAGAACTGTCTCCTGTGGGAAAGATTCCATGTTGGAGCAGAGGAAGGATTCCTCTCCTTGAGCACAAGCAGGCACAATGGGTGAGGATCTGAGCATAAACCCCATTCCCTGTCTCCCTGCACTGCTGGGGGAGGGGAGGAGGTAGAGCTGGGAAGGAGGGAGGTGTGGGGGAAAGGGGTTCTTACAATCTTATTTTACTTCTCTTTATTCTGCTCTGATTCCGCTAGTAACAAATTCAAGTAGTATCTCTAATTCTAGCCTGTTTTGCCCATGACAGTATTTGGTGAGCAATCTCTCTCAGTCCTTATCTCAAATCATGAACCCTTTGTTATATTTTCTCTCCCCTGTCCAGCTGCAGAGAGGAGTGATAGAGCAGCTTTGATGAATACCTGGAATCCAGCCAAGGTCAACCAACTACAATCCAAAACCCCATTCGTATTGACAATAAGCCTAGAAACTTACTGAAACCAGTAATGCCATTCAGCACTCAAGCTTGACATTTCCTCAAGAGAAACCTGACTGAAAAATGTATGCCTTTCAAATTTGGAATTTACCAAACTTCTGTTCATGTTCAGCAAGGAAATTTACCTGAGACCCAAAGCAGCAATTATCCCTGGCTTCCTACACCCTCTTCTGTTCGTACATGTTTTCAGGAATATTATGGACTGATTCCTCTGTGCTGTCCTGAGCTCAATATACTTGGTTTAAATAATTCCTCTAAAGGCCAAATTGGTCTCTTGTGTATTACATATCATATTCCATCAGCAGATTTTCAGAATTAAGTATTCTGAGCTCAGCAAGTTCATCATCAAAGAAATAAAATTTAATAAATTTTATCTTCTTCATTTCTATTTATCTGCTAAAAAATATTAATTTTATAATTTTACCCCATGCATCCTTGCAACTTTCACAAGGTTGTTTTTGCCTATCGCAAGGAAACAACATTAACAGTGGAAACACTGCTGCTGAAGGGTATTTCAGCAACTGATACTTGAACAGAACGTTCCAAGCCCCAAAAGGAGAGAATGCTTGGCAAGTTTTAGGCAATGTGAGGACACTCATCAGGATCCAACCCTTTTTGTCATCTATCACAGCTGAAGTCTCCTTTATATCATTAACAGAGAGAAAAGCAATTTCTGCTAGATTCAGGAAGAAAATCATCTGACTCCAAATACAGCTTTAAAGATGGCCTGGCAAGTGGTGTTTGGAAGGAAGAGAATTCTCTTTTGTGGTTCTGGGAATAACCACATCACTGCTGTTCTTGTAGTGTGAAAAACTGCAAGGGCCACTTTTTCAGAAATTACTAAGTCATGACTCATTATTCATGTTGCCTTAATAGGCTTCCCCATGCTGTTAATGTCAAGCGATGTATTTATTCATTCTGCTGAGGTTTTTAGCTATTCAAAAATTAAGTGAATGCAAATAAAAATGAAGAAACTTGAAAAGAAACTTTGAGGCATACTTGACTGTGGAATGAATATAATCTTCTTCACTAGGGCATCACTAAACTTCCAATTAACCAAAAAGTAACTAAACAGCATATTTAATTCTTATTAACAACTGAAAACAGTAAAAATAAGATGTCTTTGTGAAGAGTTAGAATATGTTCCTTTAGAATGCATAAGCAACAGGCTTTAAAAACACAGAAAAAGAGAACATGTTCAACAGGGTGAATAAGTATGAAAATAATGAGAAAGTAAACTCCTAACATAACCTAATAAAAGACCTTAAATAATAATTATTTTTAGCTAAAAGAAAAGCCACAAGTACTTCAGCATAAAAATATCAGCTTCCAGTTGCTACTGAAGAAGCAGTTCTCAGGTTCAGACATCCACCTGAAGTCAGTTTGAGCTGGTCATGCAATATTTCTGTTTATATTGTTGGCCCAAACCCAGAGATTGTTGATCACTTCTTAGGCTGTTTGTAGTCAGACCACTGTGAGCCATGGTTTCAGGTGTAAGAACAAGGCAAACAGAAGTTGCCCTAAAGTGCCAGGGTCCAAAGACTATTATTTCCTAGTTTAAATAATTTTTATCAGGGTCTCCCCCTACTCCTGCCCATGGCTCAGTGTTACCCTATTCCACCCTAGCCAGGTGCCCTCGGTTCTTGCATGGAGCAGGTGGGTCAGTGTAGTCTGGGTTTCCTAGGCCTGAGGTTTCTGAGTTTCTAAGTTCAGTTTCTTCCTGATGTTTTGTATAGGAGGGCTTTGTTCTCACAGGATTTGACATAAACAGTGCTAGTGTTTTTGTCATGAGTTTAATGTTTTGGATTCCTTTCTGTGGGATGGACATTCTCTCTGTCTTTCGGTTTTGACCTATAGGATGAAGTGTTCTGGCCAATGAGAGTGGCCTGTTCAAAGAGGTATATAAAGGGGGTCAGTAGTTGAATAAAGGTGGAGTCAGAGTCATTGTCAAAACGAGGAATTTGTGTTGTTTGTTACTCGCCACAGCGGCAGGTCA
This sequence comes from Sitta europaea, assembly GCA_013400255.1. Taxonomy (NCBI): domain Eukaryota; kingdom Metazoa; phylum Chordata; class Aves; order Passeriformes; family Sittidae; genus Sitta; species Sitta europaea. The sequence continues at coordinate 1,564,644 of VXBS01005512.1, forward strand.
GAGTCTTTGCTGGTACAGGTGGGTGAAATCCTGTTCTGCCTACCCCATGTGCAGCAAAGAGCTCATGCTTCAGGTCACCAGTCAAGGTAAAATGCAGAAAATCATAGAATTATAGAATTGGGTTGGATGGGACCTGGAAAGGACATGTAGTCCAACCCCCTCACAATAAGCCCTGAATATCTTCCACATATCTAATCCAAATCTACCCTCTTTTAATTTGAAAACATTACTTTTGTCTTATAGCAGCAGACTTTACTAAACAGTCTATCCTAATCTTTCTTATAACTTCCCTTCAAGTATTGAAAAACCACCCTAAGGTGTTCCTGGAGCCTTCTTTTCTCCAGGCTGAACAAATCCAACTCTATCAGCCTTTCCTTATAGCAGAGGGGTTACATTCTTCTGATAATCTTCTTGGACCTTCTCTGGACCTGCTCCAACAGGTCCCTGTCCTTCCTGTGATGGGGCCCCAGAGGTGGATGCAGCACTCCAGGTGGGGTCTCACCAGAGTGGAGAAGGGGCAGAATCCCCTCCCTTGACCAGCTGGCCACGCTGCTCTTGATGCAGCCCAGGATACAATTGGCTTTCTGGGCTGGGGGGGTGCTTTGTCTGCTCGTGTCCAGCCTCTCATGCACCCCAAGTCCTTCTTGGCAGGGCTGCTCTGGATCTGTTCCCCCTCAACCTGTGCTGATACAGAGGGTTGCCCTGACCCAGCAACAGCAGCAGCACCTTGCACTTGCCCTTGTTGAACCTCATGGAGTTCCCATGGGTCCACTTCTTGAGCTTGTCCAGGTCCCTCTGCATGGCAACCTGTCCCTCAGGCTTGTCAACTGCACCTCTCAGCTTGGTGTTATCTGCAAATTTGCAGAGGGTCAACTCGATCCCTTTGCCTATGTCTTTGATAAAGACATTGACGAGCACTGATCCCAACATGGATTCCTGAGGCACACCACTCATCATTAATCTCTACCTGGATGCTTAGCCATTGACTACTTACCACTGGCTGCAGACTTCTAAGCAATTCCTAATCCATCGTATGGTGCATCCATCAAATCCATACCCTCCAGTTGTGGGGGGACTATGTGAAGGCACCTACAGAAGTTTAAACTTCTGAAGGCACTTACAGAAGTTTAAACAGCTGATGCCTGATGCCTGTGGCTCTTCCCTTGTCCACTGATGTAGTCACTCTGTTGTAGAAGGTCAGGAGGTCGGTCAGAGAGGACCTGCCCTTGTTGAAGCCTATTCAAGTGCTGGCTGTCTTGAATCATGTCCCCATCTTCCATGTGACAAGATACTATTGCTCTTGGGAGCTCTTTTGCCTCTCTGCATTGTTTTTTCTTTTGTGCAAAATGGTCATAATCTCTCTTGTTTCCAAGGATAATTTTTTAAAAAATGATTTAGTTCCTACACTGAAGCCTTTCTTTCCTGTTATGAAAAATAAGGCAATTTATATCTGCACAAATTGGTAAGTTGTCTACAATTCCTATTAAGCCGTTCTATTGAGGTATTAGACTGACCTGCATTCTCACATCACCAAAGCAGCTACACGAAAAACTGTCCACAAACAGTTAAACTACTGCAATATTTTCAAAAATCTTTTATTTTCTTTTTAAAAAGAAAAAAAAAATTACCTTTCCTGCTTAAACCAAAAGTCATACACAAAATAGGAAATATATGATACAAATATCCCCATCTAGAAATGTGCAAAGCCCTCAACAAATTAAAGCCCAACCCCAATCCTTACACCAACTTGAGCTATATATTTTTAAGAAATAAAATACAGGCTTTAAAATTATCTGTCAGTATTTTATTGTTTTTCTGGCACCAGAAAAAAATCAAAGGTATATTACATTTTAAAATAGACATAGCTGTCTACAAGCAGAAGATTTTTATTAAATAGCTGCATTTATCTTCAAGGGAATTCTATGTACTAAAATAAATTTAACAGTTCACTAGCAACATTATGCAGAGGAATGAAGCTTTTCTTTTGGTTTGTTTTGAACCACTTTCACGTAATCCCTGTCAGTATAAGACAGCCTGAAGTCGAACAAGTTTCTTCTGATGCTAAAGGCCACTGAGGTTTTTTCCTCTTCTTGCAGTTATTTCTTTGATTCTATTTTGATAAGAAGTTTCTATGTTCAAAAAGCACGGTTTCTGTTCAAAATGTTTTTCAAGTAATTTGAATAATTTTGAAAGTCAAAACAACAGAGATTTTCTGAGTTCTTAAGGCATTTGTAATTACTCCGATGGATATTGGACTCTTCAGACATATATAACAGAGGCTCACAGAGAGACGGATGTGAAATATTAACTCCAAATACAATGAAATCTGTTAAAATTGCTGCATTTTCTAAAAACTAAATGCCCTATATCCTACTGTCTTCATTTTGTATTTTGCACCTTAGCCCAGTTTCAAACACCCTGGTCCTGGAAAATATTTCAGCTAGACAAAAAATTTGAAGCGGCATTAATATTCTCCCTTAATTTTGGATTTCATTTCTGTTGAATCCAAAGTTCAAAATAAGCCATTGTGTAGCCCTGAGCTGAACAGAGCATAGTGATGATAAACAAGAATGAAATGGAAGCAGTGGCTTCAGTCATGAGAGGCTGCATCTTCACAGGAAGCAACCAAACTTGAACAAAAATAGACACCAAGTAGACTTACAGTTGGTTTGCTTTGAGAGCAGTGGGTTCTCTGAAGGCAATCATCTCACTGGCCACTTCCTGGTATCCTATTTTGAAGACCTCAGAAATAACAAATTAGATCATTTGCAACTAAATACTTCTTCAGGCTCAACCTTAGATTTGAAGACAAAAGCAAACTGCAGCAGATCTACTTCAAAGCTATGGGGAAATTAGTATTATTACTGTATAATGTATTATTTAATAGCTGCCCAGTAATCATCCAATAACATTTTGAAGATTGGCACAGCTATTTTCATATTTATGAAATTCTCCTGGAAGACAAGTCTCTGAATTATTCTGAATTCATGAAAGAGGATTGATTCACAGTCTCACAAATGGATTCTCATTGACCTGCAGATACAAAGTGAGATAAAGGTGCTATCCCGAATGAGCATCACTCACTTTCCGAGAAAAGTAAATGATATTAGCTGACTTTACTTATTTCACTTTTATTCATAAACCATGTATTCTGACATCTTGTAAAACAGTTTATTTCTGCTCTACTGACTAAGAAAGATCTGCAGACACTGAGAACTAAGGTGACCTTTCCCCTTCCTTCTGTATTTGTAGCTGCCTGGAAGGTGAGGGCTTGAAAAGTAAGGTAGAGCATGTAGAATTACCTGTCCAAACTTCTCTTTTTTTTGAATTACCTTCTTTATGGGGAATAAGGTGTATCAAAATATTTTCTTTTTTTTTTTTTTTTTTTTTTTTTTCTTTCCTCCAAACTTTGTAGCACTATTCAATACCAGGAGAAATAAAAGTTTGTTAGCCTGTTTTGATTAGCATTGCAAGGAGACACACACACTTCTTTAAATGAACACTTTTAACTTAAACTAAAAAATTATGGACTGAATTAATTGCTGTTACAGTACAGAGCATCCCATACATTTTCTTGTGCCAAACAGCTGCTTTATGCCTAGGGTTAATGAAAAAAACCCAAACACATCAATATTGCAATTAGGTTAAAATATTATTAACAGAATATATTTGAAAAATGATAAACAATTTAACAAAAAAAATATTTCCTTCTAACATAGTAACCCATTTTATGCACATAGTCAGAGATCTTAGTACTTGATGAGATTGTGCCCTATCATCTGTCTCTTATCCATTGCCTGGAACCAAGTGTACTGTACATTCCAGAGTACTGTATATGGTGGACACTGACCAAAGATCCTCCTTAAAGTAGAGCTCTGAATTTTTTCAAAACTTATGACACAATTCTCTATTGTTAATCTAAAAGTGAAACAAGCAAACAATACAGTTTAAAGCTTCATAATTATCTTCCCTGATCTTATTAGGTTGTCCTATGGTAAGTGCCATATCTGATCTCAAAGAAATCAGAGAAAGTAATTAATCTCTTAATTTAATTCGTAGATCACATGTCTATCCAGTATAAAGACATAATTACACTCGAGAGAGAGAAATGAAATGAACATGGACTGTGAAATGATTAATTTTTTATCCTGGAGTCAATTACACATAGGATAACTTCAATTCTCTGAAATTACATTTGATGTCATAATGCACTCTAATAAAGGAGCTGGTGTGACTACTATGAAAAATTGGTTAAATGTGCACTTCACCATTGAAAAGCCTCAAAAAGACATTGAATATCCTTTCAATTTATAATTAATAACAGTGCTTAGTGGGTGCTATTTCTTTACTAATCTCAAAGTACAAGGTAAGGGTAAAAGATTCAATGTCAAATGTGGCAAATACACAACAGTAGTGAGAAACCTGGGTGCCTAAACTCTCTAGTTAATCCTCAGTGAACAGAATCATGGGAGTCTCATTGCACAGTAAAAGAGTTTGGTATGAATTCCTATTTGTGACTGCTTACCAGAACAGATCAAGTAGGTTGAGACATGCATAATGCTTTCTTCATTACCCGCATATATCCTCAAAAATATGGTTCTAAAAGGGTAGACTGACTATGTTAGACAAATGCAGAAGCGCTGCTGTGGAAGTGTTAATGCCAATAGTGAACATATTCTATCTAAATATTCAATAGATGTCTCCAGAAGTCTGAAAACACTGACCATGCTGAAGTGTCCTATAATTGATATAATTGATGATCGGACCTTCCTCCCTCTACAAAACTGTCCCTGGAGGTATTATTAAACATAGCTCATTGAATGAGCATACAGAGAAATAATCTACTTGAGACAACTAGGTGGGAGAATCTAAATGCGGGAGAATAAATGTATCAGACCAATAACAAGTAAAAACAGTACTAACTAGATTGTTGCAATGTAGTTTTTCAGTGTGCTTGGTTGTGGGCCTCTGAAGAACAGATAAAAAACAAGAGAGTTTTGACTGCACTCAAAGACGTGTACTTCAATTAAGAATTGAGCTCCTTCACCCTAGAATGAACAATAGTAAAGCTGGTTCAAAAAATGATCATTAGGGGAATGCTTGATAGACAATATTAGACCTTTCCCAGAAATCACCCACTTCATGAAAATCAACACTTGATGGGAGAAATTTCTTCAGTTTTTCAGATTTTATTTAGCTCTTGAAAAGCAGGGACTTTATGTGCTACCATTGAGCCCATGAGTGGATTTTATCTGCCAATGTTCATGTTACCCATGGCTAAGTTTTGCTGACCACCAGACTGAAATTGAACACCATTTTGTACCAGTTACTATGCAGGCTGACATAAAATGAAGTGGTAATGCTTAGAAAAGACAGCTGACACTTGCTGCCAGTATCTGAACTTTATGAAATGACATTATAAGAATTTGCTGTACACTGAAGAGTGCCCATGGGAAAAGAACTAGGTACTAATCAACTCTATTGGGCAGGTCACAGCTATTGCTATGATATATAATTGGAAGGCCAAACTCATTCAGTTAGCTACATAGATTCATAGTACCTCCAAGTAAAGGAAAGAAAAAACCAATAGACTTCACAATGGCAGAGCTTATCTGAAAAAAGTCAAGTATAAACAGGAGAGATGAATGTATTATAAATACAGAATGTGTCATCCTTAATTAGAAGGTTGTTTTCAAGCTCGTTCCATACAGCCATCTTTTAACTGATACACAGTTAGGTAACTATATTAATAGCCATTACATTTTACAGACACAATGCATACCTACCAATGGGTAATCATGCAAGGGTTTTGTTCACTCCAGAAAGTCCAGTCCATGATGAATACCTGTTTTATTGTTGATATATCTTTTAAAACTCATGAATGCAGGCTTCTACATTCTGATCTGTTGGCCATATCACATTTTGCAGTTTCACATTTCTTTTTTCATTATTGAACAACTACATTAGTGATATTTGTATAAACTGAGAATCAGATACCAGTATATGTACAGTAAGCAATGAATATTTAAGCTTCTATAAATTATCCCATTGTTTTAATTGCTCTTGTTGAAAGATAAAACACATGAAATGCAATCTGTCTTTGAACAAAAAGCTGTTTTTTTCAAAACACCCCAAACTACCCAAGATTCATATCCACTTTGGCTGCCTTATGTCCTAGTTTGGTGTGATGTATGACAAGACTGTTCCTACACTAGAAATTATTCATCCCTTGTTACATGCAGTGAGATTCTGCTGATTCTATATTGTGCCTGAATGCATTTTAGTCAAGTATCAACCCTCTAGATTTATTGCACCTTTATCTTAAGCATATAATGGGGTTTATAAGGGAAGGTTTGAGGAAAGTTCCAGGAAAGTTCAACCACCATACTAAACAAATAAGCATGTGTGCCACTGACTGAAAAATCACTACATGAAAATAACGAGTCAGTTGGCATCTACCATCTTGTAAGTGGAGTAGACACACAAAGGGCATGGAGGAACTGTTTGACTGATGACCCAGGCACTGAGTGTGAAAAATAATGGGGACAAGTTTTCAGGAACTTTGCTTACTTAAGTCCTGGCTTTCTTGTCTTTTTAGAAGTAATTGCAAGTATTAAAATGATATTGCAAAATCATTTTTCTTTGCCTAAATACCAGTAAAATATCCAATAAGAGATTTTTGCCTTAGTGATTTATCCGATTTAATGCTACTATTAGAGCAATACAAACTTTAATCTTACAGAACCAAAAAGTGTTTTGGATTTTTAATTGTTGGTAACTATGGGATGTTTTAGGTATTGCTGAGCTGTGTTCAGACAGCATCAAGGTCTTTTTGCCTTCTCACTACTGTCCCCAACTGAACATAAATCTGGGGAAGAAGGGAAAAGGGGAGATGTTTGGAGTAATTAAATTTGTCTTCCCAAGCAACTGTAATTTATGATGAAACCTTGTTTGCCTGGAAATGGCTAAGCATCATCCTACTGATATGAAATAGTAAATTAATAATTTATTTTACTTTTGCTTTACCTATTAAACTGCTTTTGTGTCAACCCATGAGTTGTCACACTTTTAACCTTCTCTTCCCATCCCAGCTGGGGAAAATGGATGAGAACCCATGTGCTGCTTTGCTACTTACCAGAGTTAAGCTACAAGAAATAAGCTCCATATATTACTCATTTTCAGTTTTTAACTTCATTGCCGAAAAACAAATATTAAATTTGTCAAAATTCTCAAGTTGATGATTTGTGAATTGCTTGTTATGAGGCCATCATCACATAGTTGTGGGCAAGATACTGTCATTGTCTGTGCGTTTTTAAAATGTTTAATTGATTTTTAATGTCGGGTGATAAACTACTTTTTGCTTTGGTGTTTCATAAATAAAATGAAAGTACATTGGTAAATTTCATTTAACAATATGACTTCTGATGAGATGCAATTAACCAACTATTGTTTAATAATGAGCTGGTACTGTTCTTTTAAAAGAACAGCTGTAGTTTACTGAAAAGCTAAAATTCAGAAAATTAATTTCAAGTTGTTAAAATATGTGCAAACAAATCAGAATTTGAAAACTTTCCATCCTGTCTTCCAAGATAATGACTACCATTGGCATTATATATCAATATTAATTCATATTTAATAGGATAAAGATGATGTCTTTAGTCGCTTCACTGGATTTAAAGGGCAAACTGACTTTTCAAATAAAACTTTTTTTTTTGAGATGTCACTATTCCTTGCATATTTAATAATTATTTTGGAGTGATTTCCTATTTCAAATATACAGTTCTCACTATGCTAGGGAAACTATTCTGCTTGGTTTTTGTCAGTCTTTGATAGATTCCACAAAAATGCTGTTCCTGCTGGCAGGGATAAAAGACTGCCCACATTGCCTGTAATTCAGTGGATGGGCTGATTTCTTCACTCCCTTAATTAGTTTTGCATAATTTGGCATATTGCTTCCTGAAATAATGATTTAATCTAATTAAGATTTTTTTTTCAAGATAACTTTTAAATTAATTAATTAAGGACTTTATCTCCAAAGCCCAGAAATAATTATTGCTGAGAATAATGCTGGCACCTTTTTGAGAATATAATTTTATTTTCCCTGTAAACTGACTCCGCTTCTAACCTATGTTATTAGGTGAAAAATATCCCCTGCTTTCCCACCTTCCTGGTAATCCCTCCTAGGCAAGGTTTGCAGTCGAAATACTTGTGGAAATGGGCTGTAGTCTTCTCTGTCTTATTAGGATATCTATGTACACTACTTACATCTATATGTAAATGAGAGAATAACTGATTATTTGATATTACTGATAAAATCATTGTTGTAGGGGAAAAAAGAGTAATAAATTACTTTTTCTAATTTATAATGATGTGTCATTAACTGGGCTAGATTTGGCATATTTGTTGTGGCTCTTTTTCCATTTCTTTTTTTCCCAGTCGACCCATTATGTGGCTTACAATGACAAAATATTTCATAAATTGGATGTATCATCTGTCAATCATAAATCTTTTCTGCCTATTAAAGGGAAATTCACTGGCAGAATGAAGAACGATACCTTGCAAGACTCACTGGACAATATGTACTCAGTAGCTGTTACCTGTTGTTCAAAAAGCCTTCACTGATAGTCCAAGGTCAGATTCATCTGACTGGATGAAAGACTGTAGAAGAGTTAATAATTAAAAAATTATTATATTGGTGTAAATCTCTCTTACATAATACTTGGTCTCGTGTGAAAGTGTAGTGTACCTGCCTGTATACAAAGAGTGTATTCCAGATCCAAAACTCAGCGGATTCAATGGAGGAAAAATTACTTTTGACAAACTTTGAAATAGGATAAGGAATTAAATAAAAATTCACTTTAGAAGTTCAGACTCTCAGGGAACTGAAGAGATTAATTCTCTTCATGAAAATGCCTACTTCAGCAAATTAAGGAAGATTATATACTCTATTTCAACAAAAGAGTTTTGGGGTTAATTGATTATTGCAGGATCCTTGAATTAAAGATATATGAAAAGAGGAAATGTTATTGGTGGTATTTATAACACTGATTGTAGATTCCATCTGTAAAGGAGAAAGCTGTCTTACGTGAGTAACTTCAGGAGATGTGGAGATTTTGTCCCCAGAGGAGACTCAAGATGAGTTTCAGAGAGTGTAGGATAATGGAACACTTGTGGTATCTGTAAACTCTGAGTTTCCCTACCTGCATGGGTGGCACTGAAGTGTTTGTAACAGAGCAAGTGAATGACGACAGTGGATGCCCCTGGAGATACAGATGAAAATCAGGGCACCACTTTCATTTGTGATTATCCTGTTTGCTCTGACCAGAACTGTTGGAAGGCCCAATTACAGATGTACAGTCTGCAATACTGTTCCATTTTGCAATGTCATGTTCAATTGCAGTAAATACGAAGCCTAGTAATGTTAAAATCTATGAGAATTTATTAATCTAAATGGTGAAACGATCTCTGAGTTAGACAACAAGTTTTCATTGTGACTATCCTGATGTGAGGACTGGGATTCATCTTAAAAATCATTGTAGAACTCTTTCTTCAAAGTGAACTACTAGTTGCATTTTTTCAGTAATTTTCAGTCATTAGTCTGAAAGGTATAATTTGCATTTATCTGTTTTCTGAGTATATTCACTACAAACTTATTTTTAGAAAGGATGTTTTTACAGATGAAGGTAAGTCTCTGACCTACTATTAAACATAAATAATATGAAGATTAATAAATAGGAAGATAAATATTTTTTTTAGCATAGCTGTATAACCATGAAGAGATTTTTAGATTATACCCTGATAGTAGGATATATTCCACTCATAGCCAAAATTAAATAGTAAATTTTTGTTGCAATTAGTTTATACCAATAAATGATGAACTGTATTCTGGAAAATTGCTGACACCAAAAGAATCTATTTAAGTACAGTGAAACTACACTGACTCAGAATCTGTAGCTGCTACATTAGTGTAATGAACATAGAGTGACAGGAGACTAAAACCAGAGAAAAGATACTTTATTCAAGCAGAAAATTGAGAAACACCCTTTACACACTGAATCAACTACCAGTTCATCCTTAAGTATGTGCTGTGCTTAATGTTCACTCAGATATTTTTTAGTACTGCATTCTCACCTAAAGATGGCTTTGTTAGGGAGAATGAAGTGCAGTCATTGCAAAAATATGCCAAGTTATAAATCCTTTTACTTTTCCTACCAAATTTATATCATAAAACTTACTTTCCTGATAAATAAAAATTATGATAATCCCATATATCTCTGCTAAAAGCCATATCTAGTATATAGCTGTGATAAAAATGACCAACAATAAACCTCAAAGACCTTTGACTGCCACTGAAACTGTGTCTTCCCTAATCCAAAATTTTCAGCACAAAGCGCAGAAAACTCACAGTATGAGAAGTACTAACCAGAGGGCAGAAACCTTCTGAATTTCCTTCCTCATATTTCATTGACCCTAATTTCCTGGATATGATTATGCCTTCCCTTTCTATTGGATGCATGAGCCTCTGCACATTCATGGATCATCCCCCCAGCAGCATATTTCTTGTCTCTGCTACGCCCATTTTCTAAAAGGTCCTTGAAGACACATTTTATTTCACTCTGCAGTAAGTTCAGAGATGTCACATTGAGACCAACCTGACCTGAAGGGTGAGGCTGGAACTGCAGCCCAGTGCCTGCACAGCCTCCATCATGATTGGCACAGGACAAGGTGTTTGTACATTTGGAGTATCTTGGACCTGACTGGGAATCCAGGAAGACTTAGAGGTTTACTTCCAAATACCAAACTGGGTTTAATTACTGAAAAATTGCTGAAATCATTCAGTATAGTACCTAGTAGATATTTGTGTTAACAGTGAGAAGTAGCCAAATTGTCCTGAGGAAAAATCTACTGCTGAAATTTTAGTATTGGGTTTATCCTTTTTATCACCCAAATCTGCCCACATATTTGAATAAATTGATTTTCCTGCTGCTGGCTGACTTTGCTAAAGATTTATGGTAGTTACTTGTCAGTGGAAATAATTGTTTTAAATTAACTTTGAGTTTTTTTTCAAATCAGTAAATAGGGAAAATTAACCTGCAGAAAACATTCATCTGCTATAGATCAGTTGATTCTACCTCATTTTTAGTTCCTCATTTAAAGAGACCAAATCAAAGTATGCAATTAAATTTCCTTGGTTACCAGACCTGTTAGGATTCATACACTTTCATATCAACAGATTCTTGAATTTCAGGGAATATAATCTGAAGATCTCCATGAGAAACTAATTTCAGAAAGCATATTTAATGAGAAAAATGGCTGGCGCTTTTCTCAATTACATGCCAAATTTTAACACTAAGCCATGGAAACAGTGGCTTTCAATCATTTTTGTTTCATTCTTCCTTAATGAAAAGATATGTTTTTAAAGGTGTTCCATCACTCTTTCTTGATTTACTTTGAAATGTGACAGTTTTTTTAAGTTTTGTAGGGGATTTGGAAACTGCTTTGATATTTTGGAAACACTGCTAATCATATAAGTTTTTTTTTCACAGGTACATATTTTTTAAAAAATGGAAATCCAAATTTAGATTTCTAATCTCCATATAAACACTTAAATATTTATTAAATGACTGCATTAAGACTTGATTCTTGAAAATTCAGCTTCCTTAAAGTACAGCTTATTGCTGATTTGCCTGCTATATCTCATTCTTTAACTCATACAAGGAAGTACACAATCCTGCAAGTCCTTTTCTGATGAGGATAAAATATGCCTTGATTAGTGGAAAAAATAAAATGTAACCATTTCTTTTATTTCATACTTCTGGCTAAATGTCTTAGATGTACAAAACCAATAATCCTCTTATTTAGCATGACATAGTTTTATTTAAGTTATATCTGAGAAAAATAGTCAAGCAAAGGATGCACCTGCTGAGCAGTTTTCAGTCTGCAAACCTTATAACCTCTGTTTTCAGGAAGGTCTGAATTTTTGGGGAATGGCACTTGAAATGGATAAAGCTGTTTTATTTTGTATATAGTTGTTGGCACATTTTTAATACATACCAGATTGTCATTTCCTTCATTATCACAAGTGTTCTCTTAATTTCTAGTGCCACTACAAATTTCTCATAAAAATGAGCACAGAGATAATTAGCTGGGTTTGAGACTATATGCTGTATCAAGTGAACCAAATTGTAGATAAAAAGAAGAAAAGACTGGGTTTTATATCATCTGCATTTTAGGAACTTAAAACAAATTCTGAGTGCACAAATACCTTGATAAGTTTCATAGGTAATATTTTTCTTCTGTTTTATTGTTTGAGGTATGTATTTCAAATTTTGTGTTTATTTTGAACTTCAAATTGATCAAAGACTTTAAACATTCTTTGATTTTAAACATGTTATCGGGAGGCAATGGGTACAGACTGAAATACAAAATGTTCCATTTGAACACAAAGAAACAGTGGCATAGGTTGCCCAGGAAGGTTATAGAATCTCCATTCTTGGAAATATTGAAAAGACATCTGGACGTGGGCCTGGGTAACCTGCTTTAAGTATCCCTTCTTGAGTGATCTCCAAAAGTCCTTTCTAACTCCAATTGTTCTGTGATTCTGTTACAGAATGTCTTATAAATTCGTATCAAACATTGTCAGATTAGCTTTAAGAAAAATTTCAACTGTCTCAAGTTAAAAGTCATAAATATATTGATTTAATTATAAAGTGGACTGAATTTTATCCGTTGTGAATTTTAATAGAAGAGTGATTTCTTGTAAAGAAATCACAGTTCATAAAATGAAAGTATTTTTCTGTAAAAATGGTGGTGCTTTTGTGTACATTAATAATGAAACTGTGGACACATGCCACTGTAGTATTGGACTAAACTAAGAAAAGTTTATTTCTCCATTACTGTCCATATAAAAATAAACCAGATTTTTTATTGTCTTCAAATATCTTTCAGGACAATCTACATTACATTTTATGTGGTGTCTCATTGCTGATATAGTGTATAGTTCTGTATGATAATGGTCATGTAGGTGAAAATAACGAAGAAGTATTTTCCTTGAGAGCTTATACTAAAGCTTTATCAAGAACAGAACTAGCTCAATGCTGCAACACAGCAGCCAGTGGGACTCTCCTTGCAGAGTTAAAAGGAACCTCCTTAACCTCCTTTGATTACTGAAATTGAAGCAAACCTTGTGGCCTTTCCATCTCTGAGAATCATGAGATTTTGTACAGAGAGTTTAACTTTCTAAATTGCTTTTCAGAGGAATGAATCGTGAATTGTGTTCATAGGAATGTGAAACTGAACAAAATCATAGTGCAATAAACAAACAAAAAAACAAGCAAGCAAGCAAACAAAACTCACCAAACCCCCCAAAACCCCAAACCCCTGAAAAACTGCAGAGGTGGGAAAAGAAAGGAAGAAAAGAAATGTTGTTGAATACAAATTTTACATCTTCCTGTAATGAGAGAGAGCATCATGGACAAACTGAAGTGATTGAATACCCAATTTCTGTGTCAGAATACCTTTGAACTAATAAATTACAAAGACAGCACCTGTTCCTCAGTAACATATTTTCAGGAGAAAGTCACTAGAATAACAGTATATCAAAACAAAATAAATAATCAAAAATACTTTCTTTTAGCCACAAAAAGGCAAAACAAGCAGAAAAGGAGATGAGAATTTGATCTTTCAATTTTATTGTAATTGTTTGTGTACATGAGTGAACAAGATCATATGCCATTGATTTGTGATTTATGGAGTATGTCCTGTCCTTCCGTTTGATCTTTTGTGTACAAGGCTCATAGTGAATCAAAAGTGTGTCACAATTTTGAGAAAACCAACCAACCAAGAGAAAACTATGACCTCTCCTGAAAGAAAGACAATTCAGGCTGAAAAGCCAAGCTGATAGATACAGTATGGGACAGTTGTTCAGAGCCCATGCCCAGGGCAAAAAGGTTTTACAAGTTCAGAATAAAACCCTTTATATAAGCAGAGCTATTTTCCTTTGATATTTCTTTGCTGGCTTCAGATAAATTTCCTAAGATCACAAATCTGTGTGTCTGGTTTTCCCAAGTTTGGTGTAGGTATGCAAAGACTGATCAGATGATAATGCCTCATGTTTGCAGTTTTCCACTCATGTGCTTGAAGATGATTATTTTGGCCTTTTCTGTTATGAGATCCTGTCAGTGCGTACAGGTTTATTAGAGAGTGTACTGTTTCTTTCTTATACACTGTTTTTCAAGTAGTCATAAAAAAACCTGTCTGGGGTAACTCTGATTGCTGAAAGATAACTCCTCCCTCTGCACTCTACTTTAGCCAGGTCTTAACATTGTCATGGGCAGGTGCCTTTGAACAGCTTCTGGAGCTATATGTACACAGAGAATTGGAAATGGTCATAATTTTAGGGGTCATAACATACTGATTATCTCTCTGTATCTGCACTTTGTGTCTACGTGTCCATGTCCGTGGTGAAAGTCTGTTTACATTTCCTGTTACAAGTTTTCTGGTGTGCTTTGCAAAATATGTCAAAGAGTCATAGGAAATTAAATACAATGGTAATAATATAGTTGCATGTAATTTCTTTAGACCTAATATAAAATGTTTCCAGACACGATCTAGGTCCTCTTTAAAAGATGCTATTCAAGCATGTTGAAAGAAATTGGTTTCTACCTCAGGCAGTTAAGAAATAAATGGCAATAAGTAAATTTGAACCTTATAACTGTAAAGATTTGTTATGCTTTTCTAACTCTGAATAAACGTCATATAGAAATAAAGCTAGATATAGCCAAAGAACAACTGACAGTCAGTAACCACAGTTACAGCTAAGGTATTTCACAGGCTTTGTGGTTTTTGAGACTGGTCCTGACACTTGTCATCTATGTTGAGAAAGGCTTCTAATTCATGGTTTTGAGTCTTGATCTTCCCTTGAAACTTCACACTTCTTTAATGCTAATACCTTCAGTTGAAACCTTGTAATTACAAAGCCCTTTTCCTATTTTATAGTTCTTTAAGTGGTTAGTTTATATAAGTAATCAATCACAACTGCAATTCACTTTTCACATGGGCAATTAAAACATAAAGAAAGTGAAAGAAAGTGAAATTTAAATCAGTCTAATAAATATATTTTAAGTGGATTTGAATTCTGGTAGAAGTCTCTGAGGGTGAATTTTTATGCTTCAATTAATTCACCCACTTCCATATAATCCAGAGCCAATTTTTGCATATAAAATTGATAATAGTTAATGGAAATGGATATGCAAGCATATGTTCTCTTCCACATAGAGATATTCAGGTTTCTTTACAAAATATGTGCTATGTACACAGACAAAAAATGATATATCTGTTTGTATGCATTCTTTTGTAATTCTGTAAGGCTTAATAACTTCTGACATGGATCTTTATGAATGTCAAATCAGTAAACGATTTATTAAAAAAACCCCAAACTTTTAAATATAAAAATAGCAGAGTTTAAACTGTGCACCAAAATACACTGTCAAATGGACATAGTTCTGTTCACTGGAAGGGTCCAAATGACATTATACAAAGCAGAAGACTTGCCTCCATGTCACCTGAGACACTATAAAGACTTTGACAAGATCACAGTAAGATTAGACAATTTTACCTGTATTATCAATTGAAATAGGCAACTTTCAGATTTCATTTCACCCAAATGTAGACCATAGAACAAATCAATAGTCTTGTTCTTTTAAGGTACTTACGTTATCTCATCAGCTAGATAGGAAGGCTGAGCATGTCTGCTCAGATTTTGATGGTTGTGATGCCATGATGACTTCAGGATTATGGTGGAAATGCAGGATGATTAAGGCAAGTGACAACCGGTCACAGAAAACAGTTACTCAGTATCCAGGCTTTGATTTCTTTAAGTTATTAAATCAAGCAATATGCCTTTGCTCTCCATTTGTTTGTCTGACATCATATGGTGTATCATCACTTCTGCCAATAATTTACTTCCCTGTCATCACAAGAATTTCTCCTTGTATATATTTCTTTGCACAAAAAATTCTGTTCAATAAACATAAAACTAAAGAATGTTCCAAATGTTAAACTAGCCACATTTATTGCCTGATATAAAATCATCTTCAATGAGCTAGTGCAGTGGTAACTTCATCCTTCTTGCTTCCTTCTTTGACAGGTAGAATGCTCTTTTAGTGTCTTTCAGCAAGATGTCTCTTGCTGTTCTCACTGAGAAGGGTCCTTACTCCTCATTTTGTTGCTAATCTCAATTATCGCCTCCAGTCCACCTCCTGTGAATATTCTCCCTTCAAGGAATACAGAATAATGAGTTCTTTGTGATGTACAGTGTTGATTCATTTTTTATTCTGACCACTTCTGTAAATCAAGATTAATAGCTTGGCCCAATCAGGAGCATCTTGACTCCAAAGCAATGTAGATATTATATCCTACGTATTAGCTTCTTACCTTTGTGCTTTAATTGACTAGGGAGAGATAAATGAGACTTTCTAACTGATTTCTTTACTTTGGAATGCAACTGATATTCAATGTTCACTTTATAGCTTCTACTTTTTGTGTCAGATATCAGCCTTGGCCCACCTTCCCATCGCTGAGCAATCCTCACCCTGGTCAACCTCTTGCCTGGTGAGTTTTAACCCTGAGGCTGAGTGATCTTCACACTTCTGACACATATGCTTCATTTGGACTGAACTGATACTAACTGATATTTTTACATCTTGACTCAGAATTCCTTTCTTCTTCTATAAACTCTGTATAACCTCTCTGCATTTGTTACAGGTTCAGAGATGAGGCTGACCACTGCTGAAAACCTTCTCTACTTCAGTGTGAAACTCAGTAAAAATAGTAAGATCACTTAGGGCCAGCTCTTCTAATAGTATCAGTGTAGCTCCAGGAAAGAAGAGATTTATAGCTTTTTCTTTGGATTAAGAGAAAGAAATGCAAAGAGAAAGATCTCTTTTAAAGAAGAAGTCTGTTGTTTGCTTGAGTTTTAGTGGTTTTGTTTCTGGTTTTCTGTGCTGTGAAATGGTAGCGGTGCAATGCAGGGAGAGTTCTCTCAGTGGAAAGCTTAATAAATAAACAATGTTAGGATGTTTAAATATAATGGCAGAATCTCAACATGAGCAGAATATGAGATCCTTTTCAAAGAGAAGTTGAGCTGATGGCTTTTTAAATTATCATTTGGGCAATAAAAATATGTATTTTAATTCACTGAGAACTGGAATTCCTATTAGCTAAAATGGGAGTTTTTAAAGAAGGAGAATAAAATGCCCAAATCTATTGAATTTAAATGGGATTTATTCACTTGACTTCCTTTGGGGTCAGATATTGTTGAAAATCACAAACTTTTTCAAAAAGGCATCAAAACTTGGGGTCTTTATGAAAGCTTCTGTTTCTGAACATTTCATCACCACTGAAATATTGTGGGAGAGGAAGGAAGGGAGGAGAGAATAAAGATGGAGGAAATGTTGTAGAACTATAAGGCAAAGGAGTAAGCACATAGGAGCACCCTTTAAACCAGAGATATTTGTCCATAAATAAATAAATATATAAATAAATATTATTGTACTAAAAAATTAATGACCAACAATAACTTAACATTAGAAGAATCCTGCTAGCGTCAGATTATATGTGTGGGAATCACAAGGAACAGTTTCTCCTTTTTTTTTTATAAAATAGAGTTAGAACTTCATGGACTTAAAAGCAAATTGAACTTTAACCACGAAAAAGAAAATTGAATCATACTAACATTAACAGCCCTAAAATTTATTTTAAAATAGGATAGAATAAAAAAATTCTATTAATATCCTTACACAATTTATTTTTAAAAAGTTTCAATTAAGTCATAGAATCATAGAATTGTTTGGGTTGGAAGGAACTTTAAAAATATCTAGTTCCAATACCCCTGCCATGGGCAGGGAACCAGGTTACTCAGAGCCCCATCCAACTTGGCTTTGAACTTTCATGGATGGGGAGTCCACAACCTCTCTTGGCAGCCTGTGCCAGTGTCTCACCACCCTCACAGTAAAGGTTTCTTCCTAATATCTAATATAAACCTATCTGCCTTCAGCTTAAAGCCATTCCCCTTTTTTCTACCAC
Organism: Sitta europaea; assembly: GCA_013400255.1. Taxonomy (NCBI): domain Eukaryota; kingdom Metazoa; phylum Chordata; class Aves; order Passeriformes; family Sittidae; genus Sitta; species Sitta europaea. The sequence continues at coordinate 1,582,728 of VXBS01005512.1, forward strand.
TCTACATCCTTGTGAAAAGTCCCTCTCCAGCCTTCTTTTAAGCCCCCTTCAGATACACTGTTCAGAGGCTGTTCTAAGTCTCCTCAGAGTCTTTTAATTTGCCAGGTTAAACAGCCCCAACTCTCTCAGCCTATCTTCATAGGAGTGTGCTCCAGCTCTGTGATCAGTGGCCCTCCTCAGGACTCATTCTGACAGGTCCATGTCCTTGTGTTGGGGACCCCAGAGCACTCCAGGTGGGGTCTTAACAGAGCAGGCTAGAAGGACAGCCCCTGTCCTGCTGCTCCCTGCCCTTTGATACAGCCCAAGATGCAATTTGCCTTCTGGACTGCAGGAGACCGTTGCTGGGTCATTTTGAACTTTTTCTCTGTGGACATGCCAGAGTTTTTCCTCTTAGGGCTAGTCTTGATCCATTCTCCTCTTTGCCTGTACTGTGCTTGGGATTGCCCTGACCCAGGTGCAATGGTCTAATTAAATATCATGAGGTTTGCACAGGCCCACTCCTCAATCCAGTAAAGGTTCCTCTTGATGTCATCCCTTTCCAACAGCTTGTCAACCACACCATGCAGCTGGCTGTTGTCAGCAACCTTGCTGAAGTTCTCTCAATCCCAATGTCCATGTCACGGCCAAAAGTGTTAAAATATGAAAGTCCCAATACTAAATCCTGAGGAAAGCTATTCATCATTGCTTCCAGTTGAGCTGAAAATCTAAAATCTAGAATCTAAAATATAGTAATTTAAAAATCTAAAAAATATGAATTCCTGAAACTGTTGAAGAGTATTATGTAAGACACCAAACCTTTTGAAAGGGAATGCAGGACTTATTCACATAGTTTTCCATATGAACCTCTTTTCAATGCTTCTGGTGGTTCATCATCTTAGGAAGTGTTCTACTAAAACTTTTGCTCCTTAAATCTGAGAAGAATTTAGAGAATGTAATTTTATAAACAAGTTCACTATGAAACACCACTTAGAGGACTTAGTTGCTAGTTGAAGATATTCACTCAGCTTTCTTCCTTATGTCATGTGAATGAAATCACTCAATTGCTCAAAGATTCTATACAGTCTTTAACTCTCACATTTTATCTTTGATTCTCCCAACTTTTGGCTTTGGAGGAAAAAAAAATAAAGCTGACAAAGTGGTTTAACTCTTTAAATAAATCTTGGTTTGGAAAAGTTAAATGTAAGATTGGAAATATTCTGGAGGATAAAGAGAAAGAGTATGGAGTATTGTAACAATATGGAGTATTATAAATGTTCTCACTATAGTACTACTCTGTCTGCTTAAAGGATTTCTCCCGATGTTTAGGTCTAGCATCTTAGTCTCCAGAGAGAAGAAAAAGGCTATGACAGAACATGGTTTGTGATAAAAGAGCTGATAAATAAACTGCTCATTTATTGTGAGGTATGTTTTTGTTGGACATCTAGTCTTGTATAAGACTGTTCATTATGATACGAAATGTCATAATATTTTTCATGCTGGACTCATACACACACACATACGACTACCACGACCACCACTACCATGTTCCTCTATAACAAAATAACATTTAGTAAGAAGTAGTAAGAATGACTCTAGTGTAAATGAACAAGAAATATCTCTAAAGATGGTTTCTTTCTGCTGAATCTTGGATAAGACATGCAGTAGAACGGGGACTATAGCGTATGGCAAAAAAACCCTACATATTATCAAGGCAGGATTTTGATAGATGTGTAGGAACCAGATGAACAACTTTATTTCTTAAAAGATTCACAGAAATCTGTTTCAGTAATTGACTATTGTCTTCAAAAGCCTCACAAGAAATATCCAAAGATCATTTTAAAAAAGAATTTGAGATTGTTTTGGAAGGCTGCCTGTACTTGGGTGTGCTGAAACTCAGCCTTTTATTGTCCCAGCAGCCAGACAGTGCCGCAACACAGATGTCATGGCAAAGAGAGAAGCATATGAGTGTAAAGAAACTGGCTCAGGTTCTGCATAGGCAAAGAGCAGAGGAGCAGTAGAAAGAAAATGTTCAGGATAACAATGCCTTCATGAGCTGTCAAGAAAGTGGAGGAGAGAACAGCTTGCTGAAATATTTATGTCTTTACAAGAACTTACTTAAAACTGGAATGTAAAGCAGAAGAACTACATCTGTGAACTTACTAGAGAGAAGAAAGCATACATGATAACAGACAGATGAGGCAAAAAATGGGACAAAATGAAAGGATACAAATACAGTATTCAATTGCATGATCCTTTGGCTGCAGCTTTCATTGGTCCCAAATGCTCACAATTCAGCTCCTATCTGCTCTAAAATGTTATATGAAAGCAGAAGGTGGTGTAGATCTTAATCAATATTAGCAGCAGTGTGACAGGCTATATTTTTTTGCTTTGCACTTCCACTAATTCCTAGACTTGATAATAGCTTTCTTCCCCTATGACACAGAATACTTTCAAAATGATTGACACTAAATTTTATTATACTGTTAGTGGACTCAAAAGTAATTTTAATCAAATGAGGTAGAAATGCTTCAGTTGTGTTTCCAGTATGTACCTTCAGTTACATACAAAGCTGCTGATTTATAATCTACTGCGTATGATAATTAACATATTAATATTCAATATATTTAAAGAAAATGTCTAAATAAATGTAACAACATTTCTTAAAAATCTTAAATAAAGTATTTAAGGATGTAAAAGCAGAAAAAGAATCCCATCTGTGATAGGAAATTGTCTACAAGTCAGAAAGTTATTTGCTTCAGAGGGTAAAATAATGACTATTTGAATGTCTTCTGAATTCACTGGGCCAAATTTCTCATTATGGTTAAGTGACTCTAGTTCTGGGTTAGTTAGCAACAGAGATTAGTTGCTTTATTATTTATTTTGTTTGCAGTCAGCTGGGATATGGACAAACCTCTCATTAAGCTGTTCCAGTGCCAGGTATCAGCAGAAAAATTCCCATGTGACTTGTTATGGCTGCATCTACTGGACAGATTCAGCAGAGAACACCACAAATTACTTCCTTATGTTATCTTCATACGTCAGTTATCCTTACAACAATGCTGTAGGGAAGGTAATTATGATTGTTTTCATGAGTAGCTTCTTTCTTTTTCTTCTCTTTTTTGATTGTGAACTGGGACTCAAAATCTTCACTGATATCTTCCATATTCTTTGTCTGCCTTTGCTCTCCCAAAAGTGGATTAATAAGACAGGGAGAAGCAGAAAAAATGAGACTTTATTTCCTTTCTGCTCCTAAAAATTACTGGTGAATTTGGGACAAGAAGTGCTCTGACTGGTGTAAAATAATCTAAACAGATGAGAGCTGGTCCTATAGCTTTTGTTTTCAGTATGGAAGTCTCTATTATACCAAAAGTGGTGAAACTTGCAGGAACATAACATTTTTTGAAAACTCTGTTCGTTTGTTGAGAGAGATGAAGACTGGAAAATTTTTGAAAGAAATTAAGAGAAATAAACAGATGAAAAGACACAACTTGGTTGCTTAAACTTCTTGTCCCTGAGAAAACAAGCTGAAGAATAACTACCCACCCTGTGGTTTAGGGATAACAAGTAACAAATATCTCTATCTCTCAATTGCTTTTTACATTTCAAGGCTTTTTAAAAAACGTCCAAAGTTCTCACCTGAAAATAGAGCTTTACATAATATGAAAATTCGGTTGGGATTTTGTGTGTCTGATTAACTTTTCAGGGACAACTTTGACTTTCTCTACTTACTCTTACTCTGCAGTGCTTTGTAGAATACTTCGACAGTGCCAGCTGGAAATACTGGGGATACCTCAGTGGAAGTAATATTCAAATAAATGGTAAATAGAAATTTTAAATTATATTACATAAATTTACATTGCTCTGAAATCTAAATTCTATGATTTATCTATCTACATTCTAAAAATTTTCACTGTGGTAGTTATAGCATTCAGAGGGTATAACCTCACTTAAATCTTGTTGTAATGGTATAATAATGCCTCCAAAAGGAGCAGATGTAATTTATGTATTTTTGTTTCAGTGTAAATTTTCATCCTAACGTGTAAATTCTCAGCAGAGAACTCACAGATCTTTGGACTTGCTGTAGAATTTGTGAAAGGAGTATTTCAAAAGATTTTCTGATTAAGGAAAGAAAAAACAGCAGTTAACTACTAGTCTGACATAGTGTACACTGTTCACAATTCTCTCAATTTGAGAACAATAAGGCCAGATAGAAGCATCTCTTATTCATTATATATGACTTAAATGTTCTCCTTTGAAGACAGACATAATTTCCAATCTCCCACAGTCTTAAAGGATTTACTGGAAACTATAATTATCTGACACTGGGGAGTAAATTTTGCTAGAAAAGAGAAAAATAGCTCAAAATATTCACCTCTGGCCATTGAATTTGGAATTTCTTGACTGAGGGCTGTATGATGAGCATCTGACTTTATAACCAAAATACTTTTTTTAAAAAGTAATGCTTTTTCAGTAGCTTAATATAGCCTAATTTCTGAAGTTGGAATTTTTAAACAAAATTAAAAAGTATACATATGTGGAATCATAATCCAATGACAGGCATAAACTATGTAGGGTTAATCTCATTAGTGGATTGGTACCAAGCCACAGAGACCAGCCTGTAGAAGGGAGTGGTGAAATAATGAGTTCAGAAGAGTTTACTGACAGCAGGACACTGCTGGATTGAGGGATTTCCTTAACACATTTGAACAAAAATAAAAAACCCTAAAGGGAATAGACTTAAATCTGGCACACTGTTCAACTTATTCTCTCTTCTTCCAGCACATATTCTTAGCCTTTCCTCACTGTTCCCACTCGAGTGTCCTTCACCTGTTAACAAATGAGAGTCTGTCCAGCATGTTGTGTTTTAGTCATGTGTTTATCTGAGACTACAAGGAATTGTTGGAAGTATCTTGGTCCCTGATCTTGCTTCTTATCTTATCTATAGCAGAGACATAAGGTTGCCTTCCATATCCACATGTAAGAATTAATAGAAAGATTTTTCATTCTTATGTGACGTCCTTTACAAAAATAAAATATTTTGGACCTCATTTCCACAAAGTTATTTCCCTGTACTTTAGTTCAATTTTCTAATGGGACTATTTTAAACTGTGTGACTCAGGAGAATCTTGAAATTTTAAGAGTAGACATTGGAGAAGTAGATCTAGACTCACAGAAGCTGCAATAAATCTCTTCTTGAGTTCTTCGATATATAAGAATTTGCCAACATGTGGAATAGTTTTCCTAAAGGTCTAGAAGAAAGCTCAAATGTTCCTAAAGATGCAGAAATTCAAAAACTTATTTGAATTAATTTTGTTTGGATGTAAAGTTGTTAAGTATGCTTAATACCACACCTAGAATTTCTAATTTTACTATTAAAATACCGTTATTTTCTCAAGGTTTTATGTACTGCTAATGTAATAATATTTTCTTCCTAGCTATGGACAGTCATTTCTTTACACATTGCATTTGAAAGTTGATAAAATCAACTATATTTAAAACAAAGATTGCAAATTAATGTTGTTGGTTTTTTTTTTGTTTTGTTTCTGAAGTGATTTATTAGAGAATCCTTTGCCAATAAGGATTTTTTTCTTCTCCTTTTCCTTTAAGGAGACATTTCTGTAGACTTTTTGAAATAGAACTGAAAGACAAACATAAAATGCTTGTTAATTTTATTTAAATAAAGAATTTTTTGGAGTTAAAGTATCTGATCAACGAGTCTGAAAGTTAATTTAATAATTCTGTGGTAAAACATTTGGAGACTCTTAAAAAAAACCCTCTGGTGTTTAGAAGTCTGAATAAGACCAAAGGGAATTTGTGGATTGTTATTAAACTTTCAAAGTAGTGTCTTAGAACATTTAAGAGTCTTCTGACATTTGAAACTTTTAAGACCTACCCACAAGGGTTACTTTCTGTGGTAAGGAATACATTAGACAGAATAATCCTTAAAATAAATTATGATAGTAGAATTTGATTATACTGACTGAATTAAAATAATTAATTCAAAGAAAATATTCATTCCAGAATGCCAAGAGGAGACTAAGAATCACTATATTTCATGCAACAAAACTTAGTTTGCATAAATATAGCTGAATATTGCATAAGTAGTATATGAGGGACAATGCAGGGAGAAAAAAAATGTGATTTAAAATGCATTTTAAAATGACTGCTCAGTTGATGGATCAAAGAATTGATGATTTTTAGGCCATCTGAGTGGCTCTGGGCTTACCAGTTATTAGCCTGAGACTGAAATGCTAAACATAAGGACATTTGTGTGATTTGCACACCCAAACCAGCTGCGTATTTGTCTAGATTCCAACATAAATATCAGCAACAAAGTACGGTCCTGATCACATTCACTTTGCCCTGAATTAAATCCCTAGTAAGCTTTTTCCCTTCTGCCCACCTCCCTGTAGTGAGAGAGTGACAAAGGCAGAGACTTCAATGGGTGAATAATAGAAGAAAACAAAAAGAGACGGTGCTTTACCAGCAAAAGGTGTTCATCAGCTTAACTTAGCTCTGCATGGCTGTTGAGACAAAAACAAGATAATGGATGCTCCTGTAGCTCAGCAGTGACAAGTGTTCATTCTTGAGACAACTGCAGAGGGACAAGGAACTCTGCTCTGTGCCAGGGAAGAAGAGAAGAATGAACTCTGCTTTATGTCAGAGAAAATACTATGTTTAATAAAATTTGCCTTGTATTACCCATCCATATGTATAACTTTCAGTACTACCCAACTAATTTTTTTTACAGATAACCTATATGTTAGTCACATTAAAACATGCCACCTATAAGAATTAGTCATTTTGCAAATATAAAGTTTAATAAAATCCAGTTACGACTGTGACTTTTAGTACTTAGTAAGTTCACACAGTAACGCCTTCTCAAAAGCTTAGGGGGGAAGAAAAGCTAAGAAACTTTAATATTGGAATGTCATTTTATGAGATTAATATCCCATGAATTTTGGAGCACTTTATGCTTCTGAAACTCACAGAGGCTTCAAACATGACTCTATGCTATTGTAAAAGTGGCTTGAGAAGTGGGGGGACATGTTAAGTTAGGAAGCATGGATAAAAAGGCTGTGTGTGTTCTTGAACCTGAAGAAAGGCTTCGGTCAAGCAACCTATTGTTAAATCTAAAGTAAATGCCAGGATTAATTAATAATTATAGAGCGTTATGATGTTTGTGGAGTAAAAATTTCTAGCCCCATACAGTCCCAAATATGTCTGATCTTTAAAAATTAATTCACTGGCTAGTATTCTTAGGTTACTTCTGTAGTCAGATTTATTTAGAAAGCAATTCAAAGGGTTATTTCTGTTTTGTCATTATAAATTAATGAATGCCATGGCCCATGAATGGGGAAAAAACAGCAAAGATTTGGTAGAGGAGGATACAAAAAGCTTTAAAACCAAAAATTATCTCTGTAATGTGTAATTGTAGGGAACAAAGTTATGGTGGCAGGCTGGAAACACAGTTAGAATAGCAGGCTAAAGATCCTGTTCTGGGTGTTTTACCCTGCAGAGCTAGTAAAAATTCCCACATTCTTCAGAGAGCAAGAGATTCTGGACTCAGATTCCTCTTGTGTGAAAATTCTCATGAGAAAAAAGAATCCTTCAGATTGTTGTCCCCTGACACAACCAGGTACACAATCAGGTCGAGCCTTAGCAACTTATTTGGTCAGGCTAGAGGAACATTCATCATTATTAGGTTGGATGTGGCTTCATGAGCAGTATCACATGAAGGGTGATAAGGGTGGTTTGAATGGAAATGTTGTTTGACAACACATTATAATTCAAATTTTATTAAGGCAGTGAGAAAGATGAGGAAAATGCACCCTCACAGTGACTTACTTGATCACTGAAGCAATCATGGGACTGTCAGAGACACAGTGTTGGGGTCATCCTCTTCAACCTGATGTTGGATAAAGTGCAGGGTGTCATGGAGCAGGGTGTCAGTATTTTAAACATATGAATATAATGTAATATAATATAAAATAATAACTATAATTTTGGTCTACTGCCACCACACCAGAGGTACAGAACTCCCTAAGATCAATCTTTTCTAGCTGTCAGCCCCCTGTTGATATTCTGCATTGCAGAGGCCCAGAAAAACTGACTTTAATGTGGGATGGATGGTGCATTCCTCTCCCAGCCAACAAACTTTAACTGCTCAGCATGTATTTTCCTTAGTAACAAACTGACCTGGAAGTCTTAAAGAAAGATTTTTCAATCTTTTTAAATGTTTTCAAGTTGTCATATAAAGTGCCTGGAAGATTAATGGCTTTCATGATTCATATGATGATAGTAACAAACTTCTTCCTCAATAGCTGTGGTATCAGTTAGTTTGATTCAATTGTATTTCCAAGTTCTCCTACTGCTCAGAACTTGGACCTTGTCTCTTCCTTACAGACTGATTCTCATCAAAACTCTCCCAAAACTGTAGGCAATTTCCAGATAGTGACCCTTTACTAGTGTCTCTGTCCATTCATAACTCTGAATCTCAAAAGGCAAAGTGCTTGGACTGACTCCCAAAATACAGTCTTCATTAGCCATGTCTTGAAAAATTGAAGGTAACTGTCTCAGGAGGGTTACAAATGCAGTGCTTGAATGATTTTAATAACCTTGGCTATTGAAGTGACTGTAAAATTATCAGACTTACACTAGAACTATGTCTATTGCAACTTCTTTTATAGAAAATAAAAGCAAAAGGCAACTTTCTGGCCATATAAATCATAATATGATGGCAAATGCTATTGAATAGGTTCTGCTGATAGACAGCGGAGAGGTACTAGACAACAGGACAACTCATCAGCTTGTCCTTTCTAAACATTTTTTCTGTGAATGTCTCCAGAGTTTCTTCCAGGAAGGATTCAGGAGGAAGGGTTAATTCTGTCTTTAAGCATAAACATGGCATTATGTGAGTTTCCTCTCAGTCTCATCTGTCAGCTTGGACATGTGGCAGTTACATCCCCTTCTCACCCTTTGGTGTGGCAAATGTCCTGACTCTTCTATTTTAAGTATCCATAGAGGGTCCTTAGAAGGACAGGAATGTCAGCAAGACCTCCCTGTACTTAAAATTCTTACTTTAAAATAAAGTCAGGTGGATCCACAGCACTGCTCTCTTTCAGGCACAATTCCATTGTCAGGCACATGTTGCTACAGGGACACTGAGGATCCTCTGAGAACTTTGAACCTCTGCAAAGTGGCACCTTAGGAGAGACATCCGATGCTGCTGAAACTTCTCTGCAGTGACTATAGTGTCTGTAGGTTCAGACAGGTTGTGCTGCACAAGATACAGCAGGGTTGAATTTTCATACTTTATTCCAAAATCTCTAAAGCAGTATTTTTTCCCTTAAACTCAAAGTTTGAGATCTTAGTATATTATAAAAACCAGGGTCCCCAGGTATGAACCTATCTTTCCTGCACCCAGACAAGAATTCTGACATCAAAATTCTTGACCAGAGACCAGAGTACTCTGGTGCTGGATGATGTTGCAAGCCTTAAAATGCCCACAAAACACCAAATACTTCATATTTTGCTCCTCATCTCTGTTACTGATAGTTAAAAGCATCACCAAAATTTCTAAATATTCGTATATGCCTTGTGCTTTTTTAAGACTGTTGAGCACATTCCACCCACAAGAAGCATAATCTGCCCCAGCGTCTTCATTCTACTAGGTTTTCTTGAAGTATTTCAAAATGAATGAATTCCTAAACCTGTCTTGAATAATTGTTTATATCACAATAACCATCTTAAAATATATACATAAAATTGAGTTGTCAGTGTATATTGTGTTACAGCATGAAGAATGTTATTTACTACTGCCCTATTCTTCTTCTCATAATTCTGCTTCCTACTGATTTTTGAATAGCTTTTACATTTCTTCAATTGTCAACTGCAAATTGAATATATATGCATAGTGATATCACAGAAATAACAACACATAAAATCCAAGCTATTTTTATTGCTTATTATTTTCTTTTCCTGGTGTATTGCTTAAAAAGAAATATTTATGCTTTAGGCATAAGCAGACATAAATAAACCAGTTTATACACGTGTAGACATATATGTTCTCTTGCAATAATTGTAAGTGGCATTATAAGGTCGCAAGCTTTGAGAAAAGAAGGCATCTTAAAAAGGAAATCTGTAAAAATACCACTTATTTTTGTTTCTGAGAACTCATAGTCATGTAAAAAGGACTGGATAGGTAATGTGCTTTGTTTTCAATTTTTTTTTTTATGTCACTAGTAGAGTTTTTCCTGCAATGAAACAAATGAATCACATTAATTATTTGAAAATTAATATAATTTTTTCCCACTGAATTACTAAGTGAAGCATATTACAGAACTGACAGGAACACCACTTGCAACATAGTGGTAATGAAAATAAAATAAAGCTATTATTACTGCCTTATATTTTGTTCTTTTTCTCTCATCAGAAACCAATATTGTTTTGATCACTTGTGAGCTCTAGAAAAACCTTTTGGCTTGCATGATAGATTTATCTCTCCTTTCACTTATTAGAATCACCTACTCTTCACCTCATTTCATCTGCTTGCTACTTAACAATAAATCTCATCACAATCCAAAGTTAAGCCCAGTTTTCCAATCTCGAAGCACACAAACAGTGCTCACTCTTCCTGAAGGGGGATTCTGAAGCTGAAGAAAACATGTTGAAGAGCAGTGTTACCCTCTAGTCCTTCTTTAGAGCAACTTCTAACATAAAGAAAAGACCTGTTTACTGATTCTATACAAAGGAATCTATACAAAGGAATAGTTTTGTCCCCAAAATTAGAAAGTTGTGTCTTGAAGTTGCATAGAAGGGTAAGAATAAATATAAGTAAATAAGACACTGGTTTATTTATCTTACATAGTAGTCACTAAGAGGGATTTATCAACAGTTCTGGATAGAATCAAAGTTGCTGTTTCCTAGAATAATACTTTAAAGAGACTGGAGGTAGAACACTGCCTACTGTCAGTCAAAGATTCATTCCAGTTGAACTTTATTGGCAAAGAAAGATAAAATTTTATCTTCATACACAGTAAACTTACATTGCTGTGCCTAAAACCACAAAATGAATTACACTCCTAGGCATCACCTCAGTGGCAATTTAAGCAGCTAAGCACAGTAATGACACTGTAAATGCATCATCTTCAGAGCAATCTAATTCATATATTCTCTTTCCAGCCATTTATTACAGCGTTCATGCATTTTACATTTCTGTATATTCTGTTCGAATGAAAATATTTTCCTTCTAGTTTTTCAAAGGACATTTTAGACTTGTGTTGCCATTGTGGTTTATATTCTTGCTCTGGTCCCTTAAGTTTAAATGCTCTTGTGTGTTGAATAGGGTATTACAAACCTAGACAGTAAAATGCATACCACAAACACTTTTAAATTTAATTTGATTTACTACTTAACACTGTTCCTTGATCACTAACCCCGTACCTTCCTTGCTTTGCTGATTATAGAAAACTTCTGCCTTCTTAATATCTTTGTTTAAATTCTAAAGCAAAATTATTTGGAAGGTACGTGTTCTGATGCATGAAAGATATTACACTTTTCTAAATCATGCAATGAAAGTAGTCAATAAATGTTCAAATGTGTTTAAGCTAGAAACTTCATGCCTATATTTCAACAGTATTACTGAATCTCTAGGGATGAAACTGCACTCTTTTTCATTAAAAATGTTATTGCTAATGACTTGGCTGAAGACAATGTTGGTCGTTAATGTGCAGTAAACGTTAATTGTTTTACATGATTTGGAACATGCATTAGTACATCATTTTCATTGTTGCCATTTCAGATTTCTTTCCATTCTACTACTGTCTCCTAATGCAATTAACATTAAGAAGATGTTTGTCAAGGATACAATTTTAAGGACACCTTCTGCAACAGTGGCCTCATCAAGGGCTTTTGAAATACAGGATACTAATGAAAGCCCCTTGTGGCAAGACATTTAGTTAAGGACCCATGCAGCTTAGGATGTCTCAGTTGAGGATATTACAGTTGATGATGCAGACAGATTTCTTAAAGTATCTGTTCAGTTCCAGTGAACTCAGTTATGGCAATAAAGATGATGCCCAAAAAAATCACGTATTCACAGGAAAAAAGTAAAATAAAAATATAAACATTTATTTACATTTTTTTCTATAAATGAATTAAAAAGAGACTACAGCAAATATCATCCATACACTGGGAAATTGCAAGTTTGTAGTATCTGGTTTGAATTCCTGTTTACTCTGTTTTCAATCAATTGCAGATCATTTTAATGGAATAAAATTTCAGTAATGAAACTACTGTGTAAACTCTGCCTCTAGAACTTCAAGCCTAAAAGGCCCATACTTTTTCATTACAGAGCACTGCCTTGATGGGACACTCATGGTATGTGTTTCTGGAATCTGAATTCTTAATAGGGTTCTACCAGTTTTAGATCTATAACTGATTTCTAGAACCATCAAAAAGTAGACATGCATGCTTATGGGGTCAAGCAAAAGTTAAATGAGGATTCTGAGGATACTAGTACTGCATAAATAAAAGGCAGCTGGGATTAAGTGTCATCCCGTGTTTCAGCCTCCCATACCACCCTCTGGCCAGCCTTCCAGCACTTCCATGACCACAGTGACTGCATCAAACCCCGTGTGACTGCATGCTTATCCTTTCTTTAACCTCTTTTCAAGGTGTTTGCTGTAAGACGTGGGGCACCATCAGAGGCAGGAAAATGGAACAGACAGATCCTTCATCTGAGGGCTTGACTATCTCATATTATTTTCTTATGCTGGTTCTCTTTTCTCCCTGTGCACCTCATGCTGTTACATATAGCCTCTCTTTATATAGTGATTTCCATTAAAGAGACAATGACTACAGATAGTTTATCTCTAATGAAAAAAACCTGATGGGGTTTTTCCTTTTACATAATGAAAAAATGGAGAGTGTTAAATACCATTTTATTGTATCTTCTGCTTAAGGCTGATAAGTGATGAACTTAAATGAACATTTTTTATTTTGAATATTTATTTCCTTTACATAACACACCAAGAACATTTTTCATTATATCTCAATGTTCTTTCATGTTGGCTTTTTTCAGTTTAACAATGAAGCTAGAATGTCAGTGCTGGACAAACAATTTCAAGTTTTCAAAAATTGTACTTAACCTCTCTAAAATTAAAATGCTTCTATGTTCTGAAAGAGAACAGAGCATGAGCAGAATGTTTTACACGCTAAAGTGACTGGAAATACTTTGTGAAAGACAGGGGTTTTGAGAGATTTGTCTAGACTTGTATCTCATCGTTGTACCTAATGATGCTGCTCAGTTTCACAGGCATTATTTAACTGATTTTTGTGCTGTTAGCTTAGCAAGCATCAAAAAACCACTGTTTTACTTAAGATATTTTTTCTTTTTTGTAATGACATGTATAATGACATAAACACACGTATGTTATATACTATGACAGAATCATTCCATATAGTTTCTTCAATAATAAAGTATTCTCACAGTGATGAAAATACCCCGTATTATTTTGTATCTGTTTCTGGACATCCTGTCCCATCTGGCTTACTGTCTGTCCTTTGCCGCTTTCCAGTTCTCCTCATTCCAAATAAAAATGAGTTCTAGTCAAGGGGTGTTTGAGAGAAAAAGCAATTTAAGGAAAGAGGGAAAGGATACTGGAGAAATGGGTGTGCACTGAAAGTGAGTGTTTGCATGACTCTCCTTCTAAAATATAATAGTCCCTGAGTAGAAACATTTTTTGGACTGTGTAATTTATACTTATTTGTGGAGTCAGGAATTCTTTGCTATTCTTGATCAGTCATCTGGGGTCAGTTGAAGATAACATAGGCTGGTATCGAATCTCATGCCTCAGTTTTTTTCCCAGGAGAGCTGTAAGATCAGAAGTCAGAAATGTTAATGCTCCTTGCTTCCCCAAACCAGCCAAAACACAGACCTCTTTTTGGTTGTCTGAAAATTAAGATGTGTTCCTGGATAACTCAGGCCATTAAACAAGCAAATTTAAGATTTAGTGCTATGGCAGTTTTAAAAATAATCTCGGCTTCTAGCTCTGGAAATAAAGCATGCAGAGCATTCTGTCACCCCCAGCATTCACAGAGAACTTGTGAATTAGGTGTGTTTATAATTATTCCGATATGATATTATGTACAGGGCACTTGTACTTAGTTTAACAAAAATAGGTGGCCATTTAGAGCTGAGTATGTTAGTCTATTTTACCATGTCAATACAGAATCCATTACCTACTTATTTATCATAGTGATTAGAGCTGAGCTGTAGTTTATGACAATTTACTTTCCAAATAAAGCATGCATCTTGTTTTCAATTCCTTTATGCTCCCAGAAGGCCACCAAAATGATTTTGTTTAATAGGCTAGTAGCCATAAGGGAGTTAAAGCTTGACGGTTTCTGGAGTTTCTGAAAAGGGGCATTTCAGCTTGAATCACAACAATTTTGGGGGATCTGTTCTGCTTCACACATTGGCTCCTTTCCTATGCCTGCCAGGTTTATGCTGATCTGTTGACTTTTCTTGGGGACTTGTGTTCACAGGGAACATGCATCAGCTCAAACTCTTTCCTTAACTGACTTACAATGCAACTAATACCCTCCTGGACCAAAGACTCTGCCCTTTGTCACCTGCTGCTATCCACTGGGCACAGTAGGAGACCTGCTTGACAGATAAACAAACTACTGCAGGGAGTTTCATCTCCCACCCTAGCAATATTGTGGGTGGGCACCATCTGAAAGATACAAAAATAAATGGCAGTATTTTACAGCTGCTCTTTGGTGTTTCCATATGAGTGCTTCGGGCTTTATTAAAGTTCACTAGATTTTGCAAACACAATGAAATCCTGTTTCCCTAGACATTGCTGCTGTGCAGCAATTGTATGCTATATCATTTGTCTTTTACTGCCTGTGCTTGTCTAGGGAACACTAGATCTACTTGGTCTGTTGCAGAAAGATGTACCTGGATGACCAGGTAGGAGTCAGTTGTGCAGCTGTGCAGGATCTCAGTTGACAAGTATTGATTCAGAAGCCATGCAGCTGCATTATTGTTATTGGTTGACTTGTTACAGCCAAAAACACATCTACATCTAGCTGATGGCTTAGAGCTGGTTTGCACCCTTTTAGCCAGCCAATAAATAAAAGACTCAGGTCTTAATAAAGGTAGCCTAGAGTCATTTAGGGAAATTTTCAAGGCTTGTTCTATGTTCATAGCTACTAGTAACAAGTGAAAAATGTACATTACAGAGACCTTGAGGTTCCGGAGCTAAAAGCTCTTGATAATTGAAGCCAGAAATGACTGCACAAAAAGAAACCTGTTGGAACAGACTCATCAGAGAAAGAGAAATATGCTCAGTTTCTTCCCAGATTCTTATTTCTCTATTTGAACTGTTACTCACTATATCAGCGGGCAAGGTGTTTTATATTTGGTGTAATATTTTTCTATTAACAAAAGTCAGTTTTGTAATTCACAAAAATCAATTTGAAAAACCAGTGGTGATGTCATGTTTGTTTTAAGAATGGTGTCTCACTGGTTGCTATATGACTGCCAGTTCCAGCATTGTGTACTGGTGGCATAAATGTATAATTTTTCAACCACAACAAATATTTGTTTTTATCTCCATTCCATAGTAAATATGATTCCAACTTATCTAACTAAGAATTAGCAGAAATAAATTTAGAAATAGAAACAAAATTTTGTGGTTCATGTTTTTAATTTTCAAATGCTTTCCTCATTGTTAATATATTCCTATTGTGTCTGAACAGCAACAGAAGTAACATCAGCATTGCTCTGTAATGAGGTTGAATTTAGCTATCTATACAGAAAATAACAACTTTATTCAGACGTCCCTTGCAAAAGAATGAGGATGACTTTATCATATGAAAGTAGAATTTGAAAAGTAGACACTTTAAGCCCATGTAAATGAAAGAAACAAGTCTGCAGCAATGGCTCATTAAAAGTGACCAAATCAGTGAATTATAAAACAGGTGAGGTGGGAAAGCACCCTGGACATCCTCTAGTCTTACTCCTGTGCTCACAGCATGGCCAGCTAGAGCGGATTGATAACAAAGGTACCCAGTGGGATTTTGAATACTTCCAAGACTGGAGACTGGCATTTCTTATGTTTAAGCCAAATTTCTTTTTTTTTTTTCAGTTTGTGCCTGCTGCCTCACTGGGCACCATAGAGAGGAGTTTGCCTCTGTCTTATTTAGTTCCCCATCAGGGGTTTATATACACAGGTTAGAGCTTGTTGAACATTCACTTCCCAGGCTGGACATTGCAAGCTCTCTCTGCTGTATCTGATATGTCAGATGCTCCAAGCCCCTTGTTGTCTCTGAACTCAGTGTCCATGACTCTTGTACTGGGGTGTGTCTCACTCGTGTTGAGCAGAGGGGAAGGGTCACCTCCCTCAAAGAGCCGATGACACTCTTCTTAATACCTGTCAGGAGCCTTCTTTTCTCCAAGGTCACATTGCTGGCTTCTGACTAGCTTGTTGTCTACAGGGATTCCCAGGATCTTTTCTGAAAAGTAGCTTTCCAGCTGGTTAGCCCCTGCTGTGTGTATTAATGCGCCAGGCTGTTCCTACTGAGGTGCAGGACTTGGTGTTTTACTTTGTTGACCCCACGAGTTCCCTGTCAGAAGCTCCTCTGAGTGGTAGAACATCCATCGGGTGTATCAGCCATTCCTCCCAAGTGTGTATCACCACTCCTGCTGAGAGGGCAGTCTGCCCTGCTGTCCAGGTCATTAATGAAGAGGTAGGTCTGTACTTTCCTGGAATGAACCCCTGCAGTATACCAGCAGGGCCTGACCTATTAGGCTGGTCAGAACAGTCCATGCCGACTGTTCACAGCCACTCTTGGTGGCTTGGTGGTCAAACCTTTTTAATAGATTTGGAAATGGCTTCCAGGATTATTTGCTCCAATACCTTTCAAAGGATCATGGTCAGCCTGACCACACTGTAGTCATCCGGGTCTCCTATATTGCCCTTTTTGAAGACATGTCTTCAGGTCCTCGGGAGCCTCCTTCAACTCCCATGAACTTTCAAAGACAATTGAGAGTGGCCTAGCAATGACATGCACCAGCTCCCTCATCATGGGTGCATCCTATCAAATTAGAAGAGACACTCAGACTTTAAAGAAGAAACAACTTTCTGAAAGTGTATACAGCAGTCTCCATTAGAAAGAAAATATAGAAGTCAAAACAAAATGTGTTCTGAAAGGAAGGATTTTATTCAATCTCAGCTGTTTCTCCTAGAATAGGAGTTACTATAGCATAATGATTTACAAAAATAATATTTACCTTTAACATTTAAAATTTATTCATACCTTATACAGAAACAGGTTGTGTTCATATAACAAAGGCTAAAATTTTTCAGAATTTCAGCTTAGTGTGGAGTGAATCTGGCTTCTTGGTGAGAGGTCTCTGACACTGATATTGCAAGTATTGTGTGAACTTCTAATAACTTTTCCAACAGAAAATAACATTTGGCTTTTTGACCTAGAAGAGCCAAAGTGATTTCGATTTCCTAAAAGAAATTCTTTCTTCACAGACTTTACTGCCATGATTCAGACCACTGGCAGTTTTCAAGTAGAAGCATTTGAACAGAAGTGACTGTTGAAGAGAAGAGACCAAAAGTAGAGAAAGAGACCAGTAGCTGATACTGGTAAGTTCTTTTCAAGTGGAGTAAGGACACATCTGTGAACTCCATATCTATATCTCTGCCTGCTGCAGGTGTCCTGAACTTCCTGCAACTACACAGGAGATACAAATTCTTTTATTCACTGCATGAACTGCTACCTAGAATCTATACCCAAAACAGAATTAACCACCTTGACATTGTTAGATCAATTCTAATAGTGTTCTAGAAAATCTACTGTCATTCCCTGTCATTGCCTGTTGTCAACTTTTTTTGGTAAAATAAAAGTTTTAATATCTTGGGTCCCAATAGATTGAAATATATATGTTTACCATAATTTATATGTATTTGACACCTTATGAGCACAGTGCATGTGAAGTTCTCTGCCTCCTTGGAATGTGGGAATCACTAATCTTGCACATAGGATGCTTCACAGCTCCTGGAGAGACAGGCCATGTTTGGTGATACAAAAATGGTTTTGTGGGTTCTTTAACACCTGTCTCTGAATGACTTTAGTAGTTCAAAACGTTTTAAATAATTACTGCCTCAAATACGGTTCCAAAATTTCTTTCATCCAGCTGGGAGTAATTGCCTTTTTCCTTGCAGTACCACAGTCTAAGTAAGAATAACTGCCATTGAACTTGACAATCTTATGCTAGAGAAAAAGTGGCCTAATAAATATAAATATCTTACCAGAAATGCATTGATCTGGAGCCAGTCCAGTGGAAGCACTACTGAGTTTCTAAAATAAAAATGTGTGGATAACCTATATACCCAGCATCTTGGCTATTTTCTAATTAATTATTTTATGTGCAATAAATGCTGTCATTTATCCTAGGCCTGAAACAACCCCATAGAAATGGCCTTGAGAAAACCTTAGTACATGAAGATATGAACATTGGCATTATGGCAGCCAACAAATGGAAAAAATATTCTCAATATGTGGCAGCTACTCTCCTTGATGAACAAAAAGACAACTGTCACCACATTACTCAGCCCTCTTTTCACTTTGATGCAAAGTGTGTCTCTTGGTTGCTTTTGTTTCTTTCTATCATATGGGTAGACAATACATTGTGCTTTCCTGATCCTCTTTCTACTTAATATCTGAAACCCTAGGCCTACTTAGGAATCATTTTTCCCCAGCATCCCAAGGAAAGAATTTGCTCGTTGCCAAGATCTGTTTAAGTGATATACACATTCAGAAAACAATGGCAATGCTTCCTAAAGTGATTTATTATAAGGATATGACCATAGCCACTCTGGTAATACTTGCTTATGAATAAGAGCAACACCAAACAGCCACAACATCAGAAATGTGATGACAGACATGACCTGTCATATCTATGAACTGTCAGCAGTTCATTGATAGCAAAAAAAAAAACCCTAGCCTGGCTGAGTAAACAATGCTGTACAGCTCTATGTATCAGTTAAAAAAATAGATTTGGCTCTACACAAAATGTGTTGTGGTTTGTTTGCAGAATAATTATTTTGATTGCATAAAGTACATGCAATTTTTGTTTATTAGCAACAGATCACCTTATACTCCATGACAACTGCTTTCGAGTTACTGTCCTCTGCTGAATGCCATCTCATTTAATGACACAGTATGACCTTATTAGAATGCACCTAAGAAAGTGTCACCATGGCCAGGGCACTTCTGAAATAGTTGAGACAAATTAATATTGTCAAACCCTAGAGAGAGAGATTATAAATTCCCCTTTAAACTGTCTTCATGTCTTTCAAGGACAATTTACCCCCTGCAGATTCAGCTGATGCTTTAACTATCTCACACTGACATCCTTTAAGTGTTTAAAATTATTTTTAAAGTCAGATCTTTTTGCATACTGTTTATATATAAAAGAAAATATAATATTACTACATGTTTAAATTTGTTACATGTAATAAATACAGATATAAACAGAATTTTCAGGGGAAGAAAATATTTTTTAAAGTAAAATAATTATATTTAGCTGTTACATCTAGAAAGCAGGAATCACTTGAATTAGTAAGCATTCAGGTTCAGTTTTATTGCCAATAATTTATTTTGAAAATAGGACACCTATAAAATCAAATATTTATTTCCTTTCAGACTCAAATATATTCAACTCTAAAAGAATCCTTATTTCAAGTTCAATTGAGGTTTAATGATTTTTCTATAAGAAATTCATCATGAACATAATCTATAACATCCAAAACACCTTCTGCAGTGACACTGCACCCAAAATTTCAACCTCTTTGCATCAGACAATTACAAACTGAAATGACCTTGTTGTTTTTACAACATACTTTTTCAGCTCCTTGAAGTGAGAGGTCTGCAGCTTAGATCAACCAGGGCACCCTTCACACACTCCACCTCACTCAAGGAACTCAACAGGAAATGTTTTTGCTCCTTTCTTGCAGATAAACCCCAACCTGTGTCTTCCTACCAAGCATGCCATGAGAGTTTCTCTGCTCCCCAGCAGCCCTGTGGGTGGGTCACCTGCTGAGTGCTCCTTGCATCTGCTTGTGAAGTTTGCTTGGTCATTGTTTCTGACCCTGTGAAAAGCTTACCCACAAAAGTGTGATCATTTATAAACAGATTAGACCTATAAAGATCCAGATCATTAATGTGTATGTTGTATTTGTCTTCTGGTTTTTTGACCTTCAGCAGGAAATCTGATCACACAACTAGAATTTATTCCACGACAGTAAGAATGTGATGTTTCTCTCTTTTATCGCTAAAATTTACTCCTGATTAAAGAATTTGAAGAACTGGGGCTTGAAAAAGACACAAAATATTAAAAGACTTTATTATAAATGTTTCAGGCCAAATATCTGGAACACATTCACAAAAATCATTAAATAGAAATATGACAACTCAGTAGAAATTCTACTGAGGAAGAAATTCAATTCTTCAATTTGTTTTATTTTCTTTAAAAAAACCCTCTCTTTACTATATCATTAATGAATATTTTAAAATTTTAAAACAAATGCCTCTGCTGATCAAAATGACTTATTTAAAAAACATTTAGAAAGAAAGTTCAAATGTTTAGCCGGGCACAAAAAATTATGCTAGTTTGGGCCATCATTATACTTGAAAATATTAATAGAAATTAAATTCTTGATTTTGAGAGAACTATACTATAACAGTATTTGGCAACATTTCTTCTTCCTTTTTCTGAAAGAAATTTGACATTATTTAAAGGGAATAAAGCAAGATTCAAGCAAGTAAGTAGGCAAGAAACCTTGCCTGAAGTAAGGTAGTTGGACTTATTCTGACTACAACTGGTACAGGTACCATATTCAATTTCACCCAAATACTTGCCTTCATCCAATATCCTATCTCTCTTATACCAACATGTAATTTCAGTGCAGACCTAGAGATCCAGAAGCTGAGCAGAAGGAGAATGCTCTTACTTATAATAGACCATAAAAAATTGTATCAGGAGAGATCACAAAGTCTAGGTATATTGCAACTTCTTCTTTGAGCCATATTTTTTGTATTTCAAATAATATTGATTTGTTGGGGTCATAGGTTCAATTACATTTATGGTCCTAGTCTTTGCCATGGTCCCATTTTATTTATAGTCAAACTCCAATTGACGTGTTTCTTTGATTTTTTACCTTTGTCAGCCTCTTAGACCTTTGTTATTTGAGATGTGAATAACAATTTTAAAATTATGCACCATTGCCACTATTTCAAAATATTTTTGATTAGTGTTTTCCTTTGCCTCAAAGAAGACTTTCAAGTGATTTTAGTGTCACCCTAATCTTGAAGTACAGCAGCTCTAATGTAC
Organism: Sitta europaea; assembly: GCA_013400255.1. NCBI lineage: Eukaryota > Metazoa > Chordata > Aves > Passeriformes > Sittidae > Sitta > Sitta europaea. The sequence continues at coordinate 1,604,125 of VXBS01005512.1, forward strand.
TTTGTATTATTGTCTTTAAATCAAAAATTATTTCTATCTCCAGAATATTACTTCTGTAGAGGAGAATTCTATATCACTTAAATACAAATCCTATTAAATTAATTGCTTGTTTAGAAACACTGGCATTTTTATGACTGGTTTTAAAAATAATGTGGTATACGGGAACATAGCTAAATATTTTAAATGTCTTGGGCTCTCCAAGAGTTTTGTACTTCCCAGAAGTTCATTGCTGATATATATAAACTTTATGTTGAGCAATGTTCTGGGGAAAAGGTGAGCTTGCAGATGGGGCAGGTGTGGGGATAGAAAGGCAAAGGACAATAATATTTTGAAAATAGGTGTTCCTTGCTTTTTTCTCCATTCCAAGCTTACTATCTCCAAGAAACCTATATATTCATTTCTATGACTTCATGGCCATTAATTTTTCAGAAAAAAGTAACTACTGTAGTCAATGATTTAATATAATATCCAGTCTCTCACGCTAAGCAACTCAGAATAACAGGTGAATTTGGTTCAATCTTGTCAAGATATTTTTGAAGCCCAGAATGAATTAAGAAAAGCAAGGAAACAAAAGTCAAAACCCTTGCTGTTAAACCCATGATTCTTCAGACCAATGAAGCATTCTTCAGTGGATTCAGACTTGTGTCCTAGGCAATCTGAAGAGGTGTTTTATAGACAGAAGGAAATTTGTTTTTATGTTGAAGACAAGTAAAAAATAACACACATTATGCTGGCTATCAAAAGGAAACAGCTTATCTTTTGTAAACCAATTAAATAACTAGGAAATGCAAGAGATTTCCTGACAGTTTATTTACACAAGAAACAAGAAACAGTGGTTTCCTTTTTAGATGAAAGAATGTGGTATATTATAATTTTAGTATGATATTTAAGATAACACTGGCATTACATTCTCTTTTTCTCACCTATTTATCCTGTAAAGATAATTTTAAGTGGATTTCAGTTTCACACTGCTGAAAATATATTAACACATGCTGTGTTAGAATGAAATTGTTTAGAATCATTCAAAGTCAAATAATCATGGATTGGGAACTTAATCTTTTTTCCTTAAATATGAAGAAGTTTTCTACCTAGACTTTCACATCTGTGTTACTTTCATTTTTCTTGGAGAGAGCAAAATTAAAGATAGCCTTGACATAAGTAACTGAAGAATCATCAGTGTGCATGATGAGTACCTGATCTTTTACTGGCTCTAAGAACTTGTGCAAATCTTTTATGACCAAGTCAAGAAATAAAATTTTATTTTGAAATGAAAGAAGGGATTCATAACCCTCTGACAAGTTCACAAAATCAAACATACTGTCTAAAGGATTGCTTAAGATAATTTAAGATGCTGAGGACAGGGGAATAAATAATTTACTTCCCTACAGTTTAAGTACCAGCCCACCTTCAAGACTGTATCTTGAAACACAAATTTGTAATTAAAATCCTTTCAGCCCAGGGAGACCCATCCTAAACGTTTCGTCCTTCCATGAAGATTGGAAGCCACATCTCCCAGAAGGGTCTTTTAATCATCAGGTAGATGAGCTGAGGGACCCTCAATCTGCCTCCAAAAAGATTGATTTAATTGCAATTACCAGAGCACTCATTCTTGAGGAGACAATCAGGATTCCAGTTCCTTCTACCACTAATGTTTTATTAATTTGTATTCCATGTTTCCCTTCACCTCTGCCTATAAACTGACCAGTTGTATAACCAGTTTCTTACGGTCTTTGGCCAAGTCAATATTTAATTGCACTATGTAATCGGAATAACTCCAAAAGAAAAAGAAAAATGAGAACACCCACATTATACTAGCAACTACAAGTTCTCAGTATTTTGTGTTTGTCAATGAAATATCAAAAAATCACAGAATGAGAATGGAAGAAATGAAGATATTCTGTATCCTGAAAACACTGTTTATTTGTTAGCTGAAAGTTTTTTAAGGCACCATTCTCAGCTGTTTAATTTTGTTCTCTCTGTGACCTAATCTGCACAATGTTCTTGGTGGATGTTTTGCTTAAGCTCTGCAGACAAGTACTTAGTGTACTTGTCAAAGTACTCAAAGTACACATCTGAAACAGATTTAGAAGTAACCAGGAGGTCTCTATGCACCTAAGGAAATTTAATGTTGGAAATTTACACCCCAATGGACTTCAGTTACCTTAAGCCTCATCATGACATTTTGGCATACAACTAGGAATTTAAATGCCTGAAGCTACAGAGTTTTATGATCCACTAATTTTGTTTTCTATAAAGTGCTTAAATTCTAAGGAGTTCTATAAAAAGCACAGAGCAAAATTTCTCCAGTGTACATGTATGGTGTAAACAAATGTTTTAAATCTCACAAAATTTAAGGATAAGCTATGAGGCAGTGGAACAAAATGCCAACTCACGTAGATAATTAATAAAAGACACCTGCTACTATGATATAGCAGAATTTATTCAGTGGCATTACAAAATATTTTTGTAAGATGACAACACCTTAGCAATAATAACTAGGCATTTTTTTTTCATATTCATGAGCTCTGCAGACATAAAATAATCTATAATCAACATCTTAATATAAAATGAGTGTATTGGAAATGGAATGAAGTTTGGAAATAGAGGAAATAGAGATTTTCCTGTTTGAAATTGCTCAATAATTAATGCTTGATTTCAGTGTCATGTGAAAATATTTCCAAGTTGGTAGAATGCATAAGTCCAGAGTAGTCCCTGGATCTCACAAAAAGCAAGCATATTCAGCTTGCTGTAAGCAATAACAACAGAAAAAAAAACAAAACAAAACAAAACAAAAAAACCAAAACCAAAAACACACACAAAACCAAAACAACATATCAGCATTAGTCATGGGCTGACAAAATACATCATACTGACATGAAGGTAATACCAGAAATTCAAAATTAGGAGTGGGGTGGACCTATGACTCAAGAGGATGCTTGTCAGAGGGTGGAGATGAGCATGAAGTTCTGCTATAAGTTTCAGCTGTGCCAAAAATTTGCACCTTCATTTGCTCAGCTTTTCAACTGAGCCTTAATCTGAGCTAATGGAAGAATCATGACCAGATGTAGGATGTTTATGTTAACTGCCCTCAGTGTTGATGTCTTGCAGCACCATGAATACTGACAATGGCTAATAAGGAATATGAACAGTATTCCTGAAAAAAAAGAGCTTTTTGCTTAACACTTCACCATCTTCATTAGAGCAGATTTATGCTGACTGTAGAGACAGTGTCACTACATTTATAGACCCAAAGTAATAAAAGATAAAGTTAATCTTTACTGAATAAAATCTTCCATTGTGGAGATTTATATTAGAAAGTCACTTCATCAGCTTCTGATTAATAGTTAATTAACAGCATGGACTCATTCAATTATTTCCTTCTAATATTTTCAACCTTTTTCTTTCTCCACCAAAAATGTAATTCGTTATAAAATGCTGCCAAAGGTGACTAATGAAATTGAAGACAAACTTAAATATAAAATTCTTGTTCAGAAATAAGATGACTTTTAATATTGTTTTAAAACAATACCAGACCAACTACTGCTTCCTGGAGGCAAAAAATCTGGGAAACCTTTTTTCAGGGTTGAGTAATTTTGTTATGTACAATATCATCTGTAGTTATATAAGCTGAATTCTTAATAGGAGAAACAGAATGAAACTAAGGATAAGACAATTTTGTCTGAATATTGAGATAGATTTCTAAACACTGAAATCTATTACACTGTGCAGTCATTTCCAGAAGCACATTATTTTCATTTTTATTTTGCTCTCACTGTCCCACAAGTCGTGCTGATTTTGAGACTAAAGCACTTCGTGGAGTATGAAATTAAACCTAGATGTTTGCAAAAGAAAGTTGCATATATTTCAAGTTAACATTTCTGAGATTTCTTGTTTACTTCATTGTCTCCCTGCCTTTCTCTACATCATCTCTACATCACTTTCAAGGAATTCTAATGCTCTGAATAAGAAGTATGCCTGCCCGGTGTGGAAAAAGAATTACTTTTTTTTTAATCTCTAATGTAAAATATTCTTCCAGGTGTTATATTATTGTCTGATACAAGATGACAACACACTTTAACTTTTGAAAGGACTTTTTTTGTCCTTTCAAAACAGATTTTGACAGAAGAAATTTCTCTACATACTCTACTGTGGTACTTCATTGGTTGATTTTTTAAAAATTTTAACCATGCTTGGGAAAGAAAGAAGTCACATAATAATAATAATAGTAATAATAAATAATAATAATAATAATAATAATGCTGCAATACCTGCTGTTCACATATATTTTCCCTGATAGTTTGAACTGGTGACTCAGGGAATTAGACAGTCTTTCATGATCCCAAAAATCATCTTTCTTGAACCAAATAAAAAGAAAACATATCAGAAAAAAATTGATTTGGGAAGGAAAACTTCACCGATGGAGATCATTGGTGATTTGTTGGATTTCTTACCTACATGAAGCAATGGATATGGATACAGATATTATATATACCTATAACTGGACTTATAAGAAAAGCTGCACTAAATTTCTTATTGTTTTGCACTTACTTGATCAACCCTCATCTTGGCAGATGGTGATGAGCAAGCAAATTTAGAAGCTTCTTAATCATTATGAGGAATACCAATCTCATTGGCTAATGTCACACAAAGGAGTGACTCCTTACAGCCATCTGTTCTTGCTGGGTATGAGTAGACTATTTTGGTATGGACTATGTTTTTTTATATATTAAATACTTTATTGCGTCCAGCCACCATGAGGGTAATACACTTATGCACCAGATGAGTAAAGATAGGACATAATTATGAGTTTTAGTAAATATTATTTATTCTTCACAGATTCTTTAGAGGAAAACTAGAAATTTTAAATTCATAGATGTATTGGTAATAAAGAAGATTGTACATAAAATGTTATGGGACCTGAGGATAAGAGTAAAAGCTTTTTATTGAAGCATTCACTACAGATAGAGAATTAGTTATATGATACATTGCCTCTCTTCCCATGCTATCCCTCCACAGCTGAGATTCATAACTTAGAGGTTATCTTCCTGCTGTGATTTTAATATACCATATCCTGGTGCTCCTATGTCTTTAAATAAGCATCTGTGGAAGAGGGCACACAGTGGTCAGAGGGCCAATACAGCCTCCGGCCGCTGACGGTGGCCAGCAGGACACACTCAGTGAAGATCAGGAAGCTAAGAGTCATCTTTACCCCCAGAAGTTTCTCTGAACCTTCTGTGATGTGTGGCACAGAAAGACCCTGGGCCAGAAATGAAAGGGACTGTGGTTTTATTGATCTCTATCACACCTTCTTTCCATCACCCTCATCTTAGCCTGAACAATCCTAGTCATTCCTTCTACAGAGGCAGGTTGCCTATCAATAAAATGTGGAATCCCCGTGGAAAAATGTGGAAAAGTATATTTCGGTTTTTGATGATTCCTTCCTTTTTTTGTATCTTTGCTTTCAAATCCCTTTCTAAAATTTCTCCTTTTAAAATCCAAAGTTTTTTGGACTTTTTTGAATACAGAGAAACACATAAGATCTGGATTTGGTTAAAAGAGAAAGAAAGAGAACCCTCAAACATGTTGTTGTATGCACCATGCTTTGTTCATAATCCCTTCTCTTTGAGACATAAATTCTGCAAAGTCCTTGGATTATGATTATTTATTCTGTTACTAGTTGGCAACACTCAAAAATTTTCTCTGGAACATTTTTTGATCTATAAATCCTTAGACAATCATGGTATATATTACATACTACTTTATCATGCTAATTACAAATGCAAATCAAAATTTTAGCATATATTAATATGCTATTTTTCCCTATTAGAATCATAGAAGTGATATATATTGGAAAATCATTAAGAATGATTTATCTTTATTATTCATCATTAGGAATGAAGATAACTCGTTATTATATGATTTTTTTTTTTTTATTTTCAACCCTAATTTAGGATATTATCTAATTTATCAAGATAAACATACTCAAAGCACTGCTAGAGAAAGCAGCTGTTGATAATATATTTTCTGAATTTTGAAATATTATGTCCACCAATCATCTGTTAAAAGTCTTTTATTATGAGTTGTTCCTGTGACTTTTAAGTGACCTATTATTTAATTTTGATTACTTGTGGAATAAAGTTTGACAGGCTTAAAACAGTTAATCTCCATTATGTGTACTTTCTAATAAACTAGTTACAAATTTGATATGCCAATAGAAAATTTCCATTTAAACTAACGCCTTCATCCGCTATCCATTCGAGGTATGGAACCATAGCCTGAAACATTATGTAAGCTTCTAAGGGATCCCCTTGTGCCTTCCTCTCAGTGAGAGTTAAAAATGTTCAACATCATACTCTTCCTCTTTTCAAAAACTACAAAAAAATACACGTGTTTCAAGTGTGTGTTTTAACTTGTGTTAAAATATGAGTCACCTTTTCCACACATAAATTTTGGTCAAGTCAGGATCTCTGCTTAACATGTCATTAGGTTTTCAAAATTTTCAGGCTCCTGTTGAGACTAAAAGTGTGATGGTGACCATTTAGAAAAGGATATATACAAGAACAGAATATAGTCTGTTGGTCAAAAAGTATCTGGAAAAAAGAGAATACTTGCAAGTGAGATGTCATATTCAACAAAGTTTTTCTGATGTTGACATGAATAGGAAGAATATAAAAATAGAAATAAGGGGGAAAATCCTGTAGATGTTATTTTTATGCAGAATGTCCCTGTCAGTTGTAGTAATTTTTTTCTCTTTTTAAATAATTGGAATATAGCTGTGCCTTACTAAATTATCTCATTGTACTGTGTCTTCTGACATAAATCCTACCATCTATCAAAATCACCTTGTATGATCTCCACTCTGGATTATACTAGAGATTTAAATGATATCCTAGATTGTGTTAAAGAAAACACTGATTGCATTAAAAATCATAGTGTGGAATTACAGGATGTTCAACTTCAAAGCAGCTGACATTTGTAATTTCCTTCTTATATACAATGCATTTACTATAGATATAAATATTTTTTTATATAACTGAAGCCAAATATCCCTTGGAATAGTGGGAAATTGTGAACCCTCCTAATTTTCCAAATGTCTGTGAAGCTGAAGATACAATATTATCTGGAACTTACACCCAGGCCTGAGTAGGAAGGTGATGGAAATCACACAGAAGCATTCTGATGCTTTTTCATGGTTAAATTATGTTAGGATTAATCCATACACAAAAAAAACCACCAAAGAATGGAAAAAATACTCTGCTTGACAAAGAAATCAGTGTTTTACAGGCCAGAAAGTAATCAAATAAGATAAGAATTGCCAGAAGTCAAACACAGTTAGATCTAGCAAAACATTATCCAAGAACAAAGCAGTGCTTATGCATTAGTTGAGCTTTTCATTTCCCATGCTTTTAAAAATTAGATGTTTTCAGCAAATAACTGTCATTTACAATCTGATCGATTTCGAAGCATACTGCGTAGTTTCTGCTTTTTTCAAAATCTGGGAATCTGGGAATTTTTTTTCAAGTTTCTTGATGAAATGTTCCTCCTTCTCTGCTGTCTGGACTACAAGTGCTTGGGTGAAGATGGCATGTGAGAAGAAAACATAAAGGGCTCAGCTTTTAGGAGTCAGGCTTTGCAGCTAGGATTTTGATGTCTGTGAAGAAATGTGTATATAAAATGCCTAAAGGGTGCCATGGTGTGTAGGACTTTGGACACATTGGCCTGTCCTAAGAAGTGCATTCCACCTGGTAATCCCCTTTCTCCTCCATTCTGGTCTCCTAGACACAGAATTGATGGGGTGGTGGTGGACATTAGTACAACTTCTGTCTTGGACCAGACCTTATTTTCCAATGCTTTGGAGATCCAGTGGTATGGCAGAGTAGGGGTCACCAGGAAGTGGGTGGCAAGTGCCTTCACTGTGTCAGGGGCCCAGTCCCTTACGTGCCCAATGGTTTTTGTTTGAAGTTCTTCTTTCTCTTATGTAATTTGAAAGATAACAACATGACATAAAGATTGAATTGGGAGTGATAGGTCACCATGGAATCCTACCTGAAAACCAAGAAATGAAATGGCCTTCTAAAAAATCGACTTTATGGAAACAGTACCTTTTCTCTATAAAGAAATACATTTTTAAGAACTTTGAAGCATCAAACTTTTGCATCTTGTCAAACTTCAAAAAGTCTGGGGTTGGCTCAAAGCTCCATTTAGCTGCCATGTATTTTTCCCTTTTATTTCCTTTTCCATCATTTTTGATCACCAAGATTTGATGAATTGTTATCGCAAAAACATAAGAACTGGCCACTTGAATCAACTTGCTTTTCTGTCAAGAATGTCTCAGCGGTAGCTTTCATTCCTTCTGTGAAAGATTTCTTTTCAAGTCAAATGGAGAGCGTTATTTTACAAAGAAGTACCTTACTGCTTTATAGCTCAATTTTCCAATGCTTCTGGAGAGACAGACTTAAGAGTTGAAGGCACTTGGCACCCTGCAGGAGTCACTCTGCACAGCAGAGGACTGAATCATTAAATACGGTACTTTTTATAGTGCACACACAAAAAAATACCTACTTTGAGCTCTGTTTTGTGCATCTGTACAATGTTGCATTTCCTGATAATACTTATACAGGTGCTGTACTTTCTATATTTTAATTGAGGGTTGATTGTTAACCTGCTTCTGTAATTATTATAGAAGACCTATAATTGCAAAATACAATGTTAATTGTGGTTACATTACAGAGTTTCACAAGGAGGGGATTTTTTTTTTATCTGTTGTGGAATGTACTTGAGATAGAGTGAATGTTGCTTATTTGTTTATGTGTTTTCCAATACATCTGTAAAGTTTTTAAAACTGTTATAATAATTATTATTTTTTATTCTTTTTATTATATGGGTCAGAGCAAGTAGCAAAGGAAAGGAGAAATGGAATGCACTGAGGTCAGCTGCAACTCTACCAAGTAGGTAAAATAATGTGGCAAAGTGAGGTGAAATTGAAGCGTGGGGAATGATGTGAAAGCAGGTGAGAAAGTTACATCAAAACCACCTGAGGTGCTAGGAATGAAAATTAATGAAATGAGAGTTTCAAAGTCTAAGAGCAAAGAGAAGCTTTCTCAGGAAAGCAATTGCAGAAACTCTGCTGGGTGCATTGCACAGTCTTAGGTAGAGAAATAGATAATAGTTGAAGATAAAAGAGAGTAGCCATAGCCTGTTGAGCAGTGGACCAGAAATCCTCAGCCACAGAAGCAGTGACAACCTGGGGAGGGGAGGGGAGGGAAGGAGGGTGAAGGCAGGGAAACCCATGGAAAAGTACAGGCAGTTTTCAAGCAATGCTTACCTGCTACTACAAAATCCATTCAAGCTTTGATCAACTATTCAGGTCCCCATAAGCATTTGCCACATTTTTACTTGCCAACTTGCATTACCCAGTCATACACAGTATTGGTGCCTATGGTACACGGGCACTCGTATTCTCTGATACAGAAGCTAAAGTTGTAAGCTTAGAAACCTAAATTTCAGTATTTTATTGTTATTGGACAGGAAGGGAAAAAGACTATCATAAGTGAAAACATGGTCAGGAAGGTCTGAAATGAGTGGAAGAGAAGACAGAAAACAATGTGCTGAAAGAAAAAAAAAAAAAACAAAACAACAAAACACGAGTAGAATCAAAACCAAGAGAGTATAAAAGCAATTCAAAAATCCAGTGAATTCAATTTTTCTGCCAAAATACTACCAAATAGACCACATGGATTTATGTACCAGATAAACTACTTCAAATTTAGATTTTTTCTTTAATTAAAATTATAGGGTATGTTTTTCTTTTCATTTTGAAACAAAAGGCAGAATGTTTGAACTATATATACGAGACATATTTAAAAATGTATTTTGGGAAACAGATAATAATTTTAGTAGAAAATAGGATTTCAAAATAGATTAGGAAATGACTGCATTGAAAACCACCACAGCTTCTCTTAATTTCTTCTATTACTCTTAAAATACCCTCATCTTAGTATATTTTTGTTGACATTTCACGTTTATGTTTTTTCTCCTAAGTTGTATCTGCATAGTTTCCAATTTATTTTTCATTTTGCAGTAGTTAAAACTAGCTTTTATTCTGGACACAAGATTTTTTAACATTATGCTTGTTTTCCTTTTTGAAGATGTCCCTTGTTTGATATCACAACATAATATACTGGAGAAGAAAAGTAGGCAAGTTCTCAGCATATTTATGAGTAGCAAAGCTTACATTATTTTTAAATTATTAAATAAAGTGAGATAGACAGAAAACTTAGTTTTCCCTTTTGTTACTTCTTTTATTCAGTTTATTGTTCTATGGGGAAACGTGACACAATGCTTGAGACAAACTGAATATGGCTGAGAAGTGGAGATATTCATGAGTAAGCAATTCAATACCAGCTATTTTATTATGTCAAATACAATAACAGAATATGCTCAGATTCACCATGCTTAGAGCAGGTGTTTGCAGATGCACCCCTGGGTGTGTCTGTCTGCAAGTGTTTGAATCTGTCACACTTGTTAACATGTTTTGTGGAAAATGAGACATCCAGTCAAGTAGTCTATGGTGCAGAATCTCTGTTACAGTGTTTCTTAGCTGCTGACTGTCAAATACAGTTTTTCAAAACTTTTTTTTCTGTCTTTGGTTATACAGTGCATTGTTATCATGAACTTTTAATGGGCTAGAAGCTGTAGAAAACTATTTCTTATTCAATACATCCCATAAATATCAAGTGAGATTTCATAACTGAACATAGTCTAAAAGTCTTTAAATTTTTACTATCCTAGGTATTTTAACATTTATTCATATTAAATTAAAGGTGCAATCCTACATTATACAAAAACACTAAGACCACTTGGGATAATAAACACGAAATACAATTGGAATAGGCTTACCGAATAGCTGTGCTTTGGGTGAGCAAAAATCAGAAAGAAAGTGTCCTTGCTTCAGCTGTAGTCCTTCATTCTCAGCTCTTTGGGACTCTGTAAATGCAGGAAAAAAAACTTGGGAAGATAATTTAGTCTTCTTTCACCCTTTGATTCTCATTTCCTCTTTTACTCTGATTTAATTGATGAGTGAAGAATTCAGTGTAATAAATTAACAGAATACCATATTCAAACATATAACATCTTCTTAAAACAAATGAGGTAATTCAACTGGTTTAATTTATTCAATAATTTTGATATTTTTGGCAATATAACAAAATATATTAAACACTGCATTCAATTGGATTGTGCTCCATTAGATAATTAAGAGAATATAGCTCAATAATAATGTCAGAATAAGCACAAATACTGAAAAATTATGAGCTTTTACTTAGCCAATTTCATGAAGAGGTGAAATTTCATATGACAAAGAGTCTAGTTTCTGTTAGATAAAACTGGGTTTTTTGTATTTTCTGTTTAATATAAGGAGAAGGAACATTTAAAGATGGATTTTCTATGAGTCTTGCACATTGATATGAGTTAGAGTGTAAAATGAAAGGATGTCTCAATATTGAGATGTCCCACTAGCTCATATGTAGTGCCATAATCTCACCACATCTTCTAATCATTGAAATCCTAATAGCACTGATGTCAAAACCATGTGCTTCTTAAAGGACTGCTTTTAGCAGAAAAATTGCTCCTCTCTGTTGTCCTGTGTTTCCAAATTCAGGAGCTCAATTTTGACAAATATAAGTCTCCTAGGTCTATAGTGGAACACCATGGAGACAACAGGATTCTCAAAGCTGTGGCAATGATCAGCAGGAAATGTCAATGTGCTCACAGGATTGCTTTGTTTTTTCAGACCTTCATGATTTTCCAGTGTCATGTTGTCTCTCAGAATCTTTAGTCTGAAATACTGGGGTGAACATCTCTAAGAAATAGCTTTGCTGATTGTTTCCATTTCAGTTTTATTTGTGGATAACATCAAAGCATATTTTTCTAAACAATTCTTAGTGTTTCTTATTTCTGGAAATTAAACTGAAAAATCTGAAGTCACTTTACATTTTCACCCAAAATAATGAAGTTTTTCCTTCAGTATTAGAAATGGTCAAAGTTTTGATGATTTTTTCCCCATGTACCCATAAAATTACCCATGATTAAAATATGGATAAGTAAGAGAAGAAGTAACCCATACTTTAAGAAGTACCCTTGCCACTTAAAGGCCTTTATGAACAATATACGTTAATAGAGACTACCCACATCTCCTCTACTAACAATACAGGACTGGTTTTGTTTGTTTGTTTTGTTGTGGGGTTTTGTTTTGATTTGTTTTGCTGAGTTGTTTATGGTTGAGGTTTTTTCAGGTAAACTGGTGATTCAGAAACTTGACAAGGAATTGTGAATTCCAGATTAACTATACCATGACCAAATATCACTCTTCACAAATACCCTTAACATGTGAATCCTGTTTCCTACACCTTTTTGTTTCAGTGCCATCATCCTAAATGCTTACTTCATTATTCTTTTCAACTCAATAGAACAGAATATTAAAGACTGAAATTTTTGGACATTTCCCACCAGGCAGAGTTTATTCCTTCTGTTTACTGGTGTCAAGCAGGTTTCAGTCTCATGCTGAGCAGACGCTTTACTAATGTTTTGCACAGTGGATCATCAAATATTTATGCAGCACATGAAGGAAATATACTTATATTACACTGCAGATGATTGAATAAGTTCTATATCATTTCTCCAATGAATAGTCATGTCCAAACACTTTTAATTATTCATGTTCTAATTTGTAAATATTGCAAGGAGTTCTTGTCTGGAAATGCCTGCTAGTCCCATAGTTGAGGAGAAAAGAATTCCTTCCAGGTACAGCAGATATATAATAAAAAATAATTCTGTTCTTTCAATATGCATGTTCAGTTCCAGCTCCTGGATAATTTAGAAATTAATGCTAATCCATAAACACATATAATTTTTCTTATCTTTATTACAGCTGAAACATTCTCATACTTTGTACACACTTGTGGTTTGAAATGCTTGGGTAGTTAAATCCTAAATAAAATTAAAAAATCTTGGGAAAGTAGTATTGTAAATAAGTAATGTATGTAATACCTTGACTCTGCTCTCTACAATGGGGATGAAAGCATTTTGAGGAATTTGCAATTAAAAGATACCTAAATCAAAGTCTTGATTTGGCAGATTCCTTATTTAGTTAGTCTTTACTCATACAAATAATTCATTTGAATTTTGCTGGATTAGGTGATAATGCATACTGTACATGTGATTACTTTTCAGTTGGATTTTTTGTTTTGACAGTCAGAATGCTTGATTTGATTCCTAGGTAGTATATTTTTGTAATTCTATGCATAATTAAGATAAATGAGAACCTAACTCATACACAGATTTACATATACAAGTAAAAAACATATATATACAAGGAAGAAAACATTGTCTCAAATCTGAGCTGGCATCTAACTCACAGAAACTTCAAACTTGCATGAGAAAAAGAAACACATAATTCATCAAGGAGAAACACCAGGATTTACACACAGGTAGGAAAACCCAAGTCCAATATTGCAGAATAAGAGTTACATATCTGGGGAACAAAACGGTAAAAGCAGGTCTGGACATTAAAATGGATCCAAAGTGATCATGACTGAATAGCGTTGCAGTGTGGTAAACAGGCACAGGGGGACTGTCAATGTGTCAAACAGGCTTTCTGCTCGAGGCGCTCTGACAGATAAGGCTTTGCTAAGAATATTTTGCACAGATTTTGGTGCTGTGCTCTAAGAAATGGGCCATTGAGAGAGCATGGAAATGACGACAAGAAGCAACACTGCTCTGACCTGACATGATAGACTGAAGAAGTTGCAATTTAAAGACAAGAGGCTGGTGGCTCCAGTTTCAACTTGTAGAAAAGACCTGTGTGGTAAAAGTGAAAATCCAGCTGTGAAAGTAAAGGGGTTTATCTGTAGCAAGTGAGATTTATAGCACACATCTAGAAAACTTTCTGGAATAGAATATGATAAATGCTAGGAAATGTGGAAATTGAAATTTTGGGAACAACTTGTATAAACTCCTGTCCAAAATGGGTTATGGAGCACTGATCCTGCCTTAGTCTAGAACTAACTAGATTGCTAATTAAATAACTAACCCATTGAAGTCTTCCTGTTACTTTTCTGTAGAAATGGAAATAAATTTAAACCACTCATTGTGACTTTTGTATTTTTCACTTTGTACAGTGACGTATGCACAAACGCGTCTGTCAGGATAGCTAGCAATAATGCAAAATTAAAATCAAATCCTCTGGCCTTTGTATTTAACTGTTATTCATGACTCTTTCTCCAGTTTCAGTGTCATATAATATACACAGTCCTCTGACACTACCCTTGAGTTATGAACCCTCTGCAAGAAGTACAAGTGTTGTTATAATGAGACTTTCATGTTGCTATTTCTGTAGAATTTCTGATCAACAGATGTAAAGATTTTTTGGAGTCAAAAATTTGAAAATAATTTTTTTAGTAAAAAATAGTTAATTTAAAATGCTTGGGTTGCCCTGGCTTTTGTTGTACTTGGCGAATTCTTGTGCTCATGTGAAACAGAAGCTCTCAGCCTCTATCATTGAGACACTTATAGCAGGAACAAACGTTCCAATAGACCTTCCCATTTTGTCTCAGATGCATAAAAATGTTTTTTAAAGGATTAAGAGATCATACATAATTTGACCCATGTATGGAAGCCCAGCATGGTATGTTACTACATCAATGCTCTCTCTAACTAGTAATGCAGTATTTCTTCAATCAAATGTAAAATCTTCTGTGATTTTTTCTGACTTTTTGCCTCATTTTTTTCCCAATCCTTTCAGTTGTGTTACGTCAGGTCCTGGCACACCCCCCTCTATTCTCACTCCTCCCACCTTCTCCCTCTCCTGCCTCTACCCCGAGGCTCTGAGTTCTGCCACAGCCAGATTAGTTGACTGAAGTTTTTGTTTTGCCATCTAGCATGGGAACAGTTTTGTTTTCCTCAGCTCTTTGATCTCTCACCTCTATCACTGTGGATTCAGAAAGACAGAACTTTGTGATTCCACTGTGTGTTCTGTCTTGAATCTTGGGGTAATACTGAGCAGTCCATCAGTCCCACTCCTCTTCTTTGCAGCAGACTCTTTCGTCAGTAAACATATTTTCATGAAGTATAAATACGGTATGAGAAACAGTTGTTATTTTCCAAAAAAGACCATATTTACAGAAAAAAAGACAAGGATCTTGGTGCACGCAGCCCAGCAGGTAAGGAGAGGTTGTGAATCACTTAATTAATGGATATATTCCATGCACATATTCATGGATAGCAGTTCATCAAAACTTTGCAGTCTAAATTTAGAATTGACACATCCTTTACCTGATTTCTTACTTTGCAGCCACCCCCGAAAAGGTCTTATTTCTTCCTGGATAATGCCAGTATCACTCACAGGGCACGGGGAATGAAAATAAACTTATCCCTGATGTGATGTGACTTTTATTATTGTACAGTTCTGACCTTGCATGTCTCCAGTCATCTGTCTGCAACAGCATCTCACAACTTTGCAAATTCCTCATAAGTCCAAACCAAGCTGAAAGTTATTCAACTGAACCAAGTGCTCAATTTGGGCTTTGAGCACTTGGTCTCAAGCAGCTAAAACTCTGTGAAAAAGGGAAGCTTTTGTAGAGAAGTGGTTAGGGGAAGGTTGAATAGGGTAGGGGTTAGAGTAAGATTCTAGACTTATATACAGCAAAATAAGATCTTCTATGAATTTGGAATACTTCAGTCTAGTTCAATTGGATTGAATACATCCCACAGGAGTGGACATGTGAAGCTGGAACCTCACAATTTGGCTTTAAATTGTCTGCAAATCTGTCAGAGGCCTAATTTAAATTCTTTATCCCATACCCTCCCAACATCTTTCACCTCAAAGGATCAATGTGATAGACCTCTGAAAGCAATTTATTAATGATTGAAAAGTCTCTATAAGCCAGAAATTGAAAGGCTGAATTTTTGTTTGTATTGAGAAGAAATTAAGGTAAATAATACATGTTTATAGAGACAACTGTACATTTAACTTAAGATTTTATTAAGTTTGAAAATGAAATGCAAGTACATTAAAAATAAAGTAGGGAAATATTAGGGTCTTGTTTTTGAGTTTTGGGGAATGTTTCTCTTTTTGTCTGAAATGCAAAATATTTTTCAAATGTGGGCTTGAATGATGAAGAGGAGCAGAGATTTTTAATCTGTAACATAATACACTTTTCATTCTCTCAATATTGGCAAAGTATTGCTACTCTGTGCATGTGTATGCAGGCATGTGCATAAATCAATTGCTCAGGTGAAAAGTTTACATTAACAGCAGTTGTGTGACTCACATTGTAAGGAAAATCAGAAGCTGACACAAAAAAATGTCAAATATACTGCAGCAGAGAAGGTCACTTCAAAAATTTCTGACAACCTGAAACATTGGAAGGTCAAAAATCAACAGCATATTGTCCTGTTTGGTTAGATTGTGCTACTATAATCTCTCTATGACTCTTATTTTTTTTAAATAATTGCATGCTCTTTTTAATCAGCCAGCCATTCAAAGACTGTACTTCCCATATTATTGAGAAATTAATGAAGTGTAGAGAACAACTCATTTTATTCCAGTAGTCCTTTTAACATTCAAATAGTGGAGACTTTCAATGAACACATTTCTCTGTGTGCTATTAAAGTAGGCATAATTGATAATTGTCCAGTTTAAAAAATGTGTGGCTAAAGCTTGCCTATATTTTCCCCTATGTAATAATGAAAGATCTGATTAAACACATATTTTCTAACTTTCCACATATTTCTTGTGGACCAGTGGACCTGGACCAGTAAGAGAATCTCTGTTGATTAGTGATTTATCAAAATCCTATCTTATAATTTATAAATTTCAGCCACAAAAAACTGTGGGTTTTTTCTTTTTGTCTTGTTTTGAAAAGCTTTAAAACATTTTAGAAGAAAAAGCACTTTAGAGTTAGGCTGTGGATCATCACTGAAAGAGAAGAAGATACAAAATTAATTTTCCCAGTTCACCAAAACACTTTATTAAAAAAAACCCTTCTCCCACAAAACACAGAGATACCTAGAAAGTACAGGAGCTATACACAAGCTGTTCTTGACAGCTCCATAATGTAAGGATATCTTGGAACCTATTTTCTCATCCTTATTTTACCAGTCTCTCCTATTTCACACCATGCAGACTTTGCACTTAACAAAGACTTCTATAAATGCATTCTACTGTCTCCACAAAGAGACTGTGAGATCCACGTTCAGAAGGGCGTCAATCTCAAAAGACCCACAAGTCAAGTTCTTGGGCAAACCTTAGAACAGGTTTTAGCAGCACTGAGAAGTACTTGGAAGTATATTAGCAGAAAATACTGAAAGTTTTGTCATGAGTTTCAATATCGAAAGTTTTGTCATGCATTTCTTAATATTTGAAAATATATGAATCTGGAATAGAGTTTTAAAGGATATCAATAACAAATGGAGAAATTGTTTTCTGCAAAAGGAACATGAACAGGACTTCAAACACTTAGAAGCAAAACATACTTTATTTGTGTCAATTTGTAAACAGTTTTCATTTGTTGGATATGTCATTATAGCTCTGAATAGGTTTATAGAGTTATTTTTAAGTAACCTATATGGACAGTAACTGCAGTAACTGGCTGATATTGTGAGTTACATTTTGTATTCAGAGACTGGACATATTTCAATGTATTTCAACACTGGAAAAAGTCCAAGACTGGACATATTTCAATGTATTTCAACACTTAATGTCATTTTTATTAGAGGCAAAGAGAAAATATTTGGCTTCTTTTTTCATAAACAGGACTTCTAAGAAAACAGAAACATAAAAGTTGTAAAACAAATAACATTTAAAGGCATTTCTTATCTGGAGAAACTGTTGCAGTCACTGGGAGTCAGGAAAGATTAGTTTGATTCTCTGTTACTGAGACATCAATCTTTAGAGGTAACTAAAAATAAATCTGAAATTTATAAAATTTAAGGAAAAAAATGCAACAAAACTTTTAATGTGATGTAGATTATTTACATTCCTGTCTTAAAAAAAGAATCTAGCCTTGTAGGAAATGAAATGTAGAGGCTAAACATTTGCCACACTAACATACAAAATACAATAACTGATTTTTGTATATTCCACTCTTGATCTGCAGCCCTGCCATCTAAAAAGTCATCTGCTAAGATGAAAACCCCTCCGTGGTTTGGATCTTTTTCCAAAACTCCCAATTTTTGTTTTTCACATAAAAGACACAGGTTCAATCATTGTATCTAACTCTGCATGTGATATATGGGCAGAAAGTTGTCTTAGGTTCAGGTCCTTGCTTTAGACAAGCTTTGAATGCAATTAACAAATTTCTGGGTTTATAAAAGGAAATTTTTCCTTGCAGAGTAAGACAGAGTTGTCACCTGTTTTGCTTTGTGATTTGTTCTTTCGGAGAAATGTTAATTAAAATGTTGAGATAAATAAATCCTAGATCTTCTCTTGAGGCTTTCTCTTTTTGGCATCTGAATCACTAACCTCTCTGTTGTCACAGATTTAACATAAAACCCAAACCTTTAATTTTTGAGGAAAAGTTTATGCAGAAAACTGATTTCAACCTTCTCTTCTCATTCCTGTGATAATAGTCCTGTCTCTATGCAAGCAAAACCACCTGCCAGAAAATTTCTCAGATGTAAAGTCCAAGTATAAATATTAGTGAATTTCAGTGTTCTGTAGACAAAGCTCAGAATAATTTTTGTGACCTTTCATTTAAGTCATGCAAAATGTGTTTGTTTACTCTTACTCTCAAATTCTTTTTGGCTTCTGTATATAAGCCAAAAACTTGGAATGCATTTAACTGGGGAAAAGACAATATGAAGAATAACACAGAAGTTTGGTTTATACTACTTTATAGAACTGAAACTTACTATAACTCGTGGCTCTGGCATTTATCTACAAGTTCTTACCTGTTAGAAAATACTAGCTAGCATCTACTGGGTGCTTTTGAATGTTTCTGCTCTTTGCTGCTGATGGGAAAAAGGCCATCATGGTTTTCTGTAAGTAAGAGTAGGCTTGTTCTCTGCTAAGAGGTATAAATAAAATATGTAAAGTAATAAAAGAATCCCTTAGGAAGTATTCTGTAAATCTGTAATATTACCATATCCCATAAAAAAGACCACCATAAATTGGATGCCAGAGGTAGGATACATTTCACTTAACTTTAGTTTTATGACCAAGCTGAGCTCCTCTCACAGTTGGAAGAGGACTGAGCATTTTTTAAGAATGATTTTTCAGGCCTCTTTTAGACATCTGCTTTAGGATAAGAGTCACTGTGCCCAGGTAGTGGCTATTTCTCTCTAGCTCTGAAGGGAGGGTAGGATGACTCTTTCAATGTAGATGACTACCAGCAATAGGTGCCTGCATTTCTCTGATGAATCCCATATACAACTGTATGAGATCCCACTCATCCATTTGATTAAAGGCTTTTGCTAATGTCCAAGTGCACAGTAGCTGTAGCTTACTATCAAGAAACTATGCACCTCATGATATTTCAGTCTCTGACTACAGATGTCATGGAGCATTTAGGAAGCCAGATGAAACTGGGTTTCCTACAACTCAAATTATTTTGGCAATGTAAAAATGTAATTATCAGGACAGGTTGGGTAATCATGTCACATTGCAGCAAAGGCAGCAGATCCCATAAGATCACTGTGCCAGGAATGGTGAGTCCCTCTCCAGCTGAGAATCCCACCAGCCCAGTTCTCTAAATGTCATCTCAGTTGACTTGCATTCACACAGCGTGTATGCAAGCCAAGGATTTATAATGTACATGTTCATATCTGCCATCAGAATGATGAAGTTTTTGATCTAGTTTTTTATTCAGACCCAATTTCTTTTTATGACAAGTTAACTCTCTCAGATGACCAAGGGATGCCAGTTGCTGTAATCCCTTTGGATTGCAGCACATCTTTTGATACTGTTTGTCGTAGGACAAAATGTCTGGACAATTTGCCGAGATTCTGGACAAATATCCAGCATTCAGCTGGAAAAACACTTCATGTGATGGGTGGTCCATGAGTCAGGCACAAAGTGTTACAGTGAATGGGGTGACATCAGACTGGTGACCTGTCACTAGTAGGGTTCCACAGGGCTCCATCCTTGACCCTGTGCTCTTTAACATCCACATAAATGACTTGGATGTAACACAGGAAGGGATGTGAACAAGTTCATAAATGATACAAAGCTGGGAGGTGCTTCTGGGTAATGAGAGGCTGGAAAGTTGCAACACAAAAAGGGATCTGAGAATCCTGATCAATTGCAAGTTGGATATGAATCAGCAGTGTCTCAGCAGTCAGGAGGACCAACCCTGTCCTGGGGGTCATCAGGCACAGCATCACAGCCAGGCAAGGGAGGGGATTGTCCCACTCTGCTCTGCACTGGGGCAGCCTCACCTCGAGTACTGGGGACAGTTCTGGGAAACACAATGTAATAAGAATATAAAGTAATTAGAGAGTGTCCAAAGGAGGGCAACAAAGATGGTGAAGGGCCATGAGGGGAAGCTGTATGAGGAGTGGCTGAGGTCACTCAGGTTTGTTCATCCTGGAGAAGAGGAGACTGAGGGGAAATGTCTTTGCAAACTTCCTTGTGAGGGGAAGAGGAGGAGCAGGATTTGTGGTGCCCAGTGACAGGACCTGAGGAAATGGCCTGAAGTCGTGTCAAGAGAGGTTTAGGTGGGATATCAAGGAAAGGTTCTTCCCCCACAGGGTGGTTGGGCACTGGAACAGATTCCCCAGAGAAGTGGTCACAGCACCAAGCCTAAAAGAGTTAAAGAATTGTTTGGGCAACACTCTCAGTCTCCTGGTGTGATTCTTGGGCATGGTCTTGTGTCGGGCCAGGAGCTGGACTCAATGATACTGATGGGTCCCTTCCAACTGGGATTCTGTGATTCTACTTAGCCAAAGGAACTGGCAAAACCCTGCCAATTTTTGTCCCTTTAACTGCTGTTATTCTTGCATAGCATATAGCCTTTAGAAAATCTTTATTTCAAAGAATCTTAACAGTCTATTTTATAATATTAAGACGGATTCAATTTTTCACTTTTTCACTTTTTCAGAGGGTCAGTTCAGTAAAAGTAATAACTTTTTGTATGCAAAATGTGGAATCCCCTTCTCACCTCAGTTGGTTTTCTCCTCTGTTATTACTGCTCATTAGTATTTTAAGATGCTAATCATTACATGCTTTTATTCTATTATTATTCTAATTCTATTTTCTCAAGAAAATCTTTTTAAAAATTCAGAGAGTTTTTAAAAATACACCTCTAGACTGTAGACTGAAGTAAAAAATTAAGTTCCAAACCCATCGTTTCATAAGCTTAATAAAATACATAACCACACATTATAAGGATAAATTTAACTATATTGTTAGTGCTAAGGAAAAATCCCTATATTCACAATGATGAATACATGCTCAGAATTTTGCTTGCCACATTACTTGTCAGTGAAACGAATCACTACTTAGATGTCCCATAAAAGGGTATTCAGGAGCACCAAATAACAGGAGCTCATGAATGGCAGTTATTGATCATTTGTTGTGTAAAAATCTCACCCAGAATATTCAGACTAAGGTTGAAACCCATATACTAAGGGTTTGCAGATTTCACTTCCAAGTGAGAAAGATGTTTCTCTCCATAATTCCTAAGACTCCTTTGATATAATAAAATTGTTCTTCTGAGATTACAGATATTTGAAGAAACTATGTAAGTATATATTTTTGAGAGGGAAAATAAAATGATAGCTTTATTTTTCATGACAATATACAAAAACTTGACATCCTTCAACTCTGAAATACCTCTCTTTTGTCCCTTAGGCTATTTTCAGCTGTATTTGTAAACGCAGTCATTAAGTGTCTCCAAAAGAAAATTAAACTCTTAATTTTAAACACATATAGATAGGTGTTTCTGTACATATGGATCTTTCTAGATACTTTCTAAAAAACACCTTGAACCAAACACTCAGAGGATAAAAAAAAAAAAGCTTTGAAGAAACACAACAGATTGTCTTTATAGGAGTGAAGAACTTTCGCCTAGCCACTCTCTGTGTGTAATTCAAGGTGGTGTTCCTTATATTCCTGATGGACCAATTCACAATTACTCTGTCAAAGAGGGTGGCTGTTACAATGTCAGACTTTTGAATTTTCTCTAGGAAATAACATAGGGAGATGAAGCTCCCAAAGAAATTCCCCAAAGGAAAGTAGAAGATCTCTTCATGTCAGTTTTGGTAGTGTAGCTATGTGAGTTAACTGCAACAAGAGCTTCTTCATTTATCTGAAAGATGTTGGGGATTTCATGCTGAGGGTTCTGTTATTATCCATTAGTGGATAATTAGACAATACCTGACAGAATAAGACTAAAATTAGTCATTACCTACAATTTTTCCACATTCTGTCCTTTAACATCTTGTCTATTTAGCTAGAAATTCTCAAGTGACATGAATTCAGCATGAAGAGTTTCCCAAGTTGTTGTGAGGAAATGAAACCCTGCAGGGATTTTCTGGTAAATCAGTGTAACATTTTGAAAATCTCTGAAGGAAACATGAAGTGGAATTAAAACAGAAGATAAAAATAGAAAAAGGCAAGGACAAAAAAGAAGGTGAAGGAAATGTAGGATATGAACAAAGAGTAAATTGAGATATAATACAGGAACTCCAGACAAGCAAAGAATAAGCAAGCTATGGGCAGAAAGCAGACGATATCCTGTCATTACAGGATTATAGAAAAGCAATAATTGCACAAAAGGAGCACCAGAAGTAGAAAATACAGACGATGTTATGATCCATTTGAGATCACTGTCAGAACTTCAGTTGACAAAAGAATTAGGCTATAAATATACAGGGGAAAAAGATATACATACATATATAGGCACATATGTCCGTGTGCATATATTTATATGAGCTAAGAAAAACGGAAAAAAATATACACATATTCTTAGAGCACAGTTTTAAAAATAATGTAATCATCATAAAGACACACCTGACTGTACTGAAAAAAAATAATTGGGTTCTGATAGCAGTCTGGAAAGAAGTTTTTGGCTGAATATCTAGAAACAGCGTCATCTAAAAACAGTGTGGAATAACAAAAAGACCTTGAAAGAAGATGCTATTCTATGTTTATAGAATCATTCTTCTAGTTTTAAAATGGGATTCAGCAAACTTAAAGTGAAAAAAACACACTTCACAGATAACATTTCTATGCCCACAAATTTCTCTTGGTCTGGACACTGACGTGCTGTGTTTTCAAGTCTGAATAAACCTTTAATTGCATTTGCATGGAGGTTTTATTGATTGAAGGTAAGAAGCAGAGTTAATTTTCTGACAAGGTTTGCTGTAACTAGTCTGATGACCTGCTCCAAAATGGAAACACAAAAAATATTGTCCACAGAAAACTTATTTGAGAGGATGTGTCTAGGAACTTTCCAGGTCTTAAAAAGATGAGAAGGATTTGTGTGTCAGTCTGAGTGTCTGGCAAACAGATCATCATAAACTCTACCCCACAGCAATTCTAGCATGCCACCTTGCAGCTCTAGTCTATGAGAGAATGTCAAGTTCCTTTCCAGGGCTTTCAGCCTTTATTCAACTCCTGAGTGCCAAGGCGGCCTCCCTTTGCTCTGCATGCCCATGCTCTCTGTGGAGTAACAACTTTGGCTGTCTTAAAAAGAAATTATTTCCCATTGCACTTAACAGCCAAATAAAAAAAAATCCCTTAAGCAGGATTCAATGTAGTCAGAACAGCCTCCAGAGGCAGACTCTCCCCTGGGATGCACTTCTACTAGAAAGTGGTACAGTGTACATGTACACAGCAAAGTATTTGTTTAAGGATGTTTCATAATCACTAGATATCAGGAGACAGCTCTGGTCAACACTGTCATATCATTACACTGAAAAGGAATTGTACAAGGAATGAAAAAGAATTGTCATTCTAGAAATACAAACAATTACTTTGGCGTGTTTTGCAGCAAGTAATTCAGGTATAACAGTGTTTGAAATCTACACAAAAATAACATT
The DNA here is from genome assembly GCA_013400255.1 of Sitta europaea. Classification (NCBI taxonomy): domain Eukaryota; kingdom Metazoa; phylum Chordata; class Aves; order Passeriformes; family Sittidae; genus Sitta; species Sitta europaea. Next base: position 1,628,164 of record VXBS01005512.1, read on the forward strand.
ATGCAGACATTTATATACAGAATTTGATGAAAAACAATGAATGTAAACAAACAAAAAGAAGACTAAAGCTAACCAATTTGATCTAGTTGCATAAGCTGCTGCAGACTGCTGATTTACTATTCCTTTATTGTAGAATGTTTTCCTTCCTACTGAGATGGCCGTTTTGTGTGTACACATCAGAGAGAAATGATAAAAGAGATTTTTTTGTTTGAGAAAGAGAAAGAAAGCTTTTCTGTTTTTCTGTACTGCATTACTGGCTTGGAGTAGAAACAGACAACAAAACAGATGTATCCTGTGTGTAGCCAGACTGAAACATACTGCAGCAGGACAGTCTAGACCAATATGCTGTACTATCTGCAAGGGAAAACAAAACTGCTGAAGACTTTGGGCCAGATTTCTAAAAAAAAAAGCCCCAGTGGTAACCTGAAGTTTCCACTGTTTTTTCTCCATTTTCTTTCTACTTGAAGTTCACCTGTAACAGCTTTAACAATTGTGTTACATCCTTGCTTTCTGTACATACAACACACACGTTTATTGAATTAAAAGCACCCTTGTCTGAAAGCTACATTTGGTGTCAAAGGAGTAAAACAAGCAGAGCAAAGCACATATATCCATAATCACCTTTGGGAATCTTGTTTCAGTGAAAATTGTTTTACTATTTTAAATTGTTATCTTATTAAGAGATTTATTTCAATGCATGGTATACAGGGTCTATTCCTCTTTTAATTCCACTTGCTGGCATGGAACCTTTCACTTGAAAAATACTTCATAATCAACAGACTTCCTTTCAACATTCCAGGTTGTAATCATATATCAATAATATATCAATGTCTGTCTTAAATGAAAGAAAACAAGTAAATAAAAGTCAATGAAATCGAAACAGCTTGAAAAGATTGGTTATGTTAATAACTCAGTTGTGTCAGCTCTTTATTTCAAGCAATTTAACCAATGAAACATTTTCTTCTGACCGAGAACTGCTCATAACTGAACATAATTTTAAAAACATTATCATTACATTTGAAATTCAAATGAAAAGTGTTACCAGAATATTTGTGCTGTAGATGAAGTTCCTGCTTACAAGCTGTAATCATAGACAAAGGATAAAGGATGTGTTGTCCTGGGTTGTGAATATTCATGCATGTGTGTCACCAGGTTTTCTAAAACCTTCCTCTCTCTTGCTTTTTTTCATGATTAAAAAAATTGTCATTGCAGACAGTTTGGGATGCAGTTTTGTTTCAGTATTTCTTTGAGGGAAATTACCTGGCTATTTGAGTACCTAAATGTCTGGCTGATGCCTAAAACTGAAGTAAAAACAAGAGCGATTGTATATGCACTTATACAAGCAGGAGAGGGTGGCTAGATGAATATGTTCTACCATTTGTGATAATTGATATTTTTATCTGTTCAAATCATAGCATACCATAATATATTCTACTTTCTGGTTACTATAGGGTATACAGCTCAGAGATAATGAAGTTGGCAATGAACTTAGAAGTACTGAATGGAAGCCATTGCATGGAAAACTGAACATTGTATTAATTTGAATTGTTAAATACCCGCAAAATGTGACCACATAGAAAATTAGTGTATTTTGTTATATTACTGTTTGGGATTTTTCCATTTTTGCAAGTGAGAGAAAAGAAAAACTAAAACAAGTCCAGAAAGGGGAAAAAATTAATTTGATTGTTCATCTGCTGTCTGTGGCTTCAAATTTATGAGAAAAGTTTTGCTTTGAGATAAACTGATAACTGCTTAAAGATAGGTCATTTACTTAGCATTGAACACGGATGTGACTGAGCCAACTGGAGTGCAGAATGCTGACGTTTTTGGTTTTATTTGACTGATCAGAGTAAGCAGAAACTTATCTGAAGAAAGAAACAGGTATACTACAAAACATAAAAAAGTGTAAACAGCTGGGGCTCAGGAACCAGGGTCCTTTAGACTTCAGCCTGTAGCAGGTTACACCAAGGCTGTAAGTACTTTCTACTTGAATAATGATTAAAGAATAATGGCAATAAATAAAAAAAAATGTTTTCGTTCCTGGACCCACCCAGCTGCTATACCAGCATAAATATGTCTTTGTGAGGACAGAGGGGCAGGAGCACTGGTTAGCTCCTCTTGCTCATTTAGCCTGTCAAGAAGTTGCAGCACCTTATATCATGAAGCAAAATGAAAAACAGGAAAAGTTTTTCTATCCTAAATGGTAGAACTTTAGATCTATGAAGTGCTTGTAAAGTCTCCCCACCAGAATAATAGTAACAGTAGGTCATACAAAATTTGAGATTTCCCCTGGCTTGCAAAAAACACGGATACAAATCAGAATTTCAGAAAAGTAATACTACAGACAGAAGCATTTATGTTCTGGGATAGACTCCATAAATATAATAGTATTCTCAGTTAATAATGAGCTTGTACTTCAGTTGTTTTGTGGATCAAAGACCTCATGAATGACTGGTTTCTGGACAGGGACTGGTAAAACTTAGTCAGTCCGTCTTGAAAAATGTAGATCTTGTCCATATAAGAGCTTATGATTATTAAAAGAAGATTTCTGAGAGGCCTGAAAATTTTCAAATTGGTGCTCAGGAAAAGTGGGAAAGGCCATTATTAGATCAATGTAAAAAGCTGAGAAACCAGCTTTTCCAGAATAGCTGTGTTTACTTTTACCCAACATTCCTGGGGCAAAGATAATGAGAAATGCAACAACTGCAATAAACTGAGGAAAAAGTGTGATTTGTAGAGAACTGCTTAAGTGGATCTTAAATGTCTTCATATTGTTAAAAACCTTATTCAGGAAGCACAAAAAAGAGCAATAAAATGTGAGTTTATTACTATGTATGACTGTGTAAGCCATAACTAGGTTAGAAATACATGAATTAAAAATTAATTCAAATAATTATACTTCTGACATTTTCTGTGCTACTGTTAATTATTACTGTGCCTTTGTGTATACAGTATGATAATACTCCAAATTTAAGATTTTAAGTGGGCTTTGCTTCACCTTTTACACCTGTCAACCCCAAAAGCTTAATATTCTGCAAGGATAATTTATAAAACTAAAAGTGCAAAAGACTTCAGGAAAGAAAATGAAAATATTAGTCCAGAATACTAAATGATATTTCTGCTCAAGGTACTCACGTATGAAAAGCCAAAATTTTGTGGGAATTTAAAAAATTAAATAACTTTTTTATTCCCTGATGATTACTGTAGTATTGCAGTAAAAACCTAAGAATTTTGTCCTCAAAAAAATCTTTCAAACTAGTCTAATGACGTGTAAAAAAATTAAGATGTTAAAGAAGAAGTAGAAATCTTGTCTAGGTAACAGTGATTATTTGTTTATGAACTGTTGTCCGAGCCTGAATTAATCCTGTCCCTGGAGTCACATAACGTTCTCGCACAACGACTGACAGTTGTTTTGAAATATGTCAAGGTTTGTGGTGACTGTATAATTCACAATGATTTGCTTCCCCCTTATGCCAAAGAGTGAGTTATGCTGTCTGTCTTGTGCTGTCTGTGTTTATTTCCCATATACTAATGCGATTATCTTTGCTATTTTTCACACAGCATAGGGAAGCTTCCATGGAATACTTACTCTTCAGGGTTATCAGCTTCAAGTCATCTACACCTTTGCCTACACTATCATTTCATACCGACTATCTTATTTGATTCTACTTGAACATTAGAAAATATTAACTATGAGTGTCAAACTCCAAAGCCTTAATTGCTTGTTCATTTTTACTATGAATAAAATATTACCATAAGAATTATTCAGTGTGTGGACAGAAATAGCTAATTTGTAATTTAAAAGTATGTTCAACTGAACTGAAAATTTACAAAGGAAAGCTCAAAAAATTCTACATCTTTGTGAAGAGAAACTATGTAAATGAGTCAAATAGTCTCTAGAAAAATTTTTTAAATATATGTGAACAGGAGGTTGAATGGTATGTGGAAGATTTCTGTGAATTATGAATAGTGCATTTGCTATTTTGAATAAAAAGCTTATTCATACCTGCTGCAATCTATGGCCAGATTCAAATTGAATCTGGTACACATGTGCCAAAATGAGCTGGATATAAACCCTAAACATTTCCTAGAATGCAGTTTGAGATGAATGAAACCTCCAGTCACTCATCTCATTGAGTCGAGTGATGCCAGATTAGACTTCTGTTCAGATCTTGTTAAATAGTTTTTGAACAATTTAAAACCCTTAAATCACCAGATGTGTTAAATGTTCAAAACACATTTACACATTCATGCAACTGCTGCAATAAGCTAATAAAATAGCATGAATTGGAGTCTTTGAATCATAGTGAAAGTCAAGAGTCCTTTTATTAGGCCCATTTTATGAAAGTATGAAAATAGAGATGTGAATCAGTGCTACATATTGTCAGATATTAATTTTCCAATAACAGATGAAAGGATTAAACTAATCATGGACATGTAAACAGTTATATATATACATCTAGCACCTATATCACAGAATCATAGAATGGACTGGGTTGGAAGAATCCTTAAAACTCGTCTAGTTTCAGCCCCCTGTCATGGGCAGGAACACCTTCCGTTAGACCAGGTTGCTGCAATCTCCATCCGACCTGGCCTTGAACACCCCCAGGGACTGAACATCCACAACTCTGAGCAGCCTGTTTTGCTGTCTTGCCACCCTCAAAGTAATTAATTTCATCCTCATATCTGGTATAAACTTATTGTTTTATAGTTTGAAGCCATTCCTCCTTGCCCTCTCCCTCCATGGTTTTGTAAATAGTCCCTTTCTCTCTTGTGGGGTCCCTTCAGGATGCTGCAATTAGGTCACCCTAAAGCTTTCTCTTCTCCAGGCTGAACAATCACAGTTTCCTCCAATGGTGCTTTTCCAACAAAAGCTGCATGACTAATTAATAAATACCAAACAAGTATGCTGTTTTAGGGATTTAAAAAAAAAAAATCAGTCGTAGATGTTTATCTAAAGTAGTGTGTTCTTCCCAACCCAAACTGGAAACAATTATTTGTAGCAAATAATCTGGACTACGAGAATATACTATGTAAAGTCCAAGTATGTTTTATAAGCACTGTTATCAGTATCAGCTGATACTGACATATTTTGATTTTGAAATGAGCAATGACGGATTTTAAATGCAAAAGCATGTCTTTTGTGGGACTGGGGCATTTCTGAAAAAAAAATAATAATTAAATTGCGATTCGGAATGCACACCGATGGCTGGAGATGGATGCTACCAATTTTGTTTAGAAATCAGAAATTATTCTTTTCTAGTCTGTGTTGTTACTATGAACCGATTTCCTTACATAATCCTTCTCTTCCTTCTGGGAGTTTGTAATGGTGCTGTTGTTAGTGGGCCCTATAAAGGAGCATTATTTTTAAAACCAGAGACCACAATGAAATGCAGTGGTAGCTACCAGCCCACAATGAGTATTTTACTACTATGACTGGGTGTGTAGAAGTCTAACATTTATTAGAGTATCTCATTCCAGGCTCTTACTGTGTTTTATAAATACAGCCAGCTTTCCCAGTGCTATACTTCTGAAGCACAGTCATCCCAGAGCGGAGTGTAGCAGCTATTTTGCTCCCACATGATGGCCGTTGGTTATTATGACATGCTTCTTTCCTAGAGCTGTTTTTCTGGAAAATATATGGGTGAGAAATCCACCCACCAGGAATAGGCAGAGACCATCTGCTGCAACTAATTTCATATTTATTCCAGGCAGCAGTTGCACCAAAATTCCAAAATAAAAGCCCAGTTACTATTATAGCTTGAGCCAATGGATGTAAAATGAAATATGTTCAGGATTTTTCCATTATGCTATCCATGAATACAGATCTCCATCAAGATTGTAAATATTTTTGAATGCTTTTCCAAATTCAAGCAGGGGTCCTCTGAAACATTTAGGTTTTTCTGTCATTTAAAATGGTGTCATGTTGCCTGGACAAGTGTACCTAAATTTAGAAAACTTATTAGAGAGACCTTTTCTTTATCCTAACAGACAAAGCAAAATAAAAATGTGATCTGTGGTCAGAAATGTTGGTTGTTCTATCTTTAAGTACTGAAGTGCACATGATGTACTTATAAAATAAAAGCTTTCAGTTTCTGCTGTGGTCAATGGAAAGATATAGATGCTCTACAAGGAAAATAAGAATTATTCTCTGAAGATGAATCTCTCTTTCCCTTTCTTGCTTTACTAATTACAGAACCATCATAGTGTGATTATGTTCTTAATCTACATTTTGGCTGATATATGTTGCTATGATCAAAATCAGTGGAGTGTCAGACTGCATAGCTCAGTGCTCTGCATTGATGTAAATAGGTTCACACAGGTCTGCCTATCTGGAGAAAGACCTTGTCACCCTCTAGATGAAATCCTGCTCTTTCTTCCATTAACTTGTCTAGACTATGAATTTTATGTTTGTTTATGTTTTCTATAAAAACAGATGAGGAATAATTATTTGGTATACTTAAAATAACTATTCCTCTTGGAAATGCACTTTTGCTAGTTTATCCATCCCTACTTACCATCAAGTTGTAAGAGAATTTTTTTTAAATTTCAGTGTGAATCTCTTTAGTTTAAATTTCTCTGCTTTGAGGCAGTACATGCATTTGTATATATATGTAAGAAAAAGTGCTTTGAAGACGTGATCTGAATCTTACACAACAAATTGGAAATCGATCTGTCTGTTATCCAACACATTTTATGTGAAATAAATCAGATAGAGCCAAACCATAATCCATTCCAAATGCAGTAACTCAGCAGCTTAGATAGTACAGAACAAAATCAATAAGAACAAGACAAAAATGTAAGGCAGGTCGTAAGGTTCAGCAAAAAAATGGATTAGAGAATGATCATGTTAAGAAAAGGATGTAAAAAAGGAAAAATTTACCATACTTTTCCCAACTACAAGCCTCCTGTTTCTTTGAAGATCAGAAGCTGAAAAAAACCAAACCAGATAATAAAATTAGTGCTTCTCCCTTAAGCTAGTTGGGCCAACCTTTTCTACACCTAAACTTCAGGCTTTGAATTTCATTCCCTTCATATCTCTCCCAAACCCACAATATTCACTCAGAAGCTGGAAGTCCACAGGAAATGGTGGTAACTATATATGGAGAGTAGATTGGGATGTAGTATATTTGCATTCACATTTCTCAATCTTGACTTTAAATCCTTCATCCATAAAGGTCTTAAAGATAAGAAGACATCACCACATCGCAAAATATTTTTTCTTCTTGGCCTTCTACAGCAAATTTTTGTGTAGTCTTATAGTTAGAGTTGAGCCTGAAAAGCAGCAGCAGATTTTAGGTACAAATTTTAAGTTAAGATACTTCTGGAAAAAGACTTCTACGCTTTTTCGGTTTTGGGAAAGGGTGAGGCTTTGGCTGCTAGCATAGACAGACAACACAAAATTATCTTAATAGCTGTAGTCAGTAGCTGAGTATGACAGAGGAAAGTACTCTTGAAGTTTGTATATAATTTGTGCCTTTAATTTGTCCCTTCCTGACCAGAAGAACCAAATCTGAGTCATATCCTAACTCTTTAACTTGCCTGATCCTACATTGGCCTGTGGATTTTTTTTCCAGATCACAGCTACTAAACAGATTTTTATGAGAAACATTTTAGCAAGAGAAAACAAGCAGCATTGTCTGACAAAAAAATTACACAATTGAAATCGGAATGTAAATTTAAAATGTGACCATGAAAAGTAATGGAATTAAATAATATTGCCTTTTATGAACGAAAATTATGTGAAATACTTATTACAGTATCCAAAATATCTAAATAAATTATTAGTAATGTCTTAAAATTATTATTGCTAATATTAACAACAAAAAACAACCTAAGGAAAGTACTTATTTGATATAAATTGAAAACAAATTATAAACGCAATGAAGCAAAAAATTTTTAAGATATTACCGTCCTGATTATCCGAAAATGATATTTGAACAGCCCTGAGAACAACATCTTTTTTCTGCATAGGTCTTGACTAATCACACTTTCAAACTTGCATAGCTAACTTCAGTTTTAATGGGAGCATTAATAAATTTTAATATTCATAGAAGCGTCTGCCTTTTCTGACAGAGAACTGGGAGATCACTTCTAGACAGAGTAAGATAAGTTTCTGTGATAGCAGCAGTTGTCCTGAAACCAAGACAAATATTTGAAAAATATTTGAAAAATATAAGAAAACTTACTTAAGAGGTGATATGTATGTTGACTTTGGAGCTGGAGAGCTGATGAAAGAGGAAGTTTCAAGCTTTATATGATATCTGGTAGTGAATCTCTTTCATACATGTGAAAAGTGCATGGGTCCTTAAATGATTTTATTAGCATTCATCCTCAAATCTGTTGATAAAATAATGGGATCCCCATAAACATGAGAAGGAAGATACAGCTGACAGAAGAGGTAACACTTGTAAGATAATGCAAATTGCAGCTCCCAAGGACACATTAAATACAGGTTACAAGATCTCAGAATACATTCTAGTCATCCATTAATTTTTACATTATTCTTCTTCACCGTAATAAGGAAATACTGAGCTGAGTAATTGCACATGCAAGGAGGGCCATGGTACTAAGAGACATTCCAAACACTTTCTGGAGGCATAACGTAAAGGAGAAAAAATTTCCACATAAAATACATAGAAGGAATTGATTCTAGTCTGAATTCAACTGTGGTGCAAATATTACAGGATGGAACTTGCAACGGATGTGGAAAATATGGAGAAAAACTCTTATTCTTAATAATGCAGATATGCACCTAACACTATTAATGTATGCTGTATTATTGGCATGGGAGGGATGTGTGTGTATGTGTGACATATTTCTTCTTTCAGATCAAATTTCTTTTTAATGCTACAAACAGGGAAACCCCAAAAAAGTAAAAAATTTCAAGCAAAAATAACATAGCAGATCATTTAATATATGATCAAAGGAAGCAATATCAGAAAACCAATTTAATAAAATACTATGTTGTACCTTTAACTAGTCAGATCTTTAAGAAAATGACTCATTATAGGAATCTAGTCCACAACCTCACTTCCCTTATGCTTGAAAACTTTCCAACACAGAGAAACTTCCTGTTCCTGGCCAGCAGCTATCCATTTTATTCAAATGCTTTGTGATTCCTCCCTCCTCTTCTAGTTGTATCCTTAGGACTTTGAAATGATTAGTGCAGAAAAACTTCGCAAGTCTTCTCTCAATGAGAGTATTCATTACCTGGATTATCTGCCCATTTTATTCCGCAATTCTTTCTATTTCAGTACGTTTTTTTTAGTACAGGTGAACAAGTTGGTTAAGGCAGCCAAAATTCTCTAAGTGGTGTTTTGTCCAATAACACACAGTTTCACACATAAAACACCTAAAAGCACATCCACTTTTTCATAAGTCCATCATAATGTCAGTTTTTAGTGTCACAGGAAGCTGCTACTATGTCAGACTTTTCTATTTCTAAGTAACTGCCAATAGATAAGTTTCCAGATAATGGTGAAAAATATTATTTAGTTCTTCAAAAGGCTTCATGTTTCAAATAAATTCCAACTCATTTCTATTACTGTAGTCATTACGATCATAATATACTTTCTGTATGATATGCAAATTGTCCTTCATATTTACATGCCTCTTATTTTTGTATAATAAACATTTTTCATCAAGGTTTTGTTTCTGTGCCAAATTCATTAACGTAAATATTAAAGGTCTGCTAGATGAGACCTTGAGAAATTCTGCTACTACTCCTCCTCTAGTCTGATATTTTCATTTTTTATTACTAATTTTAGCAATTTTTCATTGTTGGCACATATTTTTTTATTGTCTTCTATGCTTTCACATTAAAAAAAAAAAAGCAAAAAATAAGTCTCCACCTTGGCTTTTAAGTCTAGTTGACTTGAGTAACTAGGTTCCCTAATATTTGTAAGTTTGAGACACAAATTTTTAGTTTCAGAATGCGTTTTTGCTTATATTTCTATGTTAAACCATAATAGTTTGGTGTAAATTTGAGTAACCGTAACTTACATGAACCTTAGATTTACTATGGAAAATAGCATAACATCTTTCAGGTATCAGAGGTACTTCTTTATCTATCACATTTTGTTTTCAAATCGATGCATTAAATTAATCTGTATAAGTATTTTACTATATAGCGTTGTTGCTATCAGAATCTTTTTACAGACAATGAGGAAACTGGTATTATTTTTAGTGTTAAGATCTTAATAGTCTGATTGAAGAATTTTTATTATACAAAAAAGAATGAATGTCTACATGCAGAACAATTTCAATGATAAAGTAGAATAACAGTAATAACAATAAGGTTACGATTATTGCAATTATTATTATAAAGAGTAGAAAACAAGCGTTTTCTACTCTTTATTCTGATGTTATGTGCACTCTATCACAAGGGTCACAAGGTTTTTAAGGTCACAAGATTTTAAGACTGAAACCATGCCTAAGATAATAAAAAGAAAACAACAGCAATAGTTCCCCTCCTAGAAAAACAGCTCCCAAAAGCTAAACCAAGTAAAGACAATCTCTAAATAGGTCACGAGCAGTTCAGAAGGAGCAAACTTGGCAAAATCAGTCTTGAGTCCTTGCAATACAGTATTTAGACTGTGGCCTGTTAAGAGACAGGGCGACAAGATTCATTATGTTATGACAACAATTGTAATTAACTAGTGCGAAAACTATTATCAGAACGCCTCACTTCTCAGTTTTAATATTTAATGCTATCTAATGATTCCAGATGAATCCAGGAAAGCCTACAGAAATTAATCCAGATTATTTCAGGTGTTTGAGACAATCTGCATTTCTCAGAGCTGGTCATTTGCCTTGTGTTTGACCCTCCTTCTCCCTCCCTTCTCAACTGATGCCCCCGGGTATACTGTGAGAATGAATGAGTAAAAATCAGACAAAATTTGCCAGACTATGATAATGTGGCATTCTTAATTCCCAGAATAAAATCTATTTGTGGTAAAAATCTGTAGTGTTAAATGTGTAGTGTTCATGATGGTGCTTTGATTTTAATTTTCTTCTATAGGACTTAAAAGAGAAAAGGCAATTTGCAACTCTTCTTTCAATCTGCAATCTGAAGTTACTGCATTTCATTAAGGGTTACTTAGTTGCATGAAAGTTAATTCAATCAATGAATCATATCTTAACATAGCAACTTTTGACAGAGTTATGAACTATTTAAATAACATCATTTAAATTTCATTAAATTTTTAGCCCTCATTAATTCCTGATTTGTGTGTTTCAGATGTTTTTTCACAGTGCTGACATTTTAGAGTTGTACTTGCCATCATGCCTCCTATAAAGGCACAAAATACAAAGCCAAACATATCCTTTTTCTTATGTTGTGCAATATAAAATTGGTTGGAAAAGACTGAAAAGTTTTCTTACTTACATGTAGCCTGATTTCTTTTTGGTTGAGATAATTTTTAGAGAAATATATCTGTAATGTTTAATATTTATTTTCAACATTTATTTTGTGCAAAAACACCGTCATATTTAAATATTTGAATGTAATAAACATTAGAGGAAAGCATAGACAGTTTTGCAGAAAGAGACAAATATCAAATATTAAAATGAGTTGTTCTGAAAATTGGAGTGTAAGTGTGAACAAATGTTTTAGCATTTCCACATCTGTCAGTCTCTTAAATGGTCTGGTCCTTTAGGAATTCAACAAGTCTTTAACAGATAGACAGCACTGAGGGAAAGAAATGTGTGAACAGACAAACTTGGAATGGATAAGAAGCAGTTTCTATGTGATTTTTTCAAGTAAATCTTTTATAATACTATTTTGTTTAATAAGTTTGGAACAGTTGCATGTTTCTTGGTGTTCTCATAATCTTGTTTGGTTTGCCAGTTTTAGATTTTACAGCTATATATTTTCTTACCTATGTAATGCTTGACTTTTTTTTTTTTTGTTTTTCAGAATTTGTGGTATAAAATAGTTACATTAAAAACTTATTTAATGGCAAAGAAGAAGAATGTATTGTATATAATTAAATCAAATAGTTTATTAATATAACTGAAATTTTAATATCTACACATTTAAATTTTAGATCAAAAGTGTTACAGAAAAAGAAGAGCAATGCAGTTTAATTGTTTTACACAGATGTGGGTCCTATAATTTTTCCCAGTGTTGTATTCAATCTTTCACAGCCACTGTCACTCTAAGGTTTCTGTCCTTGCGGCTGTGGCCGTGGTGGTGTGGTTGTCAACCCCTGGCCTACCTCACTGGGAAGGATGTGATGATGATGTTTATTGTTCCTAACTCCATAATCCACTTGGTGTCAGTCCTCTTGCTAGCTACCACTGTTTTACACCTTCGCTTTGTCTTCACTTGTCTGTAACATGCAGGTGACATCTTAGTCTGATGTATATGTTACATTTTGTTTGTATGAAAATATTATTCCTTTTCTTTCTCTGCTACCCCTAAAACTACTTTTGTCCAGCTGCAGGTCAGTATTTCCTCTGCAGACAGCAGGTGAGCTGTTTATGGGGTCTGCAGTGCAAACTGGGATCCCTCACCTGCCATCCCATGTGTACATGTCTGCACACATCCTATGTCTCTGATTCCCAAGTCCTTTGCTGTCCTACAAGGATAGTTTTTCTCATTGTCATTGTAATACGAATCATGAATATCTCATGTGCCTAAAATAACTGCTAGTTCCTGTTAAGTATAGAAAGCATTGTACCATGCACAAGTGAACTAAAGTAAAACAAATTAACCGCAGACACCTGTCCAATAAGAGAAAGTACTGTCACAGCTAAGCCCAGTTACAAACTAAAAAAATTTCAAGCACAGCAAGCCTGACAAACTTCTTGACAGTCTTGAGGCCTGTCCATCTTAGCACAACGCTTAGGGCCCACTACAATGGAAATACAGCTTTTAAGGCTGCACAGTCACATCACATATCAGTAAAATATTCATTGATACTTAGTAACTTCTTTTGACATCCTCATCAAGTGGAACCTGTGTATGGACATTTTCCCCTTCCATTTGATTATGAAACAATTTAAATCAACATAAAATCATATTAGATGCAAATCCTGTGGTGCTAGGAGAAGCCAGCTGAAGTATTAAAAAATAATTCTAATCACATTGGCAGATGGCAGCATTTTCTATGCACCTCAGTGAATGGAAGTGAAACAGAAAAACTGAATTTGGCACCCAGACCTACTAGCTGCCTATTTAGCATATTACCTTTAAAATTTTCTACTGCATTTCCCCAGTCTGATCTATAGGTAGCCATCAAAATGTATCTCGTACAACATACCTCTGCAAAGCTCCCATCAACCTCATAGGTGGACCTGGTTCACCAGGCATATGACTCTCCTTGGTCTGTAGCACTGCTTCCTGGTCCTTTCGATGCACTCCATCTCCAAACCGTTCCTTTTCATGGATGAATATGGTACCCTGCACTTGTTGCAGATGGGCTGGCATATATGTGGGTTTACTGGTGGATAGATAGCTCCAATGTATTAAGAGCTATTCCTGTATCACCTTCCTAAATAAAAATTCTTGTTTGAGACTCCTGTTGAAGATATCTTTTTTTTTTTTAAAAAAACAAAACATTTGAATACCATTAACTATAGGCTACAATTTTTAACCATAGGAGTTCACAGAATTAAATACTGCATAAAAACTCATGTAATCAAACTGACATTTGGATGCTAGTAGTAGAAAAAAAAATCTGAGCAATAATGTAAGTGGATTATTATGACTTTGCCAAATATTCCCTCTCTTCCTCTGTCTGTCTTTTGTTTATCATCTGTTTGGTGTTTCAGGTTCAATTTGGTTTTATTGGAACACTGCACATTGTTCAAGGCTCCACATGAGGACCTCACAAAATATTATGGGAGTTAGGAGCATCTGGCTGGTTTGGCTGAAACTCCCTAACAAGCTTAGTTACTCTGGGACATGAAATAAAATGAGAAGCTGAAGCAAAAGATAATGTTAATGAGAAAACTTCTTGGCTTTTGCATCAGCAAAACAGAAATACAGCCAATTTCACACCTTTGAAAAAAGAATAAAAGTCTTAGTAAATAAGAAACAGTTACTGTATACATCATCAGTGTCACTGAGAACTACCAGCCAAAATATACATTTTTTAAATCTAAGAATGTTCTTGAAATGCTATCATCCATTTACCCTTTCATTGAAAAAAATATAATTCTATCTAGTATGTATTTTTAACCTGAATTTCAGGTTTTTAGTTACCGAAGTTTTAGGTGAGACGTCTATAAATAGACAGCAGGTTACTGGTAGGTGTTTCAAACCCAAAATGGACTTTATGCTGCAATGTGGTGACCTCTGTGTCTATTTGCACATCCACATTATCAGCCTGTCTGGGGGAGGTGGGTACCAGAAATTTTCTGGTGTAACACTCAAAGCAAAATGTGTCCCTGGCAAGGGGACTCCATCCTTCCTCCTGTCCTTTCACCTGTGTCCTCTGTATCTAAAGTAAGCCAGGTTACCTTTGAGTTACTCAAGCAATATGGAAACAGTCTCTGATGGAAACCTGAGAGATGCAACCTGTCCTGTTTCTCAATGGAGAAACAAATAAAATTCTTATCAGTCTTCGTTGTGATGATAATGTCCAACTTACAAACCAAAAGGAGTTATAGTCCTTTGGAAAATGAGTAATTAAATTTTTTCTTCTAACTTTCTTGCAAAAAAAAATTGATTGTGATGGGAAATTCTGGTAATTTAAAAGACAACTTTGTTGGGAACTTTTGAAGATTTTCACAGAGTATCTATAATTTTAGCCCATATATATGACTGTGTATCTGTTCAGTTGTAAAAACTCTGAACACAGGAACTGAGTGGGTTTTAGCCATTATTTTCATCTCCCTGAAAGATCTCTCTAGTAGAGAAGAATGAGGATAGGTAACACAAAAGACAAAGATATATCAGTGTCACTTGAAATCAGATTTGAATACATGTTAATTCTGTAATCTGTCAGCAGTAAAGCAACAGCATAAACCTGTATCTAGCAGATCTATGATAGCATAAGTATTCAAATAAGAAAGAAGACTGCTGGATCAAGCAAACATCTCCCCATTATAGGTATTTGGTACTGTTTTGATAATGATTTATACCTTAAACCATGAAGTTTAATATACCTCTTCCATGAGGTTCATTATAATTAATGGCAACTTTTAATACTGATCTTATCTGGTGTTCTTTGAAGTCTTGATCTCAGACACTCTCTATAATCACACATTTCACTGTTCAATTAAATGCAATGATGTGTTTCATTTACTCAATGAAATTGTGGTGAGAAAGATGAATATTGCCTTGAGTTGACACATGCAGCAGTCCTAAGATATGTGGATCATGAAGCTCCTGGAATAGCTTCTAGGATACAACAGAACAAGGGACATGGGCATGGAAACTAAAAAAAGATAGAGATTTCCTGAGGAAATGTAAGGACTAATGCTCCTGAGCTAGCCAGTCCATATTTTGTTACAGTATTTTTTACGGTGTTTAAACTCTTTTCATGCATTCTTATACATGTCTCTTTTCTAGAAGAAAAGGAAATTGGAGTTGCTATAGCCACTTACAAGTAAGTTTTTCATGGCCATGTCACTCTTCTCAGAAACATTTATTTCATGCTGACATACTTCTGACGAATGCTCAGCACACAATTGCAATGTAAATGAGGTAGTGCTGTTGGTTTCTGATAACACAATAATACTTCACTCTGAACATGATTTTGTTTGCATTTTTCCTACCAGTTGCACATTAAGCAGAAGTGAGATTTTTGCATTTTCCCAGTTCCTCTTTGAAAAGTGACAGTTCATATAATTTTCTAAAACATACAAGCCCTTTATTTTATTTCTCTGTAGTGAGAGATACTTGGAGTCCATTGATACTAAATGTCATTGTTATCCTGTACCTTTGCATAAATCTTATGCAGATGTCTCAAATCCCCCAGTTCCCTCTGCTTCCAGACTAATCCAAGTGGTTTCATTGCTCACAAGATGCTCTGTTTCTCTAATACCTTCATTTTAAAGGTATTTAATAAATACACAAAACAAGTCCTTTATGAAAGAACTAACTAGCATGCTTCTTGTAACATTTTGTCCTGATGGACATCAAACATTAACCCCTATTTTCTTTTTCTGCCTCCTAGGCAAGTGCTATTCTTGTTCTATTGCATCTTACATGATGCATGGAGGATTCAGGGATGCCTCAGGGAGGTTGCAGTGAGTTAAAAGTCGATAAAACTATCAGCTGATTCTTCATTATTTTGGACTTTTTAGAGCTAGAGATTTGTAAAGTGTTTTTTGCCTACAGAACTGCAAACAGACTACATTTTACTATCAAAATATCCAAGAGAGCCTCAGTGAGTTCTGGTCTGATTATCCTCAGTGAGCGGAGGGAGGAACCCTGAAATCGGCTGCCTTCCATGCAAATACAGATAAACCACAGATGTGGGTCACACACAAAAGGCAAAACTTAATCACTTCTCTTCCTTGACAACATGGTTTAACTCTCAGCAGTGGCTTTTTGGGCACTTAAAACAGTTTGTAAGAAGAAATGTCAAGCACTTTAATTAATGCTTTTTTCATCCACGCTATCATGTTTTTAGATATCAGATTTTTTCCAGCTTTTCTCAGACTTTGCATGCTTTTTTGAAGGAAGTGAAGCTGCAATTCGAGTAGAACACAACTTGGGCTGTTGTTTACAGCAAAAAACTTTGCTGTGACTTCTGTAATTAAAAATTTTGTGGGGATGAATCCAGCCCCTGTTCAGCCAGTGGCTTCTGGGACAAGAGACGAGTGTAAGAGCGCCCTAAAATAGTTACATAACAAGTATCAAAATTGGCTTTAAGCATGGAGACATCTTACCAAGGCATTTTACCTTTAGATTAATTTCATACAACAGTTGCTCTAAGGAGGAATAAATAATATGAGCTTAGTCTAGTCAAAACTTTAACTGATGCAATTTGTAGTCATAGCCCTTCCAACAGAGTGTGAAGAAAGGAAAACTTAGAAGTGAGAAGTGCTTGGTGCACTTTTTTCTGTGTGGTCTGTACATCCAAAAATTAGTCCTCTGATCTCACCAGCAACCAGATGCTGAAACTAGAAGGCCTGAACAAGATCAGTAGCCATTGAAAAATTCATGTTTTCATATATCAAAATGAAATAATATTATTTTTGATACGATGAAACATGCTT
Organism: Sitta europaea; assembly: GCA_013400255.1. NCBI lineage: Eukaryota > Metazoa > Chordata > Aves > Passeriformes > Sittidae > Sitta > Sitta europaea. Next base: position 1,645,342 of record VXBS01005512.1, read on the forward strand.
CTTTACCATCAGTTGGAAGGAGACTGTAATCATGTAGACTATATTTACATTGTCATTTATTCTACTATTAAATTTGCATTTGCATTTTGTCCCTTTTGTCCCACCCCAACACCAACACTCTACGTGTTTGTATACATTTGGATTTTGAATTGGTATTTACCAGATATCTTATAAAATGAGGAAACTCACATGTAGGGAATAGATTCATTACACAATTCTACACCTGCATGGATAATTAGTAGGCATAGTATAACTCGTTTAAGTATTGTAATACAGTTATAGCTATTACAGACTTGAATTTAATCTGTCTTCAGTCTTTCAAAGCTATATAGCAAGCTGTGCATTTTCTCAGTAGTCATGTCTTGCTCAGTACTGGCAGGTTACTGTGAAAGGCCATGGCTTGTGACTTATGAAACAGCCTTCTCATTCCCTGGCTAAACACATCTGTCCTATCAGGTTTTTTAGATGTTCATCTACGTAGAGCCAGTGCAAGATGACTCAACTTCATTTGAACATTTCCAAAGAACATAAAAATTGTTACTTAGTATTTGGAAAACTTTCTGTTCATTCCCTGTAGCTGCAACATTCCTAAGAGGTGTCATTCTGACTGTGAACAAGCACTGATTTAAATGAAAAACATTGAAGGAGTCTCTTTGCAGGCCTTGGATCCGAAATGACTGCCAAGAGCACGCAGTCACTGATTTGCCTGTCTCCCTGTGAGCCACCACTGAGACTTTCTGCCCAGATGCTGTCTGCAGCATAAGACTACTGCATGTATCATTATTGAACAAGCTCAAATAAATACTTGAGTTGCTGGAAGACATAAAGGGAAAGGGGAAGCTTCAAATGCCATCTTCTAAACACATAAGTCTGTTTAAAACTTCTCTAGAACAATGGACAGCCTCTGCCTGCATACCAGCATCAAGCACGAAAAGAATACGCCAGCAACCCCCTTACCCTGTCCTTCCTTTTGACCTCATCATCCACCCCTTCCTTAAAAGAATGAAGCTGATAAGTGTCTAAGCATGACAAATATGTGTTCTGTTTGATAAACAACACTTACCCAGACAGGCATTTCTTGCAGAACAAGGAACTGAAAAATTTGATCAGTACTAAGCATTTTTTTGTCTGACACGAACAAGTTCTTTTCTCTCTCCTAAATATTTGGGTACAGCTACAGCTCTTGTTTCTCCCTGACCACTCCCAGCAACACACCCCTTTCAACAACAGTATACTTCCCCCAGCAAAGATATTCAGGCTCTATTGTTCAGGCCTCACCTTTCCATACAGTAGGAGACATGACCTTGGATGGACAACTTTAGTGCTTAAAGGAGCAATGAAAGGGTAAAATTTGCATGTATCAGTTTTTACGGGAAATGAGTTGTAATATTTGGATAATTTGGCTTACAAGTGCTATTATTAGTGAGACTGTGGTAATAATAATTCATTGATTAAACCCTAAAGACCATAACTGGACTAACCATATATTCCTGGCTTCACATTAAGACGTGTTTCTGTGTCCAAGGAGATTTTGGCAAGATGCTTCTAGGACATCCCCACACTCGATTTATACCCATTGAGCCCCTTCATTACCTAACACAGAAACTCATTAAACTGTTACATTCAGTACACAGACCTGAACTTGTTGCACCTGCATTTGAGACAGGGTGGATGCTGTGAAGCTGAAGGAAAAGAAGGCAGAGTGGTTACCAAGAGTGTATCATCAGAAGAGCACGCATTGTTTCCACATTTCACTGAAAACAGTGATTTGCAGTAATGCATCTGAGCATATCCCCCTTGTCCTGACATAAAGCACAGTAAACAGTTGCTTTCGAAGGAATTCAAGTTTCAAAAGGTCAATGAGACTCTACATCATCTACTAACGACTATTGCAGTGAATTTCACTTTGTTCCAATATTTGGCTGATAGCTGGTATAATACAGCTCTTACAATTCTAAAGGGAATTCTAGCAAAGGGTTACTTCTTAGAATAGCAGATCATTGTAAAGAAAAGGTCCTGAAAATGGAGACAAAAGGCAGACTTAATCAGAGCATGGATGCGGACTGTCAATGATGAAGCTCTTATCTTTCCACCACAAGCAGTGTATTGCACTCAAAGAGAGATTCTGTACAACAGCAATAGAGCGCTTAAAGTCATTATTTGTTCTTTAAACATAGGGAGATATTTGATTACTTCACAAAACAGTACTCAGAAAGGAAAATAACTGTGAAGATGAGTTCTGACCTTTTTTTTTTTCCTGGACACTAGACCCTGTGATTATCTCTTACTAAAAGCAAATCCAGTAGTTCAAGCACAGTTAATTTAAATTCTGTCTGCAAGAAGCCTTCTAATTAGTGACAATTTCATTGTTCCAATGACATGGGTATATCTCTATAATGGAAAATAACATGAAAGGAGAGTGACTAATCTGGCAGGGAAGCTAGTCCCATAATGGGCTTAGAATATCAAGACCAAAAAAGGCAGATAAGTAGGGGTCAGCCCAATGGAAGCATAACCACCTGTCGTGATACTTGAAGGTGAAGAAATACCTAAAAAATCTGTCTGAAGCACAGGAATAGACGGTTTTCACTGGCACATTTTGAATTAGATTAATCACGTTAAGAGATTACTGTAGCTTTAATGCAGAATGAAATAATTTGTAGCTATTAAAATAAAATGCCATAAAATGTTAGTTTGACATAGCAAGAACTTCAGCTGAAGTCTTCTGCAGTTGAAGGGAAACCCTTTTTTTGTGGTTTTTTTTTGAACTCCAAATCACTGTAGAAGTCCAAGGGATTTCTCAATGGAGTTCACTTAATTTGATAGTGAGTGACGTTCACTGAAGGTCATGTTACAAAGAAATTATTTAAGCTTCTGCTTCATTTTTAATTTTTATTACTTTAGGACTTCAAGCTATTCTAGTCCCAGGCGCTGATTTTGGCTATGCAGAGAAAAAGCTGAATGATGCTTGGAAGTTATTTATTTATTTATGCATTCATTCATTTTGTTCCAGTTTAATAGAAAAAGAATGAAATATTTGTAATTAACTGAAGGATTCTGCTTCTTTTGTTCTGACATCTTGTGATACAATTTCATATAGCTCTTGGTTATATGGAGGAATACTGTACCTAGCTGAACTCCGAGGATGATGTTGGCAGTCCTGTGCAGAGCTGAAAAAGAGTCCAAGTATTTTGCATTTAGAAAAATGGTAGTCAGGACTGTTATTTCACATAAATGGAATTGCACTGGGTCAACAAAAGTGACATTGAGTGCACTGACATATAAACAAAATTATTGACCCACACAAAATAACCCAAATAATAAAGACTTATATTGAGTAAGGCAAAATATAATTTCATAAGTTTATTTTGCTCTATGAAAGCTGTCACTTTTATTTACAGTGTTTAATTTTATCAACAGAGAAGCAAGAGAATGAGGATCTAGTAGCATAGCAGCAAGATTCTGTTGTTTACATACAGAATAAAACTATGATAGTTGTCCTTGCCAAAATTAAAAAAAAAAATGCATAAGATAAAATGGATAAAGCTGAGCTTGAATTCTTTTCAAAAATACATGATTTTATTTAAAGAATAATAAACAACTTATTTTTGCATGAATTTGCAAAACAATTAGTTTTTAATGCCTGTGTCTTGAGAACTTTGTAACTAGTAAATATCCTTAAATGCATCAGACACTGGAAGTGTTCAGAAAGATGGAGCTTTCATTCATTTCCTCTGTATTCACTGTCATAAAAATGAAAATGAATGTACTTGAAAACATTGCTACAATATAAGAAATATTCCAGTGTGGACATAGATTGTTTCCATTCAGTCTAAACTTCTTTTTAATATTACTGTGTTTCAAAAACCAGAGAATGTAATTTGAATTTTAATGCCAACACAACCAATCTGTGAGTTTATTAGAATCTCTTTGCCTTAAATGTTTTAATGTCTATTTCAAATTTCATGCATTAAATGATTACTTTGCCTTTTATGTGAAGTGGAAATTTAGATATTTTTTTTTGTTTTAATGTTACTTTAAGTGCCATCCCCTCCTGCTAAGATAGTAAATTACTTGAGGAGGTGAAGAGCCTGATTACAATGGTTTTGTGGCATCACATAAATATTCCAAGAAGCAGTGCTGCATATTTATAACAGTATTTAACAGCAAGATCACATGACAAGGATGTGCTCACTAGAAAATAAAGTAGAAAATAGTTCTTTTACAGATTACACATATTTAAATGGTGCAAGCTCTAATTTTTTAGTATAGTAGATCAGAACAATCACCTTTCCTGTCACATAAAATCATAGGACTTCTGTCTTTGAGGCTCTCTTTCTTCTTCAAGATGTCTAAGAGGTAAAAGGGACAGGGAAAAAAATGCCTTTTGTATAAGAAAGACAACAAAACCGTTTTGTTGGGTAAAAGATAAAGACTGAACACAGGCAAATACTGAACACTGGCACCAAAGCAGAGTGTTTTTACCCCTTCTCACTTTCTGCCCTACTAATTTTGCTACCACCTTCCATTCCCATCCCTGATGATTTATGGTCTTTGCTGATGGCCTTCCAAAGCATAACACTTAGCTCTTACTTCCACTATGTGTTCTGTTTGGCCTAATTATTTACTTCCCACATTCACTACGGTGCCGTACTCTTGAGATCAGTGCTGTGTTTCTATCTTGCCCAACAGGTACTAGCCAACATTCCCACTGTGCCTACTCCTCTCCCCACCATGCTGCTTCCAGCAGCCCTGCCTTGCCTTGCTTCTCTGCCCATTCCATCTCAACACCTTGTTCCCTCATCCTCCAGGACCTTTTCCCCTACAACTTGAGCTTGCTTCTTCCCCCTGTATTCTCAACACATCAATCTTGAATCCTGTTACTGACAAGTGATGTCCCTCAGGGAACCAGTGCTATTTACTATCTTCATTAATGATACAGAAGAAGGGATCAAGAGCACCCTCAGCAAATGGTGCAGTTGCCATAACTGGTGGATGGGATGCCATCCAGAAGGATCTGGACAAGCTCAAGAACTAGGCTGGTGGGAATCTCATGTTGTTTAATATGACCAAGTGCAAGGTCCAGCACTTGAGTTGGAGCAACCCCTGTATTAATGCAGGCTGGGAGATGAACAGATCCAGAGCAGACCTGCTGAGAAGGACTTGGGGTGGATGAGAGGCTGGACATGGGCAGGCAAAGTGCCCTCTCAACCCAGAAAGCCAATTATATCCTGGGCTATGTCAAAAGTAGTTGTCAGTAAGGCAAGGGAGTGGATTCTTCCCCATTGTTCCACTCTGGTGAGACCCCACCTGGAGCCTACAAGGAAAGACTGAGAGAGTTAGGATTGTTCAGCCCGGAAAAGAGAAAGCTTCAGAGTGAGCTAATTGTGTCCTTCTAGTACCTGAAGGGAATTTACAAGAAAGATAGAGACTGTTTACAAGAGCATGTAGTGATAGGACTAGGGGGAATGGTTTCAAACTGAAAGAGAATAGGTTTAGATTTGACATGATGAAGTACTTTTTACTGTGATGTGGTGAGGCACTGGCACAGGTTGCCCAAGAGAGCATGTGGATGCCCCATCCCTAGAAGTGTTCAAGGCCAGGTTTTTTCTCTTGCTCCAGTCCTGTGGGGTTTTTTATTCCATAAGAGTTTACAATTTTTCTAGTAACTAGGTTGATTTCCTTCTAATGCAATATGTTCTCGTTTAGATAAATATTCTTTCCTTGGCAGCTTTCCCCCTCCTCCCCACAGATATATTTCAAATCCCAGTGTATTTTTCCTAGTTGGCTCTCAATTTCTCTGGTCTGTATTAACAGCCTCAAAAAATGGGTTAAATTCCATTCAAGTGTGTTTATCTATCTTTTGCTCAGACCTTAAACTGGGTACAAAAATTCTTTGAGACTGCAGTGGTTTTTGCAAAAAATACCCTTAATTATATGACTGGTTATGCTGAACTTCTAGTTTGGAACACCAGGTTGTTCTTGTGTGTGACCCAATATTTCCCTGCACAAGTACATTATATTAATTGCAGTTAATACATAAGAGTAATAAAATCAACTTTGTGGTGAAACAATACATAACTAATTTCTTTTAGTGTCTAGGGTTTTTTTGGGTCTTTTTCTCATGGAGAATTATCAGCATGTGAAGGAGATTCAAGGAGATATAATTTAACATTGTGACATTTTGATTAAATAAAGAGAAAAAAAGATAATCGTGTGAAAGGATGTGTTACTGATGGTGGTGAGGACAAAACTAGAAAATAATGGGATAAAATTAATTTTAAGTGGACTATTAAGGTTTTGTTTCATTGTGCTCTTTGCAAGCAAACTTTGAAAGCTCTCATTCAACAAATAAGTCAAGCTTTACATTGGGGCAGGAGATCACTTAATAAACATGACAAGAAATGTTTGATATGGACCACAGAAATCTCTATCACTTTCTCCATAAAAGAGAATAACTTGTCTCTGTAAATATACTCTATGCACTAACAACTACTTCACAAATATACACTAAAGGTAGCATTTCCAAATACAATGCCCTTTCCTATATATGGAATTACTAATCTAAATCTATGGACAAGGTTTTTGAAAATTTTCACTTACTCCCTGGGTAAAAAGTGGGAGACACTTTACTTGATTTTTTTAAACTTAGATTGGACAAATTCAAATGTCAGAAAAATTAGTAAGTGACTAAAAGTGTGCTTATGTGTATTTGTATGTATGAATGTATTCATGCATAAATGTCAACATGTATGTCCAGTTCTAAGTATTTCAAATTTGTTTCACTCATTTCTGTGCTAATTCTAGCTTATCAAAATAAATAACTTTTTTTTTTTTTTTTAGAGATGGCAAAATGTAATATATTTTAACATAATATCACTGACAGAAGATTATCAAAGCTTTGAAATGTGTGTATTTTAGTCATAGGGGAGTTTTATCACAGAATCTTTCAGAAAAATGGGAGAAATAAATATATGACAACAACCTGAGAGGCACTAACGAAAATGAACTAGTCAAAAGTTCTGCAAATAGATGAAAGTAATTATTATGCCAAATTTCTTGCTCTTTGCAATTTCTTCATATTAATTTGATTTTCTAGATATTAAAATGTATTTTCTTCCATCATTGTTTTTCTGGAAGGGTGAGGTGTTTATTTTGGTATTCTTGTGGTTTTTTAATTAGCATTTATCACTGTTTACAACAGTGGCTTGTGCACTAGTCACTTACTACATTTTAAATTCCACCCACACACTCTTGTATTTCTAAATACATGAGTCTGATGACTCTGCCACTGGGAAATGTTTACTTTCATTTAAAAAAAAAAATCAATTAGTTGAGCCTTGTACTTACAGTGAACTTCTGTCAGATCTTTTGACTTGGAGGAATTGGATTGCAAAATACCTTCCAGCTCTTTATATGATGATACCTTGACTGGACTTCTGTTCTATCATCCCTCAGTAATAATAAACTCAATTTATGCTTAATTAGTCATGACATTTTATCATGTCTGGACAGAAACAACTGTTAAGCTATCTCCAAAGAGTGTTGAGACAGTTGGGTCATTCTGAGAGATTTAGCATGCAGTATCCAGGGACACCTTATTGCAGGATTTCAGTACCTAAAGAGGGCTTATAAGAAAGATGGGAATAGAGTTTTTAATAGGAACTGTAATGATAAGACAAGAAGTACGAGATTTAAGCTAAAAGTTTTTTATAATGAATGTGATAAAACACCAGTAGAAGTTACCAAAAGAGGTTGTAAATAGCCCAACCTTGGAAACCTTCAAGGCTGGACTGAACAGGGCTCTGATCAACCTGGTGCAGTTAGAGACCTCGGCTCATTGCAGGTGGTTGAAACTAAAAGTTTTTTTATGGTCTCTTGCAAATAATACTAAGATTCTATAATTCTAAGAGTAAAACCTAGTTACTTAAAATTCATGTCCTTCTGAGACAGCTTCGTGCTGAAGTGAGTGGTAAAAAGGCTGCCTGAGACCTCAGCAGTGAGGGGAGTCTCTCAGCTGTCCTATTCAGAGACTGCTACCAAGCCTGAGGAGCATATTGACTTTCTCACTACACCTCTGACTAAGGAAGGAGAAATTATTCACCATGGGTAGAAAAAAATCAATAGAATCATTTTGGCTATGATATCTTAGATGTCTTGAGGAGAAGGGATTTCTTATTTTTTTTCCCTGTATTAGAAGCCAGAGCTGAACTAGAAATTCAATCTGAAACCTGTTACATATAACCAGTGTAAAATATGAGTCGTGTAGATAAACTCAGGCATCTGCTATCACTTGAGATGCTCTGTGGTTTCCTGCCTGTCCTCTATCTGATGCTTAACTAGCACTAACAAATATGGAAAAAGGCATGAGTAGCATAAACTAATGCCATCTTTAAGTTACATGAAACAAGGAAACAGAAAATCTGAAAAGACAGTAGAGCATAGAAGACCTCCCATTGTTTGGGACTGCCTGTATCTCTTCTCCTCTGCTTTTGTTCAGATGAGGGGCAGCATAAACAGCTTGAGTTGGAAGAGTCCTTTTAATGGCCATCTAGTCCAACTCCTCGGTAATGGGCAGTGACAACTTCAACTAGATCTGTTATTTGACTAAATATCAAAATTTATATATATACTTTTATACCATGTAAAATATAAAAAATATGATAGTCTATGGAGTAAAATACAATGGAGCATCAGAGAAAAATAAACACAAACATATGAGTACGTTGCAGACAGAGAATATTACAGGTTGCTGAGTTGTAATGTGAAGTTACTATCACAATGATCAGCACAAATGTTTTTTAAGATATCTGGAGTTCAGGGACCATTTATTGAATGGCAAGCCTCATGAATATTCCTTTGCCTCTTCCTTTCCTCTTGTGGAATGCATAGCTTTAAATAATACAATGTTATTTCATTATTATTGGTTCTTATCAACGTATTTAGTGTTTCTCACATCACATACACAAAAAATCTCCCAGAAGCTCAGCTGTTGTTTTTCCATTCTACCTTCATATTGTCTTACTCAGAAAACACACAAATGCAGCAGCCATATAAGAAATAATTAAATAACAGAACCCTATCTGGACTTCAGTCCCAAGGGCTCAGTCCACTGTCTGAAAATATTTTATTTCAGTTCAAACAAGAACTACTGTGCTAATCCCCCTGGAATGCAGCATTTATTACTTACCTGGCAGGTGTGAAGCATTGCATGCTAAACGGATTATTTCCCTCCCCTCTCTGCCTCCAGCTTTGTTCAGGCAAAGTAGAAGAGGGGAAGGAGGAGATAATCCTCTTCAAATGGAGTATTTATTACCTTAGATGTAGGCCTAAAGTGCAGCTTGCTGAGTGGGAGTTAGCACAGGAGCATCTGCTTATACAAGTGATAAACTCCATTGTAAACAAACTAAAGCTTTATACTAATCTAACCACTGCCTTCTTGAGAAAGTTCAAGAATGTTACTGCTCTTCACAATAGTTTCTGATATTCAGGATATCCTTACTATCAGATTATTGATAATGTGAATTTTGGGTAATAGATACGACTAGTTAGAGCGGTTATAAAGCAAAGTTGCGAGGGTTTTTCACTTATTTTTGCTTGTTTGTTTGTTTAATTTTAAGCTTTCAGAGTTAGGTCTGCCAAAAATATCTATCTAACTGCTGGCAGAGATTAGGGTTGGATGGATTTTCTCATTTCAAGAGCATCAGTTCTACTTTCTGTTTCACAGACAACTGCCTTTGTCATCAATTCTCCATGCTGTGTTTGTGACATTTGTGAACATATTCTCAACGCTTATCAAGTCCATTTATTTAGAAGAAAAACCACACGTGACCCTAAAGATGCAATGTAAATCTTAACCAAAAAAAAAAGAAAAAAAAAAAGAAAAAAGGTTTTGTTTCTCTGAAAGAGAATTTTCTGCAGAGGGCTTGTTTTAGGGTTTTATGATATATTACACAGCCACATAAAGACTGTACTCTAGGGACACAGAGTGAACTTCACAATTCTGGTTTTCTGGGTGTAGCCAAGTTACAAAATCATACATTCAGACTTTCTTGAATTCAGAGCACACATGGATCAATAAAAGTATGTGGTATTTATGATTTAGAAAATGACAGAACTTCCCAACTTCTGTCGTCTAGAGCATATCATAAGTTTTGGCATATTTCATTCAAAGCAGAGAACAAAAGAATGAGAGAATGAGCCAGGAAATAAATACTGAAGCTTAAGTCTGCCAACAGATGTGGTCTTCTAAAAGTTTAACTCTTACTGTTGTTTTTTCTCTCAACATATGGTTGCCCCTTCCAGACTCCAACTTCTTTATCAGTTTGTTATTCAAACCCAGGTGGTGACTACAGACCTGCTGTAATAGCTTTTTTTGTGAATGATTTCAGTCAGAATCAGCTGTGTTAGTGCTGGGCCATGGCAGTCTGAGTCATCCTAAACCAACCTTGCTTCTGCCCCTCCTTGGATCCTACCATGCAGTCCTCTCCACCCTGGTGTCACCATTGCTTTTACTCTGCACTTGTTCTGAACTAGTTTAGTTTGACAGAATGTAAAGATAAAGGAAAAAGATATCACATAAATGCTAAGTAACAACACAAGGACAGAGAACAACGCCCATGTTGCCCACAGGGAAAGAGACAGAAAGGCACTGGTGGCTCCAATTTGATCAGTCTTTTTTTGCATGTGACTAAAGCCCAATGTGCTGAAATACAGCAGTCAGGAGAGTCTTAATCAGCAGATTAGCAGTTCACCAGTTTCCTCCAGGAACAGAGCAATAACTGAGTGAAGAAAATAGTGGTTGTAGAAGCAGTGACCTCTGGAACTGGAAGAGAAGTGCAGCAAGCCTGCTCTCCTTAGAGCACACAAAATAACAATAATGATAACACCAAGGCTGCGTTTTGCAATTGTAATATTTATATCTAGACATAAAAGAACAGCAATTGGTACAAGCAAGTGGCAAAATATTCTGATAAAAATTGATCCTTGAAGCAAAGAGGTTGATAATTCCGTGGAAGAAACTTTGAGGAACAGAGCTAATAAATGTAATGCAATGCTCATGTAGCCTCATGCATTTCATTGAGTCCTAAAATTTCTTACAAGATATTCAGTATATCTGTCTTGCCAGAAGATTTTTTCAAGGAAAATGCTATAATTCTGCATGCTCATGTGCGAATTAAGCTACAGGAGCAAGTTTGCCAATTAGGAAATCGGTACAGTGTCTATATGCACTTAACCCTGTCTTCACTACAGAAAGTTTAAGGACAAAATACCAACTTGTCTACTCCTATTTTGACTGTCATTCAGATGTATGAAATTCAAACAGCACAACAGGTGTTTCCAGAATAAGAGGAAACAAAGACAAAGAAAACTGCCACAGTATTTCCTTGTACTTATACCAGTTGACAATGTAGATATTTGGTTAGACTGACATTGATTAAATCACTCTCTTGGGAAGAACCTTTGATATTTTGTACTTTCCATATCTCTCTTAACTATGAAAGCTTATGTGTTAGACTTGCTTCTATTATCTTTTTTTTGAGAGATTTTCTAATTCATTTGCAGCACCATCAGCTTTTCAATGTTCACATTTGCCTTTATATTCAGCCATTGGTGACATGCTGCAGAAGACAATTGAGGATGAATAGTTAGTGAAGTGCTTGAACACCCATTTTATTCCAGAAATGCTGTTTCTCTCTCTCTGTGCAATCTTTTTATCCAATTCCGAGAAAAACCTCCTCCAAACTAATTTATGTTTGCACCAATTTGTTTTGTACAATACAGAATGTTCTTGAGAAAAAATATTTATCCAATGTGTGCTCCTCTGAAGAACCAAAACATTCAAGAAGCTAGCATGGTTAATGAAAAAATAGGTTAGGATACATGCAATTTGACTCGCAATGCAAATACAATCTGGGTTTTTATGTATAGGACCTCAAGTTCTGCATTTTACTGGGTCATAGGCTCTGCTTGAATGACAAGGTGATTCAGTGCTGAGAGGATACTGTTTATTCTTTTCTTCCATTTATTTTTTTTAAAAATTCAACAGACTAGATGTTGTTCCTGTGAATACTAGGTAACTGAGTACTGTTCATTAGGCTTTGAGTAGAAGTTTTTTGGATCCATATATTTCATTAGTATATTATTCCCTATTTATTCACTCACTATTCTCTTGCTAATAAATTTGTCAGGGAGTAAAAGAACAGAAACAGCATAAGATCAGCTGAACTGTGCAGCCAATATAAGCTGTCATCTCTGTATAGCACATTCAGAGCACTCAGAAAATACTTATGAATTCTAAGTATGCTAACAGCCAATCTGCATGCCTCATAAATGTTTCTCAAATTAATGAAAAACCAACATTTGTCAAACTTTTCTTTGATGAGTGTTATTCAGCTTGTACTTGTTTCTTCTCCAGCCTATTATTTTTCTTGCCTGTCAAGGGAAAAGGAAATTGCTATAAGATCTGAGCCAAATAATTGAGGAAGCAAGAGGATCCTGTTGTATAACTGTATTTAATATCAGTGTTGGTAGGTCATTTTGTATTCATTTTCAGTCAACACATGATGTCTTTATAGACTAAAATATTGGTGTTTTAATAATTTAGTATATGAAGTACCTTTTTAAAAGAAGACTGACATACACTGATATTATGTAGATTTTAGTAACTCCTAGGTGTAGAAGATTTTTTAAGAAAGCCAGTAAGCATGTTCCTTGTGCGTAGTTTGCACTGAGTTAATTTACTTCTAAATAACCTGTGTTTTGTGTGGGTTTTTTCTGACATAAGAAAATGGCCTCAGATTGCAACTATGAGTCATCTCAGAGCCTTTCTAATTATAACATCAACCCAGCTTTTGCACCCTGGACACTATTACTCCTGTCTGGTGTAATCAGTTTAAGTACTGAGGGATCCACCACAGTTTGCAGAAGATTTTGGTAAATGAAAGACTTAGATGTGTTTCATTGTATGATGTAGCTGGTGTATACTATGGGAAATGGTTTTGGAATGGGATAATGAAAATACAAAAAATATATATAATATATATATCTAAACTGGAGAGGGTTTTTTTTTTGTTCTCCTTTAAACCTTTTTTTTTTTTTTTTTTTTTGGTTTATTGCTGCCTATTATCTGTTTAAAAAGGAAAATATAGGGAAGAGAAATGGGTAAATAACCTTAATCTACTACTAGAATGAAGGTGATTACCTTTTGTTCAGTTTAAAATACTAGTTAGTAATTTGCTTATGTAGGTCTATTTCAAAGAATATCTGATAGAATTTTTTCATCGAAGATATAGATAGTACATATTCTACAGTATTTTTTCAGATTTCCACAGAAAAAATGTTTTAGGAGATCAGTGTGTTTGGTTTGATTTCTTAGCACCTGATGCATTTCTTATACAAAATTCAATCACTAATCAAAATTCAATCAATAATCATCCAACATGCATTCGGTACCATTGTTCTTTATTATTATTTCAATGTAGAAAAAAAATCCTTCTGTGTTTCGTGGCAGAGGAATTTAGTCTCTAAGTGCATTTATACATGCTGAAAAGTAGCTGAAGGAAAAGCAAATCCTTAGTCATCCTGGTGTCACAGCAGCACCAGAAATTAAAATGAATGGGCTAGAACTAGATTGCTGCAGTGGAAAGCAGATGAATAAAACTTGTCTGGACACTTTATGAAGACTGGATCATTCATTTATTTATCTGAAGAAATATCACAGTAAAAAATGCATCCACAGAGGTGAAAAATAAAAAAAAGTATCTGTTTATGTCCTTAATGACCTATTGGGCAATATGATTTCTTTAACTCTTTTCAGTATTTGACAACACAGTAATTTTTAGTACAGCCATACTCAGCTATGCATCACATTCATGACAAATGTGACAACACCAAGACATTTTTTCTGTAAGAATCATGCACATAATGAGATCAAGGAAGACAGAAGATGAAGTGGGATTTTTTTGTCAAGATACACCCTATCTAAATACACCAGCAAAATTTTTATGGTTTGAAAACACGGAGGAATGAACAGGACTATTAAGATCACCAGTCAGAGGAGACATTGGCCTTCTGACCTCTGGATTTTTCAATGCAACCCACTGTTTGAAGGATCCCTGCTGCTTTATCTATAGAAACAGAACACTTCAAACAAATTCATATAAATTTTAGCTTGCCTGCTCTAAAAGGCTCTCTCTGCACCATCATCTTCTTCCTCAGCTAAAACAAGGTCAATCAAATCAAGTTGGGGTGAAGGATGGAAAAATGGGTTAAGGATGTTTATCAGAGCTGAGTTGGCAATGAAACTCAAATGTGATGCCTAGAAAAGCAACAAATTTGCTAAACCTGTTTATGTAGTCATCTGAAACTGATAAAGGCAAGTGACTGAGGTTACCTTGGAATACCTCTTGGAAAGATTTTTCTGATTTTTATAGTACATGTTAAAGAAAATAACAGTAGTTATTTTTCAGCTCTGGAATTATCAGCAGTTCTTTTCCAGCTCTAAAATTATGGACTTGTTTATCAGGAGAGCTATATGCAAATGCAAAACGTATTAAAAGCTCCTTCTCGTGAAAATAGTTATGTAATAAGGATGTCCTTCAAATATCTTCTGAACTAGGATTCCTGAGCTATTCATTTATACCAAAGCCTAGTTCCAAACTGAGGAGAAAGGAGTACATAATATGAAGATCAGTTCAGAATGGTTCAAATAAATAGCTGAAGAATAGAAAGAAAAGAAGGAAAAATCAACTTAATGTATCTCTTGAAATTTTGTAAACCAGATCTTCCTCCTAGGGTGGTTTGCTGTGACGTACTGCACTTGCTCCATAAGACCTACATTCACATCTATATAGAGTTGTAGGAAGACCAGAAGATATCTTCCTGCAGCACCTGGAACAGATAGCTATTTATAATTATTAGCCAGTGGTATCACCCTTGAGAATGACTCTGACCTTGACAACCACTATTTGCTAGTAAGAAGACCATTCTATCTTTCATCAAATTGCAAAAGCTTGCATAGGGGAAGAAGTGTTTCTAAGTAGACTGATGCCAAAAGATTAACTATTAAGGACATATCATAATTACCATGCTTTCAGTGTGTATAGAAAATTGGATCTTTATAATGGTTCCAGTCCTTTTCTCTTCTCTTTTGGTCATTTATAGTGAAATAAAAATTACTTGGACTAATACTTTTATTTCTAGTCCAAGATTTACCTGAGGAGTTTCCTAGAAGAGTGGGAATATAGCTACCTGCTATCTGGGTGATAGTCTCCTTCTGCCTAGGATGTCTAACTAGTCCTAAGTGTATATTATTTTGAGAAAATTACTGTGTACATTGGCTAATATAAAATTATTTCCTGGGAGGTGACTCTCTGGACATGGTGTTTTTGTTTTGTAACCAAGAGATGAATACCACCTAGCCCATAAACACAAATGAATCCTTTGAAGAGTTGCTCGCTTCTACTACATACTATTACAATCCATGTGTGTAAATAATCCCACCAGCTACTTCATCATTTCCCAACTGATTACAAAGAACTTAAAGTCAATTCCTTCAGGTAAGACTGGCTTAGGCAATGTTTACAGATAAACATCTGCCTTGGGCCTGGCCATAGCCTTTCTCCAGCTGCTGGTGTTTTTGATTTGCTGCTGGTAAGGAATCCTAGAAAAAAGGTTTCTTGGGAAGTGGTGGGGGAATGGATGGGAAAAAACAGAAGAAAGACCTGAGTACCGTGCAGGTGTTGATTCACAGTCACAAAAGTACATGCATATGCACAACAACAGGTTCCTCCTGGTCAGAGCAGTGGTATATTGAGTGCTCCTTTTTCTGTAGCACGACCTATTCTGATAGAACCAGGGGTAATGGCTTTAAATTAAACAAGAGTAGATTCAGACTAAACATGAGGAAGAAATTGTTATGCTCACAGTGGTGAAGCACTGGTAGAGGTTACCCAGATAGGGTATAGGTGCCCAGTCCCTGAAAATAGGTCAGGTTGGATGGGATGCTCAACAACCAGGTCTAGTTGAAGTTGAAGGTGTCCTCACTTACTGTGGGTGGGTTTTGCTGCAAAACAACAATGTGAGGCGAAAAATCTCCCTTATTTTTTACTGCTTTTGGTTCTACTCCATTCTACATTTTTTATAGTATTATTGATTTAAATATGTAACAGTGGCCAGCATAACATCAATTATCTTAGAGGAAATGATGAGCAGGTTTTTAATCCTCTGGCTTTGTCTTTTTCCTTCTTGGTTACAAAAAGAGTACCCTTCCTTCTACATGTCTACAAACAGCATTGTTCAAAAAGAAAAAAAGGGAGAAAAAAATTGTTTATTTGTGCCTGGAAAAGATTAAAGTGTTCCAACATTTTCAGAAAACACTTGAATACAGAACTATGACCCTCCATTTAGCCTCATACAAGATAATTGTGGAGAGTGAATATTTCTCTGACTACATGGACTGATACTTTAAAGATTTTTTATATGCTGTTTCCCTTCCTCTTTTGCAAAAACGAATTTTGATGGAAAGCAGATGTAGATCTGCAACAGAAAGGAAGCAACAAATTACATGTCAGTCATAAATGGAAAGAATACCAAGCCCATCAATTTTATACGGTTATGTGTATAAAGATAGCTGAAGATATGTGCTGAGATATGGAATATTATCCATATCTTGAGTTCTACAATAATAAAGAAATTAAAGTCAGCAAAATTTTTCATGACCGTTTCTGTGATCCCAAATGATTGTCTAAAATTTTTAGATTAAGGAAAGAACTAGATATTTTTCTGAATTTCTCTAGGGGAAAAAATAAAACAGGACTAAGATTCCCAGTTATCATATCCCTTTTCTGAAAAAAAAAAAGGGGGGGGAGGGGAAAGGCGAAGGGCAAAACAAAAATCTCAAGTTAAAATCAGTTGTTCATACTGAAAGATGTGATGATATAGTGGAAGCAAACACAGGACTTCCAAAAGAAGAGAGGATAAAAATTCAATTCCTCCATGAAAAAACTGTAGTTAGGTAAAATTATAAAATTAAGTGTTCCTTAGCTTAGAGAGCTCTGGCTTCAATTCCCATTAAAGTGGTCTCCAGTGAGAAGTAAACCGTAAGTAGTCGGTGTTATTCTGTGATCCCTCCTGTTCACAAGCTTAAGAGTTAAAGTGGAACAAAATGATGACCAAAGAGATTAATTCCCTGTAAAAACTACATCTGAGTACTCATTTGCAAATATGTGATTAACCAAGATACAAACAGAAAGGTTTATTTCAATGAGTTTGAATAGGAGTTTCCATTAAAAGACTTGAGACTTCTCAAATTTTCTTTCATTGTTGTAATGGATCCAGCCAATGTGAAAACTTCAAGTATATTGTCAGTCAAAATGCAAGCCAAGGTATTTCTTAATCCATGAAAAAGAGACCTATGAAGTTCCATATGAAACTCTGGAGAGACGAGACAACTTCAGGAAGCAAGGCAATTAGATATGAGCAGCATATTTACAATAATACTGTGCTGTTTACAGAGACTGAAAACTAATGTTCAGTAGCTATTATTTTTATGGTAAAGTTGCAGTTTCTATCTTTTTTCCTAACATAAAGGGCATAGATGAGGATCACTACTAGGGCAGAACAAAAGTGTCTTTGAAGTGGTTTAATCTCTACCTCCTTGTGACTTCTGTTTTTATGGCAGAATAGGCCACAGTAGTGCCACGTAATTCCATTAGACATCCTTTCTAAGCTGAACAAAATAAAATTATCAAATGGGGTGGAAATATCACCCTGTTATGTAGCATTATTGTCAGAGGTATATCAGATGTATTACCAGAGCACAAACATCCCCCAAACAATCACAGAATATGCTGAGTTGGAAGGGGCCCACGAGGATCATCAAGGCCAGATCTGAACTCTACAGTCCATACAGAGATTGAACTCACAGCCTTGGTGTTATAAGCACACTGCTCTGCCCAACTGATCCAAGGCAGTTCACAGGATGAACTGCACCTCAGCAATTTAACATAAGTATTTTTCTGGTTCTCTGGAGAGGAAAATATTGTTTTGTCAAAGACTTATGCACCTGTTTGTACTGATTAATGGCTGAAATAAGAGAAAAGTCAAAGATTCCAAGAAAAATATTATTTTTTACTCATTTTCTCTTAAACCACCATGCTGTCAGATGTACTGACTTGCATGACTACATTATGCCCTAAAGAAACCCTGTAGTCAGTTCCTCTTCACATAAACTGGTAAACAGTTCTGCTTTATGAGGCACTTTGTTCTTATCACTCATGTACCTATGAAGTACATCCAGACCTTTGGGAATAATCTCTGTTAAATATTAAGATGATTAGAAAAGTGTGATACAGGCATTAAGGCATGTCGAAATTAGTTCAAACTTGATAAAATTAATGAGGTTTTCTGGAACTCACCATTGTACCATGCACAATTTGAGATTTTTACTGAGTGGTAGGTTTTGTAATGAGTCTATACTATTCTTGTGCCTATCAGTACATCTTTGTCTGTACATAAAGCTGATACACACATTTAATAGCTCATTTCTCTGCACCTTGTTACCTAATTCTTATCTAATGCCATAGTGATTGCTGTTTTTGTCTCGGATCACCTCTTTATTTTGTTCATTGACAAATGAATCTAAAGATGCATCTTTTGTTCATTCCTCATTTTTGATATTGTGGTTGCTGCAGTCTCTGTTAAGTGGCTCTGTCAGTTTTTCAGGCAGATATAATAAGAACCTGATGGGATAAATAAAGCCATACATTTCATCTGGAGCTAGTCTCTGATCAGGGAATACACTATGAAAATGCTTGAAAAATCTCCATCTTCTGAAGAAGAAATCAAATGCAGCCTTCAAAGCTGATGGGATAAGAAAAGCCAGAATCAGGAAAACAACAGGCAGAAGATGGAATTTATGAAAACTTAACGAGTATATTTATTTCAAATGATAATGAGCATGGAGAATAAAGTTTGGACTCATAATAATATTTCTAGCAGCCTTGGAGCAGTTCTTCATAAATACAAACATTTTCATCGTTTCTGAGAATCTTCAAAATTGCAAAAGATATATTTTTAAAACAGTGACACAGCCCAGAAGCAGGACAGATGCACACATACACATCCATTTTCTTTTGACTTTAGAGATTCTACACAGTGGGGAATGCTGAATAATTCTATACAGTCTGAGTCAGTTTACATTTCACAACAGAAACTCTGACACGCGGACAAATGTTCTTACTTTCTTGTATTTGTTATATAGAGAAAGTTACAAATTGCGCATTTATTGAGGGATCAAAAACTGCTGTAAGTTGTGCATATATACCTGGTAAAAAAATAGCTTACACTGGACAGAATGGTTACATGGCAATACAAAGTAGTGCAAGTGTCTCTACTGCCTGAAGCCTATCACAATGTTGTCCTAAGCACAAATTCACAGGCATTAACTGAATCAGGAGAAGGGGCTTCAGCACTTACAACTGATACTTTAACATTTGAAAGGTTGAGTGATATTGGTGAAGCTTAAACAGTAAAGAGAAATATATATTTCATTAGCTCGAATCAGCCATTAACTCTTTTTTTTTGTTTTTTTGTAAGCACTGCAATACAAAGGGCCATTAAATACAGAGTACTATTTCTGAAGTCTGTTACAGATGAATATTTTACCCTTTTTCTTATGTATTTGGAACTTAGGTTTTCTTCTAGTAGATGATCTGCAAGAGGTCGGCTTGTCTACCAAAAGAAGTGACAGGTTCCTCAAATTCCAGAGGTATATAATGATGTTTCATTTCCTCTGCTTAAATCCTACTTTTGATCTTTGTAAAGGTAGTTGCATTTTCCTAGTGTAAGTCTCAAATTTTCAAAATTTCTATTTGGTTGCTAATGAAAATAAAGTTAAAAGGTTACGAAAGCAATTCCTGTCATTTTATTATAAACCTAGATTGCATCGTATACTGTTATACAATTATCTTAAGAATCTGTAAAGGTCTTAGAGGGAAAATTACATTTATGACTTCACAGGGGCTGTTGCTGAGTACTGAGTGATTGAATGGAAGTATATCTACTCTAATAGATATGCAAGTGAAAACATTGCCTAAGCTGTTTCTCTTAAATTTCTTGATTTTATACAGCTACTCTGCATTGCTGCTCCCTCATCGTACCACTTCAGTAAACAGAAAAAAGTGTACAATGTTGATAAGACTGGGTATACAGGGAAGACTAAAGAAGGAAATGCACCCATCGACTTTTCTGTAAGTCCTCAAGAAAGTAGATGGCCATCATAACCTTGAGAGTACCCGTTGTCTTTCAAGCCATTATTCTGTGTCTTTGAACTAGATTTTGCAATTGATAAAACCATCTCTTTAGAGATGCAACTTCAATGTTTAGACAAACTGCTGATGTATTACATCTCAGAAAAACCCCCACAGTCTTGACTGTATATCTGATGTAGCCATAGAGCAAGAGAAGAAAACTCACCAGGGCAAAACATTTCATGGAAAAGAGAGATGAGCTCTATGTTTTCAATTCAACTGAAAAGCCAATTTAAGGAACTCAGAAAAAAAAAATAAAACAGGAGAAAAACCCCAACAACATTAAGTAAACTGATCACAGGATATTTTTAATCTATATTTAATGTAATCATACTTGTAATCACTTGACATTCAAGACCCTAATAGGCATAGGAATATTCCTCCTACTATTTCTATTGATGTCTTCCCTGAAGTAGTTGCATTGATGTCAGCTGCAAGATGACTCAGTGAAGTGATGAGAAAGTCATGAAACAGCTAATCTGAAAGACAGGATCCAGGAAACCCAAGCCTTTGGTTTGAGAGCTCTAGTTTGGCTGACGTGTAATGACTAATCAATAGCCTTGTGAAAGGGTAAAAAAGTAAAGGTTTTCAACCTTAAATTGCTATTAGCAACATTTCCAATTGCAGGTACCACTAGAATAAATATGCAATACCTTTTGAAAAAAGGAATCTTGGTTTATTTCCATATACTAAGCAAATTTTATGCATACAGATCACATTTCTGTACTGCTTTGCTCCTAGAAATGTGAAAATTTCCTTTGCACATGGAAATTTTCATAGTAGCAGTGTATTGTAATTGCTGACTTTGGCTCTAGCATAGAAAGTAATAAAATACAGGCCTAGCTGGGAGTACAAAGATACCAAGTACGTATATTCACAAATGGAATCAGGCAGGAAATCAAATCATCCTTTCATTAATCTCCTAGATATTCAATTATTGTAGTGTACCTTTTATGTTTGTAAGCGTTAAATTTACATGACCTTTAAAGTAAAACACACTTCCTGCTTCAGAAATGCTACATTATCATTTTCAAGTTTTACAGGACTCCTAGGACAGGCAGTGTCTAAGTTTGGAATTGTCATCTTCTAGGCCTGCCATCAGCTTAACAAAACTATGCTAGAACATAAAATAGTTATGCTGGAGCAAGAAATCTGAGCTCTGGTTTTCAGTGATTATAAATATATTCTTAAACACACAATTTGTTATAGGCTGTAAAGAAAGCTCCATGATTTGCTTCTCTAAAAAAATTCTTCAATAAACTAACAGAACTTTAAAGAAATAATAATCTCTAGAACCTGTGAAATTCAAATATTAAGAATGTGCCTTCATCTTAAAATAAATTCTTTATTTACCCATTGCTTATCTCAGTAGCCAGAAGACCTCTATATCACTATTTACCAATGAACATATTCATACAAGGAATGGGAGTTTAAGGTTTTGAGTAATTCTGAAAACCAAAGAGTAGCTCATTCTCTATTAGTTGAAAAACACCCTTTAAACTGGTTTTTAACTACTCAACAAAATTAATGTAATAAATTCTATGTAATTCCTAACTTGCCAATTAGTTTATAGAAAATACTGACTTTAAACAGGAGAAAAATGTGACCTTCAAAAGTGGAAAAATATAAATGTGACATGAATTTTTATATATATATATGTGCTTTGAAAAAGATTATATTTTTAGCTTTATAAATAATGAAATGTAGGAAGGCTGAGATGTACAAACCGAAGATTTCTAAAACAATGTCTCAGTTCTTTACTTTTTAGGATTTTGAAAGTTGATGTAAATTATGAATATGTATAAACTCCTTTTTGCCTTTAACCATTCATAAAAAAGTAATGAATTAATTTCCAGCTTTGATTAAACAATAGTATGCTAAACTGATATATTGTTCTAAGCAGTAATTATTACATAAACAAAGAAATGCCACCTCTTGACTAGTTAACAGTATTTATTTGCATTGCCACTGTTTTAATTAAAATGAATATACTGCATATAACCACAGGCATTTGCACAACCCGCATAACTTCTGTTTATATCAGAGGCCTGTGTAAATGAAAGAAATCTGGAAGTCTTTTGAGGGAAAAAAAAAACCCTAAAAACTAATTATAGCTCAAAGGTTGTTTTGTGGTATCTCGAGTATCCAGGGAGAAAATGTGGAAGTGTTTTCCAGTTGCTCCAGTTTCTGCTTTGCCAGGCCTCCTTTGCTGGGGCTGAATTGCTGCATCACCTGTGAGCGTGCCCTTGGGAGTCGGAGGCTGGTTTGCAAAGCTGCACTGGGGCTGCGGCCGGCCATGCCCAAGGATTCCTCTGCTCAGGCTTGCTTAGAGCCTGGCACGGGCACCAGCTGGATAGAAACAAAGCAGATAGAAACAAATAGGATTTTAGATGGTATTTCTAGTGTGTAGACTAGCCTTAGACATCTTATCGTCATCCTTTTCCTGTGGCGCAGAAATGATTGAGTAGCTGTAGTCATGTCAATGGCAGTGCAGTGTCTGAGCAGAAAGCACCCAAAGGCTACTGGTTAGACTGGTATTAATGGTATTATTTTGTGAAGTCATGCAAAGCCAACAGTATATTCATGATTTTGAACTTATGAAAATTAAGACTGGGGTAATAGTTAAGAACACTTTCCTCCAGCGAGTTCAACTGTGTGCTTATATACAATTCATTTGGAACAACATCTCCTTTGTCAATTCAGATTTTACAGCTATATTCAAGAACTGCAATTTATTGACAAAATGTGGTGATCCATAAATTGAATTTTAGAATGATAGAATGTTTGTCTTGAGACACAGCAAAGAAAGTACTTACTGACTTCTAGCCTGTAACCAGTTCTAGTTTTTTCTGTGAGTGCTTTTGACAGGTACAATATTGAGCCTGTAGTGATAAAATTTTGTCAATAAATGCAGAGTGTTCTACACAGTGCAAACTTGTTTTTCTGTCTCTACCCATTGTATAAAGAAAATTCTTCTTTTAAAAGCCTTAATTCAGTATGTTTGAATAAAATAACACAGAAAAATTATTTTATTGGATTGATACATTGACACGCTGTATTTCTTAGTTATTTAAAACTTGGTAACAAGTCAGAAAATTCAATTACACAAAGGTGAGCCTTGACAAGTAAAACAATTCATTACACACTGCCAAAATTTCAGAACTCTGAAATGCCCACAGGGGCTCCTTTGTCTCCCATTTATTCAAGGACTCACATATTTCTATATCATGCAGTAAATACTGTGGTAAATGAGATTACACTGAAGGTCAAAAAAACCTGAGTTCCAGGTCTAAGCTTTACTAATGCAACCATGTGTATCTGACTGATTGGTTTATTCTGGAAACACTATAGTCAAGTCTGTCAGCATTTCACAGGAAAAAAAATGACAACATACTTTTACTGTGATATGTTCTATGTATTATTAGGTATATGTTGGGACCGTTTTGGTTTGTTTTTTTTTAATAAATATTATTTTGTTGAATAGATCCCGTTGTTATATCTAGAGCTTTCTTCTAGACAAATATCCAATAATGTCACAAATATCTTTAAGGGAGAATGATGTCAGGTTTTACTTGATCTCCATTTTCTTATCTGATACTCTGTGTCATTGGCAAGACTATCATGATCCCAGTTTGTTTCCACTATTGAAGTGCTCAGGCCTGAACCTTGCCAGCTGAGTTCTTATCTGATTATCAAGGCTTGAAGGGATTTTTGGATATTAGTATTTTATCTCGCTGGAGACAGTGCTTCCAAACTGTGATTCTTCCTATATATTTGACTCCTACAGAGGTAAGTTATCTCCAGCTTGGCTGACTGTCAAACTGAGAAAATATTTAGCAAGTTTGAGACAAAACAGCCTTTCTTCAGGATGCAAACCAATTTCCCATGACTCCTACAGCTAATTGATATTGTCATGCAACTGTTTTGCTACTACAGTTTCTACAGGGTAATTGCATAAAGGAATTAGAAGATATTTTTCATTATTTTGAAGAGGAAACTGTTTTTTCACAAGTTCTTTTTGCAAGTTCAGAAAAACACTTCTGTTTAGCACTGCATTCCCTTTTTCATCACCTGTCACTTCAATTTCTATCTGAAGTGTACTGCTCTGTTGTAATGTTATTGCTTTGTTTAATACATATATTTTTATTAATGCCAGGAAAATTAAGACATAATACATACAGAAAAAATAATTTTAGGAGAAGTACCAGAACAATCAGTGCAGGTGATGGAAAACTCACACAATGAAAATATTTGTGTAGAAAAGTTTCACAGACATATTTTACCCTGTATAGGAGTAGCTGAGTGAAACTAAGTTTAAAAAAAATGCCATAAAGTTAATACTTTATTTCCCTCTTTCTTTGTTATCAAAAAAGCAGTAAGTGTAACATTGATGCAATATTGTGTTTAAATCACTTCCTGTAGGTCATACATTTATTTGCACTAATTTAATTTATTTGGAGGTTGTTTTGAACAAAATGGGAGGTACTGACTTTTTCTGGATCTGAATAAGCAAAACCCAACAAATGGTCTATTAAATAGTTGTCATTAAAAGGTAGAACAAAGATTAAGATAGGTAACAACTAAATTTTACATCCCTTCAGGTGACAGGAACCCTGTTTTCCTGCATCATCATATAGGCCCTAGACAGACCTTCCCATGGTAGACCTGCCTGGGGAAGAAAGTTCCACCCTTCTGGTTACTTGATCTATTACATGATTTTCTTACAATAAAACAAGTTTATCAATATATTCTACTGTCAAAAACCAGCAACAAAAATATACATAAGAACTTTCTGTTGCACTGTCATATAGACAAAGATACATAGGCAGCATGAATGCAGCTTCCAAGTGGGTGATGATTTTGAGCATCTCTGTTCCAGTGAACTTCTCAACCTTGTCCTGCAGCCAAGGGTTTGTGCAGCATAAGGAAGCCTGAGGGCCAGGCTGGACACAGCACAACACAATGAAATGTTCAGTTGTCAACCTGCCAGAATCATCTCACCCCCTTCATCAGCATGCAGTTTACCTTTCAAAAGGTATTGTCATTGCAGGTCTTAAAAGTCACAGGGGATTTTCAAGTTTGATGGATATGATTCAACAGCTTATACCTGGCCCATTTAAATTCCCTTACTCCTTGAATACAAGGTGTTCTACAAGGCTCCCAGTGGTCTGGTACAGTCTGATCTTTTTCTATTATATTGTATATTAAAACCCCCCCAAAACATTGCATAAGTTTTACTAAACTTTTATATGTTACAGGACAAAAGCCAAATTCTTACTATATATAGACTGAATGCTATGACTATCAAGAGCTGATTTATGACTCTAAGGTCAGAGACTCAATGCCAAAGTTCTTTGTCAAACAACTTCTTAAAATTAGTGAGACAAATAACCCTGGAGAACAAGCATTAAAAATTATTAAACACTTTAAAAGGGATACCACAAGTTTATATTCAAACATAAATCTGAAATTAAAAGGGATACCACAAGTTTATATTCAAACATAAATCTGAAATTACAATATATACAGTATTGACTTTTATTCTGCCAAAATTTGTTCATGCTCTGTTATTGTATTTTTACTTTGTCCTTCTTCTAACCAGTCACTTCCAGACTTCTGTCCTAAGGACCTATTGTCTTTACAACCATTTTCATGATCCTTACTATAACTTGTAAACAGTCTGTTCTGCTAAAGCAGCAGTGTTGTAATATTCACTGCCATCGACAAGTTTTAGCAGATTCGACATAGCCCACCAAATACATATATTTGAGTAAAAATAACACAAGGTCATATAAATTTGATTATAGTGGGTGAAATTTGTTAAAGTGTGCAAAGTTGTGGTGCTGTAAAATCACTAAGCACTGTAGTAATAAAAATTCTGTCTAATATATGCAAAAAAAAAAAAATAAAGTTCATGTGTAGGTAGATTGGCAAGATAGGGAAAGAGTAACTAAAAACAAGAAAAAAAAAATTCCAGACACTTTCTTTTCTAAATAAGTCAAGGAGGAAATCTATAGACATGATGGTTATCTTAATGGCCCAGAGTAGGAACAGCTGCCATAGATGTCACATCCTGCTGCTTCTTCAGCGGTGGAAGTCTGGGGAGCAGGAAACTGTGCAAGCAGATGATTGGAATTGAGTGTCTACACTTTGCTTAGTGCTGGAGAAGTCAGTGACAAAGTGAGAATTGACAACACAGATAGCATATTTACTGCCTTGGCTCTTAGGACTGTGGGAGAAAAAGTTTCATCTTGGTGGAAGAAATAGATTAACCTCCAAATACTGAAATAAATTAAGGAAACTGTGAAGTTACAAGAAATTATGACTTGTAAGTATAGCTTATCTTCTTAGTTTAAGTCATGTAAATTTATACTATCTCTGCTGAAGATAATGGAGTAACAATCACTGTGTCTGGGAAAGTAATCTGGATCCCTATTCTAGGCCCCAGACTTTGTAAAATCAAAATGCTCAAAAGAGCTAAAAAAGTGAGAGGGGAAAGTCACAGAGAGTATTAGCAGCTATATGTCTTCTGAAATATTACTTCAAAGATATACAGCAGTGTGTTAATTGCTTTCCTTGGCAAACCTGTAATTCTATCCTTTCTGTGTATTAAATATCAGAGTGTAAATGAAGTATTTAAAGCCCTTCTGTTCTGATTCTTCAATTATTTCTTGAACTAGATACATCCAATTGGCATATCTAAAATTATTACTCAAAACACCTTAGATTACTTTATATAGGAAATTAACTACTGGAATTAATGTAAGTGCTGCATAGGCTAATTGAAATTCCAGTATTATAAAACTATTAGTGATATCATGACAGGAATTCTGAATTATGGGTACTTGATGAAGCTGGGTACTTTTCCTTCTAAAAGTGAGAAAAGTGGGTATATGTAAGGAATGGAAAATATTCTTAAGAATTTGGTGAACAAAAGTCAACTGACATTTCAGCCCCTGAATTTCACAAAATATACAAGGACCAGATGTGTAGAATATATTGTGGACTTTGAACTGTGAGAATTTCAATTTTCCAATATGTTAGCCTGTCTTTTGAATGTTTTTAGATGCTTCAATGCTCCTCTATGTATCCTGCAATAAAATTATAAAGTATACTGACAAATTAATTAAAGGAAAAGGAAAAATAAAAATAAAAAGGAAAATAGATAAGAAAGTTATATTAGTAGATTACGAAGAAGTGATAAGAGATTACTTTGGATAAACAAATATAAAGAAGATTACACAAGCAAGAGACAGGAAGCAGTAGATACAAAACATTAAGATATATACAGAGGTTTCAGATACATTCGATTAATTTTAATCAATCAGCTTTCTCCTCCCAAGTCTGGGGAAGATTTGTGACACCAGAAGAGAAGCAAATGATGTCTAAAGACAGCTGTGACTTCTTTTATTCCTGCAAACTAAGTAGTGCTAGGGTCCTTTTCTTTATCCTGAAGCCAGCTTGCATAATCATGTGTAGGTTTATCCTATAAAATTAACCTTACTCAGCAGAAGAGGCTAGTCTTTTGAGGAATAATCACTGGTTCAGGCTAAATTCTGATGATGTCTCAGGTTTCAGGGGCTAATACTTAATATATAAATGCTTATTCCACGATAGCAAGATGGACAGTTGAGCTGTAGACATTCTTGAATGTTTTTCATAGATGTAGATCCTATCTTTCATCATTAAATCCCCTGCCAAATGCATTTTACCATTACTTGAGCCTTATTTATACTGTGACTGATTTTTTTTTTCAGGTCAATTTCTTTAATTTCTTCCTTGCTATAATGCTCTTGAAAAGTTGCTCAGCAGCTGAAACTAGCCATTTACTAGTATGAAATATGGTGCCCTAAAATCCAGACTCATGACTTAATTTTTTATTTTTATTGACATACTCTGAGAAGACAAAATTACTAATAAATAAGAGGGAAACCATGAAAAATAATGTTAACTATGAAAATAGTTATAACAAATCTGTAGTGAAAAAGGAGTAGCAAAGGCTAAATGACTCAAAAAAATCAAAATATTTAAACATAGATAATGTTTTACCAAAGGTAAAAGTTAAAATCCTGATATACACACAATTGATTGCTTGCTTCTCTCTTATCTGTGATACACACACACATGGGTTGTCTAGAAAAATTGGTTTGTCTTGGATATTTTTTTGTTTTGAAGTAATCAAAAAATATATTCTCAGACTTCATACATAAAGAGTTATCAATATCAGAAACAGATCTGGAACAAAAGGTTATTCAGGTCCAGCACACAGCTTTCAGCAAGATTACTTTTACTCTTGGTGTGTTTTGATATTTATCTTCAGATATCGACCAGACTTTTTCTTTAACTGTAAACACATCAATAAAATTGAAACCATCAATATGCTTAGTTTCTCATGTTTCCCAAGCTACTAATAATATAGAAAACCACAGTAATCCACAGTTATAATTTTCCTTGCTTTTATTATTGATATGTGTATTAGTATACGTGTATGAAGCAATTTACAAAAATAAATGCATTGTTTAATTCCTTGTGCACTGAAACATTTGGGAGCATGTTCCTGAATGTTGTATGAGTTCTGTGTTCTCCATACACAAGCTGTGATCCCAGGACCACCATAAAAAGCACCTCCATGAGCAGCCCACTGAATGAACCTCTGGTGGTTAAAAAGTTCCAGCCAGGTTGATTTTGAATAACAGGATTTTACCTGATGTTGGGCAAGTAGGAAGGAAACTTATCAGATACTGGTTTAGCAGAACATCTTTCTGTGTTTCATGATCTTGAAAGTGGCAAGGGAAACTAGGGCCAGGGCAAGAGGAGCTAACAGTCTCCATCTTTTCTGCCAATATCTCAATGTCAACACACAAACATACACTTATTACACTAAAAGTGTTCTGAAAATCATGGAACTTTCATAATGAGACATTTTTTCAAAAAAAGAGGGGGGAGTTTTAAACAGAATATAACAAAAATGAAGAATCTTTTAAAATTAATGTTGTATAAGAAAGGATCAAAGGAAAACATTTTTAGAAAATAGAAATACTTTCATTGTCATGCAGGCTTCAAAGTTCCATTTCCATTCTATCAGAGGAAAGTGAACCTGGACTGAGATTTTGGAGCACAGTGAGGAAGCTGTGCATTGTTTGTGCAATAGCTCTTGGAATTTGTACGCAAACTTGATCAGCCTATCTCCCTGACTTGTTCTGTATGTGTTTCACAGCTCTCTAGCAGTTCCTCTAATGGGATCTCCTTTCTTCCTCTTTCTCCTCTGCATAAATGCAGGCTACAGAATACTTGCATCTATTATATGAATAATATTAAGACATCCATAGGCTTGGTTTATTTAGTTAATAAGGGTCTTTCTAATCCTTAAAATGTAACTGACAGACAAGGCTGTCATACAAATCACAATGCTGTGCATGCAGTCCTGCCCACTGCCAGAATGGATCCCACAAGCAAGTACTTTTCAGCTTTTCTTCACCAAGGCATTTAATATCTAGGAGGAATGTCAATTTATCTATAGACAATTTACACATTCACTTCAACCTCTACTACATAAATGAGATGAAAGCAAAATATTAGCTATTAGGTGCTTTTAAGGTAATAAATTGAAGAGGATTTCTTGTAAAATTGTTATTGAATTAAAGTATGTTTGACATCATGCTAAGGTTTTAACATGTTTTAAACCATAATGATTTTAATAATTTCTTCAAGAGAATGAAGGAAATTAAAAAAGGGGGTTTATAATGGAAATTTAAAAATGCCATTTATCAACACCTTAGTGCTAAATTCAAACAACTTGAAATAATTATACAGTGTTTGAAAAACTTATTTCATAAATTTTTAAATTCAAGAAAAAATATATTCAGTTTCTTCAGAACAGGGCTTTTGTGAAATCACATTGAATTGCATTGTCCTTATCTGGAAGCCCTTTTCCTCAGTGCCCAACTTAAATGTTTGTCAATTATTTCACTCATGTCAATGTTAATCTTTGAAGGACCACACATCCTTAAAAATTCACTTTTTTCCCTCATATTCTATTTTCCTACAGATTCATATGTACATAAATATAACACTTTGGATAGATTATTTTTATGTGTGGTTTTTTTTAATGAATACATATTATTGTTTTCTTTTGAAGTTAATACATCTAAACAACAAAACACATTAGGAGGTATGTGGTTTTCCTGCTATAACCAAATCCCAAAGATTTTGTGAAGCTAAAAGTACAGCTTTTATGTCAGAATGGGAAAAAGTGGAAACTGAACACTTTCCCAACATTCATTTTTTACCTAAGGATTCCAACATGGAGGAAATTAGACAATGCTCCTTATTTCTGTGTTCTGTAAATAATAACTTTGAATATTTAGAATATCTATTGATTAACATTTTAGGATGAGATGTGAAATTTGCATGCATTCATCTGAAAAACAATGTGAAAAGTAATTTTCTTCTTAAGCAGTTGAAGATATTGATTGTATGGCACCGTTAACATGCAGAAAAAAAATCAAAAGAACAAAACCACACATAGCATTTTTTGCAGTCTTAGCTTTGTAGCTTTAAAAAGTATTCGCATGGTAAAGTCGTGGGTGTTTTTTGATGCTAATATTCACTGTGTTATCAATCTTGCTTCTCAAATGTCTATGTGCTCAGTTGGTGATAAAAATTACCTCAATTTTTTGAGATGCAAGATCTATTCAAATTTGGATGAACTCACATTAACATGATAATTATTCCATGACAAGCATGGTTTCTTCTGTGGATGGGAAAACCTGTCTCCCAATTCCCTATTTAGAGATTAAGATTTTCTATTAATATAGCTAAAATCAGAGTTTGACATTACATATTTGTGACTCTGAATATAAGAAATTCACACAATGGGATCATTCCTCATCCTTTGCTCTCTGCCTCTCAATAAGCAGACTCATAAGGGTTATTTTTTGAGACACTTCATCTCCACAAGTTGTCCTAATAATATTCTTTATTAATATTCACCCTTGCATTCTTACCCTGTTATCTGGACTGATTCATTAAGATGTGAACGAAATGAGTGATACACTGGGTCAAACAAAGAATAAAAGTATTTTTCCTTATGGACCAACAATAGACATTTCTGGGTCTGGTATCAGAGTAGTGTCATTTATTGCTTCCTTCTGGAGTCTGTAAAAGCTTAAAGGATGTCACATATTGCTCACAACACCCCTCATTTTAGGTAGTGGGAATTATCTTAATGCATGGCAAAAGTTGTCATAAAGAGTCTTTAAGTGACACTGGTCAAAAATTTTGCAAGTTTCAGGCCTGAGAGAAGATAGATCAGCGCTTGTGATAACCCTGCCCTGTAGAAATTAATCAATTAGGCAGGAGTGGGATTAGTCCTAGAAATCTCACTTGCTTCCTTGTTATTTCTGTCAAGATTTCCTTCTTCTGGAGGATGGGAAGGGAATGTAAGCAATATAGTAGAGTTTTCAGAAAAATTTCACTGTGAAACTATCTCAGCAATAATTCTCCCATCAGGATCCTTATTTCAGAGAGCTGCACTGCACTTTCAGGCTGCCTCTTGCGTAGCAGATGAAGACCTTTAAAAGTTATTACTCAGTTCTATTTCATGATACGCTTTGATTCCTGAAAATTCTTGACCTTGCTGTATCAAGCTCACATAGAACATACAAAATTGCACAGATGTACAATTGTCCTTTGGTAGTTCTAAGTTCAGGAGTTTTTCCTTTGGTTTGGGTTTTGCTGGTTGTGTTTTGTCTTGGGATGTGTTTGTTTGGTTTGGTTTGTGTTATTTGGAAAGAAATACACTTATATGCAGATCTGTGACAAAAAGCACATCTCAGCTCCTAGATGCTGCTGGGGAAAAACATGATGCATTTTGGAAAATATTGCTTTTGGAATAAGAAGTGAGGGACTCTGGAATCTTTAACTTCTATTTCTTGTTCTACATTGTCATATATATAATTTTCTCTTGTATAAATAAAAAAAATTAATGCAGTGTAACCCTTTTTATTCTGAGAAATAATAGATACAAGTTTAATGAGCTGACTGCCAAAGGGCTGCATTATAGTAGTCTTCAAAAGAGAAGAGATACAATAATTACAGTGAAAAAGCCCTGGATAGCTAATAAAAGACTTGACTTGATAATTATTGTTCCTGTATCTATGTTAGAACAAGACTGTTCTTTCTCTGCAGCTTTTAGGTATAATGATATTGTGACATGATGTGCCATTTCTGTGATATTTTCCTACTCTAAAAGGTACACTTGAGACAGTTTAATAGCAAGTGTCACAAAACATATTCTGGGCAACATGAAGGAGGGACTGAAGGCTGTTTATTCATGTTTTTAAACTGAATGGTAAACAGCTGTCTTGGTTATGTAATTGTTTCATTGCGGGGGATGCTGTCTCTGGGAACTCAGTGAGACCAGCTGTAGTTCTCCTCCAGAAAATATTTTATGGGGCTATGGTACATTGAAGTGGATGCAAGTTTCACACTTGAAGGTTTCACCATATAGTCAAAGTGGCATAGGAATAACATACAATATCTATTTAACCAAGGGCTATTTCAGGTTAATTTGGCATCTTTCTTCTAAGACAATTATCCAAAAATAACAAAAAAGAAGCATTTAACCCTCTAAATAGAAGTAGTCATTTTCTTTAAGAGAGTTCTCTATACAGTGATGAAGGAGATATGTCCATGTTTTAGGAGAAGAGAGAGAGGAGGGTATCTGAGCCAAACTCACAAATGGGATTGTCTGAAATCTTGCCTTTCTTATCACTATAGTCATTTCCCTTCTTAACTAAAACCTATGTGAAACTGTTTCACAACCCACAATTCATTCTCTGACTTTGATATTAAATTAACTCTTGTGGATGAGGACATCAGTGAAGAGTGGTAACCACCTTTTGCATGATAACTTCTTGTTTGTAAACCTGGGCCAGGAGGTAGATTCTGGTCAAGAGCTCATTTATGCCATCTACATTAATATTCATGAAATATAGTCAGGAACAGTAGGCTCCCAAGCCTTTGACTCCTCCTCTTCCAGCTATCTCAATATATTTGTTTGCTTGTTTGCTTTTGTAGGGGTTTTGTTTGTTTGTTAATTTTTTTTTTATCTTCCCTTTCTTAGTGACTTCTGAAGGCAACTTGCCTTGGAATTCAAAACAGCAAGTCTGAAGGCAATAAACATATGAAAAATTTAGATGCTATACATCTAAATGAAACTAGGGAAGCAGCTAATTCATGCATGGACTTGGAATAATTCTTATTCCAAACTGTTGTAACACCTAGTTTCTACTGAAGGATGGTTCTACCCTATTTTTATTGCTGTTATCTTTATATGAAGGAAAATACTCTTTTCTGATTACATATGATAGGAATTTCAGTATATAAAATATCACTTCAGTCACTCCAGAAAACAGATACTCTCTTCCTAGTAAGAAAAGAGAACTTTGCTCATTGTAGGTAAATGGTTTATTTACAATTCCAGTCAAATACTGAGTCTGTTTCAATCCTATCCAGTGAGTGATTTCCTGAATCCAGATGTTGATTCTAGTTGATGTTGGTTCTAGCTGAGTCAACACAGCAGCCAGGGCTGTGCCAAAGACATCTGTGTATATTGAGTTGAATGCACAGAATAATTTCTCAGGTTAGAAAGTAGCAGAAAGCTTCTAAGGGGATATTTTTCCGTGGCAGAAATTGAGAGAAGGGCATGTAAGTAATGACCCTGTTAATGGAGAAACAGTTAAAGAATGATTTTGCTCTGAAGGCCTGGAATTGAAACTATGAGTTATGCCAATCTTCCTAGGAATTAGCTGATTTTGCTTCCAGAAATAAACTGATTACCTTCGATTCAAGTGAGATTAGGTGCAGGTATAAGGTGCATAATTATTTATTTATTTTAAATCTCTTTTTGTTTCCTTAACTTCTAGTTTGAGCATAAAAAGATAATTTTGCTTTTATGGTGTTTTTCTAGGAACAAAAAATTATTCCAAATACTCTGTATTTTTTTAGGGATGCCATCTCTGAGGCAATGATGAATTCCTTAAGGAATTATGTCTCTTTTAGAGCTAAACACTCAACAGGAATAGAGAGTCTTCAGTGGGGACATTAGCCCTGGGAGCTGCAGAGGTTCTTCTGGGCCAAGCAACATTGCTATAAAGAGAATTCTCCTAGTAGTAGACAGCTATTTTGTTCAAATCCAGTGAGGAAGTGTAAGACCTGAAAGGTTTCCTCAGAACTGTGATATTCTTTTTATTAACTTGGACCTTACCTCAGAAATAGAGTGTACAAACTGCATATAAGGATTTTTGACATGTATTTTCTTGTATAAAGATGATTTTGTGTTTGAATTGTTTCCTTTGTATTGTTTCTGATTTGCATATTTTGCTTTCATTAAAAGTTATTTTATGTGAAAGAGAATTATTTACATTACTTAATTTCACCTGATTTTATTTCTTTTATTTTCTAGAATATTATCATGATCCAAAATTAGTTTAGTTGTTTGTCTAGAATAAAGTGTTAGTTAATGTTTGCACTATCTGCTAATCAAAGCCAGTATAATTATAATGGATTTCTATGGTGCTATGCCAGTTTACACAGGCTGAGGATCTAGCCCCTTATTTACTCTATTCTTCCTGAGAGTATTTAAGATTTGAAACAAAATACCAATCCTATCACAACTAGGAAAAGCTTCTGGACAGTAATTCCAGAAATATGCCAATCTTCAGGTAGTCGTATGAAATCACTTACATGTGTTAATTTTCTTCACAGTAGCTGGGATGGAGCTGTGTTTTGGATGTGTGACAACAGTGCTGAGAACACAGGGATGTTCCAGCTGTTGCCAAAGCAGAGCTCACTCAGAGTCAAAGCCTCTTCTGCCTCTCACCCCACCCCACCAGTGAGGAGGCTGGGGGTGCACAAGGAGTTATGAGGGGACACAGCCAGGACACCTGACCCCAACTGACCACAGGGATAGCCCAGACCATGGGGTGTGCTCAGCATAGAGAGCTGGGGGGAGGAGAAGAAGAGGGAATGTTTGGAGGGATGGTGTTTGTCTGCTCCAGTCACACCAGTACCTGTGATGGAGCTCTGCTTTCCTGGGGATGGCTGAACACCTGCCTGCCCATGGGAAGTGGAGAATTAATCCCTTGTTTTGCTTTGCTTATATGCACAGCTTCTGCTTTACCAGTTAAACTGTCTTTATCCCAAGCCATGAGTCCTTTCCTTTTTATCCTTTTGATTCTCTCTCCCATCCAACGAGGAGGAAGTGAGCAAATGCCTGTACAATAAGCCGAGGTTAAACTGTGACAATGTTAATGTTATGCTGAGTGTGTCGTGGTCTCACTATTGTTTTGTTTGTATAGCCTGGGTAGAACATTACCTAACACAGGAGGGGAAAAGAAAAAAGTTTTCCAACAACATGAGAAGAAGTGACATATTTCCAAAAAGCAAAATATGGAGTTGTGGAGAGCTCTGGGTGAAGTAAAAGTGCTAATTGAATAAAGTAGCTTTTGGCAATGTTTTGCCTTGGTTTATTCATCCTACTTGTTTATGAATTCAATAAGCGATAGGGCACTCTCATTTTAGAGCAAGTGTGTTCAAAGCTACTTTGAGTCCAGTGATGTAGTCTTGCATAATATCAGTCCCCAAAGGCTTGCAAATGCACCTCACCATAACAGTTATTTGTGAATCAATCAAGTAATGTAACATGAGAGAAATTAAAATACGTATCTTCAAGCCTCAGATCACATTTACCATTAGGAAAGTTAGTTCTTAGAAATGTTAGGCTGCTGTGATTTTTCTAAATGGTGGAACTGCAGTGAATTAGTAATAAAGTCTTTTAACAAAAACAGATGTGCTTTTGGTGATGTTCTATGTTCTTTTCCATAATCAGGGGACTAGGTAGCAGTGATATTTAAGCATGGGGAGAAGAGGTGTACTACTGCATGTGTAAATATAGTTACAGTGCCATCTTTCTAAAGTTTCTAAAGTCATAATCCCTGATAGAATGATGTTACATTATATACCAATGCATATGCTATGTAAATTCAATTTCTGCACCCTCTTTCTAGCATTCATTTGAAAAGTTTCCACATAGCCCCTTGCACAGGTTACTCAGAGTTACTGTAATTACTTTTCATGCTGTCAGCAAGATGAACAAATCAGAGACAAAGGTCTTCCTTTTTGTCTTCTTCATATTAGACACTGGTGTTTCTTTTTTTGGCCTCAGGTGGAAACATATTGCACTGAATGTAGAGTGCCAGGAGAAAATTGCTTCTGTTTTTTTACCTTGATTGGTATTTTTTTACCCACATAATTTGGGAACAAAACTGAGATGTGAGTTGGAGCTATATTTTTCTCCTTTCATAATATCCTTCACTCAAGTCCTTGGCTAAATGCCCATATATAGTCCAAGTACATTGACATATTAGCTAGGTTTCCCTTAATTTTATTTTTAATCAAGCAACTTCTATTTCTGTCCTCTTCTGACCTACTTTTTATCAGCTATTGCAGCTGTATCAAAGAAGTCACCTTTCCCTTTTTCCATATTGTCCTGGAAAAATACTGGTTTTCTTCTTTATTGTGAATGTGGATAGAATATAATTGATCCTATTTACTTGCTCTTGGAGAAATACTTTCTTCCTTCATTTTGGTCTTCATGTCATTTTCAGGTTGTTGAAATATCAAAACAACCACCTAACTAAAGAATCCCCAACAGACTGACTTCAAGAGCATGGTTAAAAGAATAAAGATGAAAGACTGAACATAGACGTATTACAGGTCAAAACATGTCCCTTTCTGTCCCCAAGAAATGAACTAAAGAAGCAAACAAACCCATAAACCAAACACCATTTCTTATTGTGTGAACTAATGTTCTATTAGTCATTCTATTTTGAAAAAAACATCATTGGAATTTTTTGGAATACGACAAGCAGAGATGACAAGTGGGGAAAGATGACAGAGTGGGAAGAGTGGTTACACACTCATGAGTGAGCAGTGGGCTGTCCTGACCTGACATTTAAAATCACAACTTTTCTGCACTCCTGGAATTGCTGCACTAAGGCTCTTAGAACATGAATGGAAACTACATAGCTTATAAATCAGATGGACAGACAACACGAAAGGGATCTTTCCAATACAAAGAGTTTGAGCAATCTTCAGGTCAGATATTTGTTTTCCAGCTCAATAATATTCTACTTAGAATTCTACTTCTCAACATTAAGCATAAAAAGTACTGCCCACCTTATACTTCATTAATTTAATAACAGAGAATAGATGTAAACATAATGTGTAGAATTTCATATATATTTGGTTACAAGTCTTTCCTTCTCAGGTCCTTTTCCAAATTTTTTTTTAATATTTTCTTTTCCTCTTCTTTCCTGTCTGGCCTTGTGAAGAAGTAATTTTAGAGAACAGACAAATAGGCACACTAACCATGAAATCATCTTTAAGCTTGCAAAAAACAGAAAAAAATTACAATGTCTTGTTGAATGAACTACTGCAAAATATGGGGTAGAGAGATTGGTAGATATAGGGTTCCAGAAAAAATCCCAGATACTATGCATGAATCTTGGAATTTCTTTCATGCCATAATAATGGCAGACTATTTAATTTCTAATAATATTGTAGTAATATTGCAGTCTGTTATGAACTTCTCATTTGTCTTTACAATTTCTAACTTGATAAATGCTAGAAAACAGGAAAGGTTCAAATTTAGGTTAAATATGAGGCTTCCTCATATTTAATTTTAACAAGAGAAAGTATTGGTAGAACAAGCTCCTAGAAAATTTGAACAAAAGACACCTTGAACATCAATATTGTTTTGATCAGTGACATGCATACAAAAAACATGACTCTTAATATTACTGTTTTTCTCTGTTTTCTTTAATGTATGATAGCAAGATATTATGTCTTTGAAGATGGAGCAGAACTTTAAAGGTTGTGACTACATCTACACTTTATCAGATACAGAAATAATCAAAAAACTATCTAAATTCTATGCTCTTTCTTTAAAAATGAAATATAATTTGTGCTTAAAAGTATTTTTTTGTATTTTTTGTGTCTTTATGCATGTTAAAATGATAGCAATCACATAGCACATAAACACGTAAACTGACAGTGGACAGTGAAAAGCAGATAACTGGTAAAAATGAATAGAAGACAAAAGAAGAAAAAACAACAAAAATCAAAAATTACAAATTGAATTGCCCTAATTTTTTGTATATGACACAACAAATATTTTGATTGCTATTACTGTACATCTCTGACTGTCATTCCTGTAAAAGTCTAGACAAAACAGGTTAATCAATAAAGCTTTTGTGTGTGATTGTACTGTGCTTACATTTTGTATTTTTTGTGGGTTTCACTGTGAATAAAATACATGTCCAGACACTACTTGAGTAGTGTTGATCTCATTAACACAAAGAAAAATCGTGAATTGTATACTACTCTTCCGAGATTAAAATGGACAGTATCATTTACATTAGCTAATGAAAGCTTTCTTCTTCCAGTGACTTCAGGATGTATAGTTTAAATTAGATACTTGCTTTCCAGAAGAATAGATCAGGTAAAAAAATATTAACCTCCAGAAGCCTCATTTAGCACATCTTATATTTTATATTTAATTACATTCATCTAAGGATTTCACTGTGTGAGAAAACAGGTGGGGAAAAAATGAACAGCGAAACCTTGAGCATAACAACATCTTTTTTCTTGCATTATTCACAATTTGTTTGGTACATACCTATCCAGGTCCTATTAATATCTGAACCACTTTGATGTTCTGGTGAGGATGGAGAAATACCTGAGGCTCGTGGAACAGGCTTTTGAGGAATCTCAAAAGCATTAATTACTTGTACTTATTTCTCCTGGCTGCCACCCAGTTATCTCCATGTCTTTACCAGTATTTCTATAACACATTATTGACACTGGAAGTAGCTTTAGACACTTAAGAACACACAAGAAACTTTTCCACGATATTGAAAATATTAAATTTATTACAAATAGTTACATTTTAAAAATTAATGAAAGTGTAAAACATACTGGTGTGGATAAGAAAATAAATTAAATATATTTCCGACAGTGTTGCAACTTGAGAATAGATTCTTTTTGTATTGCAAAAACCCTGAGTAATGCCCATCTTGCCTCTGGAGTCTTGGTGAGTTTTCTGTGCTATGTTTAATAAGAACCAGAAATATGAGTGGATTGTTGGTAATTTCTCTTGATTTTCTCTTGATTTTAATCAGCATTTGTTTTCACATAGTTTGTATTCCCATGTGGTATCTTTGGGATAACAACCCTGTGGGAATGCATGAATAAAATTGCCTATGGACTACATAACAGTAGGTTGAAATAAGTAAATGGATTTCATTGTTAAACGGAATCCTGCTAAAATTGCTTTGACTGTATCAGGGCTTACTGCTCACAGCTACTGACCTTCATGCAATCATTCACTATGGCTGGATATTGATTTTAGAGACACCTACCTTCAAAGAACTTCAAGGAAAATGAGCACAGTTTGACATAACATCAAGGTGGGAAACTAAATTAGAAAAAAGAATTCAGGTATTAGTTGTGGGTATGGCTGCATCATAATCAGGGGCAGAAAAACAGAGTCAATGCAGCTGCATCTATATAATGTTTTATCTAAGGCACAATATCCACTGCACTGTTTCAGCTCTTTTATGTAGTCTGACCTCTTCATGTCCCTTTGCTCATACTGACCATCCAGCTGCACGGATATTATTGTGGAGCAAACCTCCAAGCATACCCTAACACAAGCTGATTCACTCAGAACTCACATCTCCAAAAATCACACTTCAGTAATGTAAAGAAATGTCAAATCTGGGATATAGTAGTCCTTGAAAATTTTCTAGAACATATACTCCTACTGTACTTCATAATTGACAGGAGGGCTTCAGCTAAAAAATCCCAGGAAATCGAATGAGGGACAACAATTATTAAAAGAAGACGATAGCGAAGTTCTTACACCGAGAAAAATTCCAAAATGTGACTGTAAATTAATTAAAGCATCACAACTTTTGAATATTGAAAAATGTGATTTTTTTGTAAAGAGGTTAAATGTAGATGCATCATCAGAAGAATGACTTTTTTTAATGTGAGGTGCAATTTTAGACATCTTCACAAACTAGTTGCATTTTATCATCTCATGTTCTAATTATGTTCTGCTTTCTCTTAACTAGTTATCTTTGTATTACTCTTTACTGTAGATGTCCTGCCAATATATATTAGGTTGCAAAAATTTCTTTTGAATTAGAGAAAAGATGAATATCAAAAATTCTTCTCTAGAAAGATAATTGTACTCTACGGAAAGAAGTGGAGGAGAAAAAGGAGGACAAATAAAATGGCAAGGCTTGATCTTTGCTTATGAGAACATTTTTCCATCATATTTCTCTGAAAAAAAGATTTTCATTTTGTCTTAAAAATCAGTCAGGCAACATTGCTTAGTACATATTCTTCCTTGTCAAACATTTCACTGATGCTTCATTCTGTAGACAGCTTAATAAAAGGTATTTCACCCTTAGCATGTTACTGAAGTTGTGTGTCATTTTCTTTCCATTTCAGGTGATATTTGTGGAAGAAAGAGTCTCACACACCTTTTAAGTACATAACTATTAGAACTGTTAACTCCTTTCTTTCTGCATGCTTTACAACACAGAGAAAAAGGAAATTGTGAGATGTTTTCTCTTGTGGAGATCATTTGTGATAACTGGACGGGTCTTAACAGTCAGTAATATTTAAAAAAAAAAAACATGAAAGTTGCATATTTTGCTCCCCTTTTTGAGGATTTCTCAGAGGGCTGCAACACTTCAATACAAGAAAAAACTTATGACAAGATTTGTCATGGTTTTCTATATATATTTTTATTCCATTACCACATAAAAAGCAAATTCTGTACATGATGTTTTATATGTAATTTTGATAAGCTCGATATTTCCAGTCACCTTTTGAAAATAATGATATGAAGCTCACAGTATGAAGTGGTATGCTTCAGAAGCTCAGAGGAAGATGTCTCATTAAGATTATCCAAGGAAGGGCATTTTCACTGCAAAGGGGACATTAAAGGGGGAAACAAAAGAAAAACTTTTAGATAGATGTATCCTTAGTAGATGAGGGATAATAAAGGTTAAGCCAAAGACAAAATGTCCCCAGTCACAAGTGGAGGATCCATCAAGAAACTCCAATCACAAGTGGAGGATCCATCAAGAAACTCCAGGCACAGCTCTGGAGGTGATCAACCTGTAATTTGTAATTGATAAGAAGGGGGAAACGAGAAGAAGATGAGGACTTAGGATAGTCAAGGTGTGAGCTCCCTGGGCCTGTGGTGTCTTCAACTGGAGGCAGCGAGGTCTCAGTGCTAAAGACTTCAGTAGGTAGGGGTCTCGACCCAGCCACTGGGTTTGGAACAGAATACGTTCCCAGAGTCATCTGCTGGAAGAACTGGGATAGAGTGAGGTGAATGAGGGGCTCTGTACTGGCAGCTGGGATGGACAATTGGTCTCAGTGCATGTGCCAGATGTTGGTCATGTAAATTTCTGTATTTTCCCCAAACATGATGTGAGTGCATGTTCGGTTGACTCAAAAACCTCAGGCTGGATGAGGGACAAATAGGAGGCCCTGGATCTCATAGGGGTATGACGCAGGCTGATGTTTGCGGGAGATTATGTGTGATTATGAAAGTCTGTGTTTGCTGGCAAGCGAGTAGGGGACCCATGAGGCAAGTAAGAGACAAAGAATCTGGGCAGGCAAGGTGGACAGGCAGAAGGGCCATGCCATCCTTGGAGGATCCATGACTGTGCTTGTGAATCTAGAAAATATTGCATGGGTGCCTTCACTAGTGACCTTCAGTCCAGACCATCCAAAGAGAAGCAGTGGCTGTCTGCACTGATGTTTTATCAGTCCTCTATGTGGATGCAGTTAAATGTAGAACCCTTCCTGTGCCTGGCTGTGCTGCAGGTGCTGTCATTGTCTTCTCTGTGTCTGTGCATATCTGCGTGTGTGCATGTTTGTGTCCGAGAGGTTCTCTCAGCAAACTAATTGAATCTTTAAACAGAAAAGGGCTGCTCAGTCTGGTGTAGAAACCCCAGGGGTCTCCAGGTGGGTTTAAATGGCTAAGAAGGGGAATTCATCCCGAAAACTACTGGAAGAAGCAGCCCTCAGCACTAAACACTGATGTGCTGTAAAAGGATGCTTCTCTTTTTTGCTTTCCGACAGCAAAAGGTATGGTTATCTGCATGTAGAATCTAATTATATGTTTGATACTTAATATAGAATTGCAGGAAAATTTTTATTATTTTGAGGATTTAGTATACTCTTGGTTATTTCATCCTCATCTGAAGATTTTCATCCCTTCATTCCTTCAACACAGTAAGACAATCTTCGGTATACTTTAGGAACCTTACTCTTTTTCCTCCATAATCTTCCCTGCTTCCATTATTGTCTCTCCATTTTGGACTCCTACCTTAAGCACAAATAATATTCATTAATGATAATAACTTCTCTTTCTAATTTTTTAGCAGTTAATTAAGAAGGGTTTCTTCCTTGAGAGATATTTACAAATATCCCAGGTATTTGAGTTAATATGGGTTACTACAGTGAATTGTATAATCTTTTTTTTTGTCCTTTCACTTTTCCATGGGAATCTTATAGAAATTATGTAAAATAGGGGTTTTTGCAGTGCTCCAGTAAGTACATGGTGGAGACCTCCATATAGACTTAAGAGCCTGCAGCTCATGCGTCTTGAATGAGCTAAATCCAGATCCCTGTGAAACAATGATGATGGAGATAGTAACAGAACAAGAATTTATAAAGATTGCCTCCTTTCAAGTTTTCATCACAAGAGAGAAGGAGTTGGACCAATTACAATAGCATTATGATGGCAATCTAATTCTCTGTGTTTCAAGCAACTGTCAAAACCAAAAAAGCTTGGAAAGCTGAAAGAAGATCAAAATTTTTAGTTACACTATATAACAAAATAGACAGCAATGGTTTCAAAAAAAGTTCCCTTAAAATGTTGCTTACAAAAATTTACACTTTTATGTATAAATTAACGGGCATAACATATTTGTCAATGTAATGGACAATTTGTTTAAATGGAAAGTAAGTCATTCTATATTATACACATACTTTAATTCTTTATATGCATAGAAAATTATTCGTATACATGAAATAGTAAGAACCAGCTGACAAAATTAAAATGCATAAAATACAGAATGAACATGGAAGAAAGCAATAGCTTTGGATTTACAAGACTTCTTAAAAGGGAAATTAGAAAAGATATGGAAATAAATGAAAAAAATATTCAGTAATGCTGACAAAGTCCCCATGTTTTATAGAATTTACTCTTTAAAGCCTTTGAGAAGTCAGATTTTTTAAAAAAGAATCTATTCCATTCCTATGACAAAATCCAAAAGGATACTGAGAAGCTGAATCACAACACAGAAGTCTGATTTTTATTTCTAGATTGGTTTGTTGGTGTTTTTTTTCCAGATTCCATACCAGTTCCTAATAAATTTAATGATTTCCAATAAAAAGACTGCTGAAAAATAGATTTGAACCACAATTTTTTCTACTTTTACAGGCGGCTGTGTTACTTCCAATGTTACCTACTTTGTCTGATTTCATGAGTGTCATTTTCCATCATCATCATTTGTTTGTGTCAGTAGTGTTCAGAGGTTTCAATCCCTATCGAAATCTCTCAGTGCCAAGGTTATTGCAGTGCAGGCTATTCTCAGATGAACTTAAAATTGCAATAGCCAGAAGACAGGATAAGGAGAGAGTGGATTCATTCACAAAGATCTGCATCTGAAAATAGGCAGGTTCTCTTACCTTATGAATACTGGCACCTGGGGTTCCATCACCATGTCTGAGTGTGCATTCTCCCCACACTCACCCAGGGGCTGAGCCCTGGTCCCCAGGCCAAGCAATGCAGCATGGCCTGGACCCACTCTGCCTCAAGGGGAACGTGCATTAGCAATACAAGGCACCTGTCTCATGTCTCACCTAGCTTCCAGGTGGTGCTCTGAGGCTCTCTGGACATACAAAATAATAGTTATTTTCTGCACACACACAAAATAACTATTATTGTGAGCTTTCTCTAGTTCAAAGTGTTGTAATAACACATTGTGAATTTGCTAAATCCAAGTTACAGAATGGGTTGTCTGAATTCCTACCATCAAACTCTTGTTATGATCCAAAGGATCAGACTGTGAATGCAAAGGAGTAATTTAGTTTTGGTCTAATCTTTAATAATCGAATCAAATAATTATTTTTAGACCAGTTATCACTATATTAGCTCTTACATTTTATACAAGTTGTTATATCTACTTAAAATGCCTAGAAT
This sequence comes from Sitta europaea, assembly GCA_013400255.1. Lineage (NCBI taxonomy): Eukaryota > Metazoa > Chordata > Aves > Passeriformes > Sittidae > Sitta > Sitta europaea. Next base: position 1,690,015 of record VXBS01005512.1, read on the forward strand.
TTCCCCTGCTATTACTAACACCCTTCATGGCCTTTCTGGCAGTTTAGATCAATGGTTTCAGGCTGTGAGGGAGGGCTATGGCAATCATAGGCATTCCAGGTTCTTCATGGACATGGGGATGAGGATGATGTTGTGTTGATGGTTTCTTTCTAACTCCTCCAGGATCTGCCTTGCATTATATTTACTGTCATGCTTTACTTACTGACCGGCAAGTGTACAGTACCTCAAAATCCACATTCGCAATCACTGTATACAATGTTTTGTACTTGTATGCTTGTTCTTCATTCTCTGTTACCTCCAGAACTAGTTTTACTTAACTTCTGGTGCTGCATTTTTGTAACTGGTTAATTGAGCATTGGTGAGTAGTTCACAGCCCAGGAGCCTCCTTGATTTCAGTGGAATTACATTTTTTTCCTCGTATTTATTATACATGTTTGGCTGTATTCAATTTTTCTCCTGTAATAGACTACCTTAGAAATACTTATCAGAGAATGCTGAAGGTTGCAGGAGCATTCAAATTACTCAAACCATTTCCTCTTCAGTAGCCTTGATTTTTGAGTGAAGCCCATCTCAAAATTAGAAGTGTTCAATGGCAACATATAAACTACATTAAGCTCTATTAACTCATTGGAGCAACCTATTTTGGCAGATGTGCTCATCCAGAAAATAGAGAACATAAAATTCAATGGCTCTTTCCCACAGCATCAGACAAATTTAAGCCACTCATAACATCAATTTACGGAGAAGTGGCAGACTTATAAATTACTTGAGCTTTATAGGCAATATGAAGCAAACATATGGTGTAAGGTATTTGGAAAGTCATTTATGAGTACTGTAAAAATGTTGTAATAAAGTTCTAAACAGTTACTCCAGGGTACTTTTTCAATCCTGGTATGTGTTCCTAATTCTTGGGTCATCTTTCAAACATATTTCAGTAGTATCAAATAAGTATTTCTCAGCTTTCAGGACCAATTTTGTGCAGCTTTAACTTTGGTTTTATTTTAGCTGATACTTCCAGATATTTTTTCATTTTTAATGTTAAAAATTAATTCAAGATGACTTCATTACTTGTCATGGAAAACAAAAATAATCATATTCTTGAAAATCAATTAATTGACTATGTAAAAATCCTTTATATTTTTTAGGCTGTTTGCTGCACAATTAGACAAAATAATCATTAGTGAATATCCAGAAGAGTAAATAATTCAATGCAAATAATTCTGAGCGAAGAAGTCCATCAATTCCTTTTATTTTGGTGATAGCTCTTTCCCTCTGATGAGTGGCATTGTAGTCTGTTGACCTATTCTTGCTCTGCAGAGCTGCTGCTCACCCTTCACTGTGGCCATACCTTCACTGTTTCATCTGCACTATCACTCAGGAAGGCAACTCAGTTTTTCAGAGCTGACACATAAACTACTTGCTTCAGGAAAACCCAGTAATGACAGTCATAATACTGTGTATAAGACAACAAACAGTTCAGAAGGTCTTAAGTGTCATCTCCAATTCAAATCAAACTATTCTGTTTTGAATTAGCTTTCAACCTTTCTCAAGTGACAAATTAGGGGAGGATTCTTGGTATTGGTGTGTACTAAAGGATACAAAGTTTTCAGCACCCAGTTACCTAAATAAAACAACTAATGATGGTACATTCCTGAACATCAACTCCTAAAATTTTATTTTTTTATAATTTTTAAAAATAACACAGAAAGTTTTGATCATAATATTTTTACTAAAGTCTGTTACTACTACAGAGCTACAGAATATTTTTGTGAATCCCTTAATTTAACAATGAAACCTGTTTAAAGAGCATTGCACAGATAGACGCTTTTTAGTTTTTACTGACTGAAATATTAATTTTATTTGGAAATATATTCAGTTGAGTGTTTAATTCTCTCCTTATACTGCCTTTTGGGTTAATACAAGAGTCTCTGGGGATGTACTGTAATTTACTGAACCAGCCTTACTTCCTTAGATTTAGTTCACTAGAAATATATTGTCATTTTGCTTCATTTAGTTCAGAATTAGATAATTAATCTTTCTATGATATAGTTTTATTTATGAAAACTGGTGATCTATACCCAAATCCAAGGAAAGAAAAAAAAAAGCTTCTCAATGGAGACATACAGATTGTTAAAGGTATCCACAAAATCATGACAGAAGTTCTCCGGGTTTAACAGTTGAACCGCTTTTGCCCCATCCCTCTTTTTACTCTGATCAGCAAGATTTACTCTTCTTCAGTGAGGGGTTTGAAAAGTAAAACATAACAAAAATTGCCATAATTTTATACCCAAAATGATAAAAAATAGAGCATGTGGCCTCGAAACACATTCTATAAAATGAATTTTCTTACATAGTCTTTAATTTTAAAATTATTTCAGAGAAATAGAAACTATTTATTATTGATTAAATATGAATACTTGTTAAATGATAAAAATCAAACCAGCATTATTTGAAAGATTGCAAAGGAAGCAACACTTACAATACATTTTTTACTGCATAAATACTATTTGTTGTAGGTCTTTTCTGTAGACATAAATCTGCCTGCTGTAGATAGCTGTGCAGAGTTGACAGAAAATTAGTATCTTCATTGTAGTTCCATAAAAACCCTGTTTGTATAGTTTTACTGTTTGTCATCTTTAAAATGTTTCCTCTCTGGAAAATTCAGTTCTTAAGGGTATTAAAAATAATAAAGTAGAAATTTCTGTATACCTAATAACATAAAATTAAGATATAGATTTTTTCCAGTGAATATATTAAGACTGTGGAATGCATTGCTCAGGATGAAGCTGGGACACATGAGATGGAAAAGATTATAAGGATATTAAAAGTTTATAATTATATTGAGACATTCCAGAATCATACCACCTAATACCATATCTATTTCAGATATCAAATTAAATATAAATTGGATTAAGCAAAAATTCATGGGGACTTATTTTGACAGAATACACTACTGATTTGAGTGTGGATGGGTAAGGATTTGTCTCTGAACATTTTCTATTGTTTATAAAAGGAGATGATATATTGAATTAAACAGGGAGTAAGCAATTGTCCTGGCCTTGTCTGGGATAGTGTTATTTTCATCCTAGCCCCAGGTACAGTGCTATGATTTGGATTTAACATAAGAATAATGTTAATAACAGACATGTTTTAGATGTTGCTGAGTAGCTCTTACCCTTAGACCTTTGCTGCTCCCAAGCTCTGCCAGTGGAGAGGAGCACAGGAAGCCAGGAGGGAGCATGGTCAGGACAGCTGACCCAAAGTGGCCAAAGGGATATTTCACACCACAGAATGTCGTGCTCAGCATATAAACAAAGCAGTTTACTGGGGGCTGCTGATCACTCCTTGGGGATGGGCTGGTGTCATCTGTTTCTCTTGGGTGTTGTTTCTTTCTCTCTTTTCATTTATAATTATTGTTATTAATAATAATATAAATACTATCATCATCATCATCATAATTTTCAATTATTAAACTGTTGTTATCTCAAGCCACTAATTTTATCTTTAATTTCCAATTCTCCTCCCCACTGAGGAGAGGTGACAGAGTGAGTGAGAATTTGCATTACTAAGCTGATGGCTGGGTTTAAATGACAAAAATAATGCAGCACAAAATTGTTTGTTGAACGTGGTTTAAATCTGAAGCTAACAAATTTAGTTAAATGGTGAAGAGTTCTGGACAATTACATGCTTCTCCCATTATGTTAGCAACCTAACTAGGTTACAGACCTCAGATCACATAGATGTCCCCACAAGTCTTCCCAGATATGGAAAACTGGACTGGGAAAAACATTCATATCAATTTTTTTTTTTTAATAACATTAAAAAAATTCAGTCTAGAGACAGAAATAAAAACATTATGCTTCCTGGCATATATTGAAAAGGAGAGAAAAAACCTGAAATATGTTAAGAACTCTCTTCTATGTGAGTTTTGCTAACTTACTCCACTAATTATATCCATAAGAAAATATTCACATTTAATACATTTATGTTCATATAATCCATTTGCATTATTACACAAAAATAATACATATCCAGCCAGTTTTCTTGGCCACTAATGTTTAATTATCTGTTTACTAAATAAGCCATCTTTTATGGAATCTTCCCAATATATTCCAATATATTTCCCAATATCTTATCTGCATTACTTGAAACACATTTCCTTATGTTTCTTGCCACTATTATTCATTCTTTTTTCTAGCTCTGTCTCCTAATCTAAATGAAAGTCAAAATAACCCAATTAGCTATTAACAAGATCAGCCTTGTAAGTGACTTCACTTTTTTAAGTCAACTAGTTATGACAATGTCAAGCATCACAAACAAAAGGACACACTAACACTCTCCTTGGAAATCAGAAAAAAAAAGCAAAATCCAGAATTCATTATCTTTCTCCTGGGGCATTCAATGTTAATTTATCTGCCAATCATTTTAAAACTATGACCACTATACAGCCTCCCTAGGCAAGTTTTTAATTTATATGCAATTATATTACAGATGTACTTTCCACATCTTACATAAATAAGTTGCTAATATCTCCCAAGATTTTTAACAAATTATAAAAAAGACTCCTCTATTAATAATTCTGTTATAATTTAGTGGTTCTACTTGTCATCAGGTCATATTTTTTGCTGCATTCCCTTAGGAAACCAATGCTGTACAAATTCTAAGTAAATTACTTTAAATGAAAACAAATTAACAGTGAATCATACAAGCTGACCTTTACCTATTAGTTGTAATGCAAGATTATTATCTGTAAGTCAGTAAATACTGGAGGATAAATGATTCATTTAAGCTGTATTCACATTAATGAGAGTGAATTTTAATTCAGCAAAATATCCTTAGTGGATTTCATTGTATGAATATTATGAGTAGAAAGGAGGCATATGAAAGTCAAGGAGGGGAGGAGGAGATATCCTAGAAAGGGTGGAAGAGTTACAGGGCAGTACAAAACTGCTGGATTCAAGCTCACACGGGACTATACAGACTATGGGGGGCACAAATACACTTGTCCAAGCTTCTGTTTATCAACAATCAGTGGTCTGTTACAACAAATCAGATTAGTCACCCAGGCACTTTGTGAGTACTCTGACAAAGATGGCAAATGCTAAAACCCAGCTATTTTTGGCTTTAAAATATGTCCCTGGAAGCTGCATGTCCCTGATGTGGCAGTCAGTCACTGTGGCCAAGAGCTTTGTTGCTAAACTGCCATGCAGGGATAGCTTCTGGGTGAAAATAACAGCTACCAGTGGTACCTGAAAAATACAGGAATATTTTTGCTACTGGATATATGTTTTTTTGCTAAGAAAATAGGTATGTTGTGTGAAGATGGTAAGTATGTTTGTAATAGATACGGAGAAGTGAAAGGTTCAGTGAAAAAGCAATCCATGCTTGCTACAGCTCATTAATGTTTTATATCAATAGGATTACGACATGACTGGCGTGGAAAGCATGAGGCAGGACTGCAGCAAGTGGAATGAACTGGAGTTTTGACTAGAAAGCAAAAACTGCTCAGCAGTTTTGTATGGAAGATTATGGCACAGCAAAAAAAATAGGGCCACCTTTTCATGTCCTGTCTTACTGTGCAAAGAGGATAAGAGCTTCTCTATTTCCATTTAGATGAATTAGTAAACCTACTAGTTCTAGTTCTAGTAGCACATTAGTTTTTGATGTTTTGTGCTTGAATAGTGCTCTCTGCAAGACCTGATTTTGAGGGTCCATAGGTGCCATGACTCATAATAAACAAAGAGTAATATCAGAAACAATGGTGATAATATTATACCAAACAGGTATTTTCTTGTAGGATTCAGGAGAGAGTGTAACTTCATACTGTCAGTAAAGAGGGCTGTTTTTTATGATTAGCTCTGTTGTAATAAAAATTTGTTTCTGTGTAGGTAAATTTTCGTCTGTGCTCCTTGATGTGCTGCTGTAATCTATTACGCTGGAAATCCTGAGATAACCAATCTGTTATTCAAACACACTTAAGGCTTTCTTTTCAGTGATTTTTGGTATTTGATTCATTGGTATTTAATTTTTTACCAGGTATTCCCCAAAATGTGGCAGGGTAGAGTTCTTAAAAAATAAATCAAACAAGTGATTTGTTTGATTTTTCTAGTCTATGCTTTTTTTCTGCTGGTATAGTTAGGACAACCTTATCTCAGTCTAGCTGTCCATAGTCCAGCCATTTTCATTGGATTTTTTTCCATGGAAATTTCCTTGATGTTTTTCATCACCTGATGATGACTGTTCTATTTTTCATCTGGTGCTGTATTTTTCTAGTTAGATTCAGAGGCTCCAAAGATCTCTTAAAACCTCTTGCTCATTACAGTACACAGCTGTCAATAGTGCACACCATTTTGGTACTCCCAAATAATTAGTTCTGGTTAACCTAATCATAACTCCATGTCTAGCTATTTTCTAACTAGTTTTAGCTTTTCAGAGTCCCCAAGAAAACTCTACTGACAGAAATTATCTGTGGATCCACATCTAGAAGTGATTTTATTTTGGCCCTAAAGTTTTTTTAGACATGTAATAGATTAAACTTATTTAAATTGTTAATAGATTGTGAGTAAACAATGAAATTATATCATGGGATAAATAATGGACATTCTCAGAAAGTTTATATGTCTGATATATATGATGAGTATCTTGCTTGGAAAAAAAAGAAAAAAAAGAAAAAAAAAAAAGAAAATTTGAAAAGAAAATTTTCCAAAGCTTTTTAAAGCATTTACTAATATCCTGTTTTTTCACTATTTTCTGTTAATTCTTTGTTTGTTTTCTTTTTTCTTATAGAAAACTTCACTTAGTGACTGAAACACTTAAAAAATGTAAAATCCAAAAACAATAGTTAATTTATTTTAAGAATTCTCATGCTAACAATACAAAGGTGTATAAAACATAACTATTGTCTCAATCTGAATTCATATCTACAGGTGTAAAACTGCAATAGTAATCTTTTCTGCAATGATTACACTGACTCTCAGGGCAGAGAAAATTGTCTGTCTTTTTCTTTTTGTCAATCTAAATCTTTAATGAGTTTATGTCAGAAGACTGTAAATAAATGACAGACAATGAGGGGTTGTGGAAATAAAAAGAGTTTTATGGCAGCTTTCATTTTGTTTCAAATTTTTATTCTATTTCCATATTTTCTATTTCATAGAATCTTAGAATGTGAAAGGGACCCTCAAAGATCATCTAGTTTCAACCCCTCTGGTGTGGCAGGACTGTCTTTGGGTGGTTACATGCAGAGGGAAATGGTCGATACCTGGGGGTCCCAAAGGACACCAGAGACAAGTGGTGTCCCTCAGGGGTCAGCACTGGGACCAGAGTAATTTAGTATCTTCATCCTTGGCATAGGCAAAAGGATCCCTCAGCAAATTTGCAGATGACACCCAACTGAGTGGTGCAGTTGACACACCTGAAAGATGGGATGCCATCCAGAGGGACCTGGGCAAGCTCAAGAAGTAGGCTGGTGGAAATGCCATGAGTTTTAACAGGACCAAGTGCAAGGTGCTGCTGGGTCAGGGCAACCCTCTGTATCAACACAGGCTGAGGGGGAACAGATCCAGAGCAGCCCTGCCAAGAAGGACTTGGGGTGCATGAGAGGCTGGACACGAGCAGACAAAGCGCCCCCCCAGCCCAGAAAGCCAATTGTATCCTGGGCTGCATCAAGAGCAGCGTGGCCAGCTGGTCAAGGGAGGGGATTCTCCCCATCTACTCCAGTTTGGTGGGACCCCAACTGGAGTTGCATATTGAAAGGATGCAACAAAATTTTTTGCAATGTATTAAGTAAAAAAGAAATAAAAGTCTTAATATTTGGAAGCACTTGAGGCCTTTAAAAAATAAGTCCATAAAGATTACAGAACCTACTTTACTGAAGATTTTAAAAATTCATCAACACACAGCCTGAGCTGCCTGATCTAGCTTCAGGGTTAGGCCTGCTTTCAGCATGTGTTAGAGTTGGAGTACTATAGCAATGCCTTCCACCCCAGAACATAAAACAAATATAATCCCTTATCTGATATCTGTTCTGGTTTGCCAAGGTCATTCTTGAACACTGAGATCCCAGTGTTCAACTACAGTTAGCAAACTCAGTACAGCACCTGGTATTTGGGAGGTTTGCCCATTCCTCCATGCATGTACCAAGTGAGAAAATAGTTTATTCCTAAAATCTCTGAATATATGTAGGTATATCAAAAATGTTGAGAGTAGCAGGTTTGAGTCAATGTCATTTATGTAACTTCTGAGCTTCTTGTGCCTAGAACTATTAGGAAAATATAAATGAATATCTGATGTGCAAAATGGAATAAATTCTTTAGTTTTTATATCTCATACACTTGTTATCACTTGATACTGGAGAACTGCAGCAATAAAACATGATTATCATGGAATGCACAACAACTAGTTATACAGAGAAGTTTATTTGTAGCTCAACTTGTATAACAATTGCTTCATTTGGATATTATTTATTTTAATTGCTTTTATCCATTCTTTTAATGATTTTAATTATACTATTGTTATATATAATGTATATTATATACTATATATCTATATTATTTTTTTATTTTATTTTATGGTACTATGATACATTTTTATGATACTATACTCAGACTATTTAATCTGAAAACTTAGTCCTGCTGGCTATCAACTTATGTACAGTCACAAAGAGAAGTACAGAGCTGAAGATTTCACATGGAGAACAAAGCTTGAGTGTAAGTACCAAGCAGTAATTTTTTTAATCTCTGTGGGAAGAAGTTTAGAGTGTATCCATCTGAGAATCCCCTGGGGACTGGTGTGGCAGTGGTGTCAGCTATGATGTAGAGTCAGAGAAGCTCAGGAAAACCTTTTTGAAAAGTTAAAGCTCTTTAATACAGCAGAATTCTCAAAACTATTAACTAAAGAGAACATAATTAAAGATGCATACTGTTAATCTAAAATATGCACAGCTCTTTTATGACTATAATATGTTAGAGTGTGAACAAGCATATTTTAAAGTGACTGGTTAAAAAAAAAATTCAACTATTAACCTTACATGTTCCAAGTTAAACTCTTTTATTTAACTACCTGAATTCTTTATCCTACATCATTACATAATTTTAAAATGCAGTTTGCTTTATTTTTCCTCCAGCATTTTCTCTTCAACTACACTGCTTGAAACATATGGTTCTACCAGCAAGAGCAAAAAGAGTAGGTTCAGCCCTCACCTATTGCTGAGAAAAAAGAACACCTTAGTTAAAACCAAATGTAAAGTACCTTGATTAGAGGACAAAACAGTACAATATCTTCAAAATGTCTCTTACTGTGGTTTAGAAATTGTCAGGAAGGGCTTTAAGGGGAAGCCAGGTCATTGATCCCTGCCATTTTCATCACAAAATGCAGATACCCTTGAAAGAAAAACCCTGTAAGCTAGTAGATCTTATGCTTATTAAAAGGTTTGAATTCCTGCTCTTGCATTAGGGATGAACACCTTCCCCAGAGTAAAAGCTGCCCAAAAATGGTAGAAAGGGTGGGATTCTTCAGCTCTACAGTTCAAGCTATTGCTTAAATATTTATATATTTGTATCTACATAAAAAAGTATTGTAATGTGACACTCAGTGCAGGTGTTAAAGAGAGGAAAAGGCCTTGATAAGATGAACTCTCCAGGCATCCACTGGTTGATATTAGGAATAATGTCCCGGTATTCCCTCACTGATGATGAGGAGGGTTGCCTCATGTCCCTCATGGTCTTGGCAGTAGGCTATACATGATGAAAGTGGAAAGAGTGGTTCCAGATTCTGCTCTAAATTGTAGTGATGAAGAGCTGGGCTGGATGACGTGTTCCTGATTATTCCTTATGACATGATTTACTACCCTTTTCTACAGCTCTTTTCACAGTCCAGTTTCTTCATCTTTGCCATCAGCTGTTAGTATTTACCCTTTCCCCAGGGGCCTCAGTTTTGCTGACGTTTTACACCTCCTTGTTATTCATGATGCGGTTGCCCTGGAAAATTCCACCTTGGTCAGCAGTTCTGTAAGGTAATGCCTCTTTTTATACATAGTTTTTAATTTCTGCCATTTCTCATGTTGTTGTCCTCTTAGTTTAGTAAGGCTTGGCCGGCTGCATTTACTCTTTTACATCTACTCCTTTGCTATTTGTTACACCTGTATTTTCTTTTACTGTTCCCTTCTTAGTGCAGTTCAGGAATTTTTTTCCTGGGTACTCCAAAACGAGTAGCAGCCCATAAACTCTGCTTGTTTGTCTGGCCTTTCATCTGCTGTAGATAAATAATTGTCTTTAGAAGAGGGCATCAGAACATAAAATGCTATTTTCACAAAAAAATGCTACTTGTTGGCTTGTGGTCAACTTTTGTTGCAAAGTAAGGGAAAATATTTAAACCAATGACTCTAAGAGGCCATGTCTATTATTGATAAGAATACTTCCAAATTACCATCCCATAGTAATAACATTTTGTTTTCCTTTTATTATATTTATTTAATTCCTTTTATTTGTAGTCCTTCCAGTTTTTAAGAAAGTGGTTGGCATGTATTGGCTGGTATATATGAAATGAGAGAGTGCTGACAGAGCACAAATGGCATAAGTCTGTGAGCAAATGGAATAAAGCAATTAATACATTTGACTGTTATCTGCTTTAACTGACTATTCTAGAGATTAAAAATAAAGTCATATAAAATGAGTGAGATAAAAAGAGACAGGTCTTACATGTACATCCACTGAGGTCATCAATGAAAAGGAGCAAAAATAAACAGACTTTTTTTAGACATTACTTTCCTTAATGTCCAAGGCCCTCAGTAGATCAGACAGAGTCAAATTCGTCTTTGTCCCCAGTTCTTGGCTTCGTCTACTTCCAGATATTGGACAGAACTTCAGATGGCCTAAACATGGATCTTTCCATGGGTTCTGGAAGAGACATAATTATTTATCCCCATTGAAATCCACCACCGTGTGTTTGTAAAAGATGTAAATCAGAGCAGAGACAGATCCATTGATTTTCCCTCTCATTGCCTTGCCAATGCTTTCTGCTTTGTAGTGCTTAACATTTTCTCATCAGTTCTTAGAGGTATCACCTGCACTGATTTTAGTCACTCCTGAAGTATAATAACTTCCAAACAAGTACATAGTTAAATAAATCATTTTACATTTTCTTTCAAATCAGAGAAATAATGAATAAAGAATTGAATACTAAAGAGTAAAAAATGTTAATATTTGCTCATTGTGTAAGAATTTATTTATATTTTGATTTATGTATTAGACAGTGAAGCTGCAATCTAAAAATGTGTAGATGAAATACTACTATAATGACTTTGATTCTATAAATAATGATTACTCCTTTTATAAACCCTTGAATGAACCCAGTTTTATTTCTAAACTGTATGCAAGACCTTCCGTCTTTACATATCAGATCATTAGTGGAGATTTATACAAATAATAATATGATTTATTATGGTTCTTTAAGATTTCTAGTTGTAGTTTATGCTATGATTTCAAGCATGAACATTGTCAATGATTTGCTTGAATTAATAATTTAGCAGTAGAAACAAAGAGATTGACAAACTGGGTGCTGTATTCTGTACAAATTGATCTGGAAATGGTAGGAAAAAAGCCTGTTAAAAATTCTTTCTATAATAAAGCAATCTTTACATTATGTGTAATAAATAATATGGAAGATGCTACTCAATTTACTTGAAAATTGATTATGGTCATCAGCAAACTAATGTTGAACTTCTTTTGTGCATTGTTAATTTAATACTACTGTAAATCCATACAGTATTTGATCTGCACTTAAGATTAGCTTGATCAATTTCTTTGGTCAGTTATAGAGACGTGTCTCAGGAGATTTTTGTTTGTATCACTATCTAACGTCTCCTTGTTGTCTTTTTGCATGAAATAGTCAATGAAATGCAGTGCAATCCTTTATTATTTAAACAAAAATTCTATGAAAATCAAATATTTGCACTGTATGGAAAAAGACTGGAGGACTGATTTGCTGGTAAAAGGATTTTCTATGTGTCATGGTAATACGGCAAAACTTGTCATTTACTTCAAGAGGAATTTTGCATGTTTATACCATTGTAGAAAAAAATCTTAGTACTGAATCTTTTATAGAAATGCTTCTGGGATAAAATTGCAATGCTTTATAACTTTGGGTCATTCTCTAAGTAAGGAGAACATTCCATGGATTTTATTTCTTTTTGTTCAAATCTTTTAATACTTGTTCCTCCGGTAGAGGCAAGTCTTAAACATAGTGTCCCAAATAATAAACTCGTTGAAGATGCAGCATCATTAAATGCTAATAGTCAGAGAAAGTATTCATAGTCCTTTATTGCTTTAATCTGCTGAATTCTTTGAAGTCCTGTCCTGAGAGACTGCAGTTTCTAGTTAAAGTAACTTGGAGTAGGCACTTCCAGGTGTCACACCCCTACCTTCCCTTCAACACAGAATGACTGAGAAAACAAAGACATCCTCAGAAGAATATATCACAGTTCAGATACAAAATGGCTTTTTTCCTGGCCAGGCTAAAGTTATTTTCTTAAGATTGCGAACAAAATTTTGTATGACGTGAGAGATGAGTTTTATCAACACACATATTTTCATAGCTTTAGGAAAAGGAAAACTTTATTTCATTTAGCTGTTTTGACAGTACTGTACAAATCTTTTCCATACACAGAGGGCCTGCTCTATCACTTAGTATTGGTCATCTCCAAAATAAGCAACATTTTGACTAGGTCAAGTGGCACCATTAGATAAAATATCAATTTTTAAAACACTTGTATTGGGAAATATATACTTCTTTTCTAGCCTCCCAGAGCAGTCTTTTCCTTGGCCTAATATTAGGCTCATCCTTACGTTTATAGATTTCTCACTTTGCACTGTTACTTTGCACTCAACCATTTCATAGCTGCTGAATGTAGTAATATTAAAGGATAGGTCATCCTGCATAGCTGACAGTGAGGAACATTTTAAGATAGTGTTGATACAATTCTTTTCTCTTTCCATTCAATTATTTAATCAACATATCTATTATAGAAAAATAATGTGCAACGTACAATGGGATATGTTATAATATCCCACTGTTCTTAAAACCCCTATATGTTGTTTCATAGCATTGTAATTTTTCATGCTTTGTAATCACTACTTTCTTGACACCCACTATACATTAGCCAATACGATGACTAAAAATCCATCTTAGAGTTTCTTAATAATGTCTAAGTTTAATTGCAATCTATGTCTGAATAATTATAATGAAAATATTGCCTAGTCTGTTTTTTGACCAATAATTACGTGTGGAAAATATCAGTAATAAAAACCAAAATGTTTCATTTCAGTATTTCATTTTGTGTTATGTTGTTATTTGTAGCATGTAGTATTAATAGCACTCAAGTTACTTTTAAAAATATTGTATTATTTTACCAGGAAGATAAAAATCATACATCTATATACAATCAATAATAGAAAAGTTCCTTGCACCCACATTTAACTGCTGAGCATGCAGAATTGTGTGCTTGACAAGTCCAGCTCCAGCCTCAGCATCCATGTAATTCTTCATTTTAATTAGACCTCTTGGCAAAGATGCAGACCAAAAGCTCATAACTCTCCTTTGACTGTTTTAAACGAATCAGTCTTGCTGTGATACAAGGCACACCTACATGCTCACATGCTTCTAAGCTCTCTTCACAAGATAGCAAGAATTAAATTAAAAAGTCACATGGGGTCCTTACACAATGGGATTAATGGAAAGTTTGGCATTTTCACACTCATTTCCAGAGTGATATTTCACTCTTACATCTTCTCAGTGCTCCAAGTATTTAACTAGGGATTTCTTGCAAAAACTAAATATGATCCTATGAAAAGTGAAAATCACACTAGAATGGCTCCAATAGCTGTGTAGATTTTATCTAGAAGTAATAAATGTGATCTAAGTAATTTCATCCTAGGAAAGACTGAATTTCCCAGTGTGTGGTACCCTGTTCCAGCCCATGCTGGTCCCCTGCTCCAGCACGGGTCCCTCCCATGGGGAGAGGGTCATTCATTCAGGAGCAGACTGCTCCAGTGTGGGTCCCTGCAAGCCTCAGTCACTACCAGGAGCCTTGTCCTGAATGCTCCTGCATGGGTGACAGACAACCAGCTCAGTAGCTATACTGGACTGAGACAGGATTCGTTCTTTGTCTTCTTAATATTTAGTTATTCTTAATATTTAGTTCATTTGTATCATGATGTATTGCATTCTTCCTATACTGTTGGCTGCTGATAAATGTATTGATGTTGCTCTGTGAGGCAGTCAACAGTTGGCCATTAAACTATGCATAAAAAATATTTTTTCAAAGCATACCCACATGTGGATTTTTTTTTTTTTTTCAATATGCCAGTTTATTCAAATTTTAATAACTACAGAAATTAAGGAAGAGTATGTATAAAAAACTATTTTTGGTCTGAATTAGATTTCAGCTTTGAAGGGTGTGAGAGATTTATGAGTAAGGACTGTTTACAAATAAAACAACATACTCTAATTTCTTCTGATGTGATTTCAATTTGTCATCGCAGTACAGCCAAAATTCTCCTTACTGACCAAATCCTTATTGTTTCTTTGATATTATGGAAAGACCTTGATCTCTAGTTGATAAAAGTAATAGAGATCATAATGGGACCATAATGGGTCAAATCAAAGGTCAACCTATTCCAATATGTGCTAGTAATAAAACAGAAAAGCAAATATGAGCAGTGCCACAGTACCTAAGATACTCACTTCACTTCCTGTGATTTAATGTTCTGCAGCTTTTTGGGCCACAGAGGGATAGGTGGTAGTTAATAACCATCAGTGGGGTGTTTCTGACAAGTTTTCTGTGTTCTTTTTGATCTTGTGTAATCATTTGGCCTCTGCAGCATACTGTGGTAAAGAAATTCCAACTTAGCTAAGCAGGAAGAAGTTTGTGTTTTTTCTGTAATATGCTAGTTCTAGCAGAGCTCCTTATTATGTACTGCACAAGACAATAAACATCTGAGGCTGATTTCTTCAAATGCCTTCTGGTTTGAAAAACCGTTACCCATGGTCCTCTCCATCATCATTTCTGCACACTGAAGACGATTCATCCCTACAGTTACAGAAGTCCTTTCTGCTCTTCTTTGCACCTTTTCCATTAATGATTTGTCTAGTTTCTTTTAGTTTTAGTCATTCCTAGCATTTGACTTGCCCATTACTGTGTACATCATAGCAGTAAAGCTTTTTCACATTTATGCCATTTATTTGTATTTAATTGTAGATGTCATTTGATTGTGTGACCTTTCCAGAACTCTTTTCAGTGACCCTTCATTTATACTATGCTGAATATCTCAGGGTCAGTAGATATTGTCAGTTTGTATTTTAATTGCTTTGCAGATCACCTATAAATGTCTTGTTTAAAAAAAAAAAAAAAAGAGTTAGGATCTATTTGGCCAGTTTCCCCATAGCACAGGTTGTGCTGAGACACAGTAGTTAATGTTTCAGGAACTATATTTTTCCTCTCTTCTTGTGAATTGTTTTATGGTATCAGAAGCACAGAGTAATTCCTCTATTTAACTTCAAAATCAAAGCCCTTATGGCTGAGCAAGGTGTGAATAAGCACCTGTTTGTTCTGTTTGTAACCTGTTTGTAACCTGTTTGCTTATCATCTGCACTAACCACTATGTCAGGGCACAATAAAGATGTCTGCCCCACAAAAGCTGGAGTATCTTACCTGCTCATTCTGTAGGACTTGGGAGATCAGTTCCTGGAAGGGTTCCTGCACATCATGGCACACTGGCACAAGTCCAGATTTTCTTATTAGTGTAAAAGTGAGCAAATCGTGAGGATACCTGGCTTCAAGGGAAATACAGTGTTCCTCCTCATTAAACTTACTCTTTTCTTCTCACCAACTCCAGAAGGTTGAACTGTAATATAATTTCAAATCTGTAAACCAGTTTGGAGGGTATTCCAACATCATTTGATATGCAAGACACTCTGCTAAAAGCAGTAATGCTATCATTCATTTAATGCTTGTCCTGAATTATATTAAACAAGCTCTGGAAGGAATGACCAAAGGGCTGAGAATGTAGGAAAAAATAAGATTATAAATAATGAGATGTATGATGTATGGATCAGCTCTGAGCTGGGGAAAATTGTACCACCTGGAATTCAAGTATGAAAATTAGACCCTATCTATTGTTGACATAGATGTAATCAGTAAATGCAAAATACCAAGTGATCCAATGTTTTATATAGTCTCTTCATCCTTTCTTAATTTATTTCTTATTTTTAGTTTCTCAAAATTTTTTTCCACATTTTAAACATAATTTTGTTTCTTTTTTGAAGACACCTTTTATTTTCTCTCCTCTTGAAAACACCTTGCTTCAAAATGTTATTGTCATTACTTGTCCCACAAACATTTTTATGCCTCAAAAAAATGACTATGCCAGGTTAAGTAATAAAAATGCATTCTATTTCCCTGTATTTATGATATTTCCTCTCACTAATAGTCTGTCTTGCCAATTAAATTTAAGTATTTGAACAGCTCATAGCAATTTTATCTACTCATCTGGGTAATTGGCAGTGCAGTGGCAAAAAGTTATTTCTAAATTTCAGAGGAAAAATGTTCAAAGAATTTTATTATATAGCAGGTTTTTTTTAGTTAGCATACACTAAGCTCTAATGTGCCTTATTATATGATGCTGCAACACACTTACAATATC
Organism: Sitta europaea; assembly: GCA_013400255.1. Classification (NCBI taxonomy): domain Eukaryota; kingdom Metazoa; phylum Chordata; class Aves; order Passeriformes; family Sittidae; genus Sitta; species Sitta europaea. The sequence continues at coordinate 1,706,709 of VXBS01005512.1, forward strand.
TCTGTACATGAAAACTTGCTGGGCTAAGAAGGAACTTAAAGGAGATTGAAAACTCTGTCATAGCTAGCCTTGAGTCTGCAGTGACACAATATCTGCAGCTGTACCAGTAATTGCCCAAAGACAGTTATATCTTTCTCCCTTTCCATAGGCTAAAAATAAAGCAGTACCACATCCCAAAATAATTGCTCAGTCTAGAGGCTAAAGATCATTTCTCTGCTGGAGAGAAAGAAAATTTTCAGATACTTGAGTGGAATACCACTGGCTGAAATTTCAGCTTAACTGAATCAATAATTTTTTGATTAGGACCAGAAATTCACCTGTAGTTACCATCTCAAATCATCTTAGGAAATGATCCATTCTTGCTGATACCATTCTTCTCCCATTCCATCAAAAGTCATTTTACTTATCCTGCACCTTTAGCAACAAATCTTCAGCATAGTTTAGTTCTTCAGTCTTTACAAGATCCTATTTTTTAGCTCTCAAGCTCACATTTTACTACATATTGCAAATAAATAAAATTCCTCTTCTTCTTTCTTAATATTTTCCCAATTAATCTGTAATAAAACAAAGTAAATAAAAATCATTTTTGTGCATAAAAGTGCTAGGGACCCACCTGGGGAGGGAGTGACTTGACCTGCATTGCTTTTTTAGTGTTGACAAGCTTCTTTCTGTAAATTAACAATATGTCAGTACATATACAATATGTCAGTATATTCTTGACATATTTTATTCCTTTATTTTCAGATACAGATCTAAAAGATTGTTTTAAATTGATAAGTAGGTGAAAATAAAAATAAAATAATGTCATGTTAGTCAACTATAGTTGATTCTGCATCACTAAAATCAACAGGAATATGGTTATTTCTTTTTAGAATTTGCCCTTAACACTAATGTCTGACCTCTACTCTTTTTATATTTTATTAAAACATATGTTCAAAATCAAATCAAATTAATTTCTTTTTCAAACAAGATGATTTTAAATTTGGTTTGTTGAAATAACAAAGGTCAAGACACAGGTTTATATTACAAAATAAGAGAGAGATTTAAAAATTATAAACTTGCTTTTTAATATGAAGTTTAGGTGTCAGCTTCTCGTACTAAATTTTCATCAAGTTTTTGTTGTAGAGAAAGTTAACTTAGTTGTTTATTTACAAAAGCATCAAGTGCATCATCTGGTATTTATAATCAGTAGTATCACAAACTTACCTCTGGGCATCAAGCAATGCTTCATGTTTTATTTTTGGTTGGTTTGTTGGCTGGTTGGTTGGTTGTTTTTTTAAATAACTATTATTTTTTCAGAAGAGCATCCTCTACTCATTTTAAGAGGCATCTTTTTTATGTGTAATTCACCATTACTTACTCAATAAGGGATATTTTAGGCTAAAACCCCCATAAAATATATTTTAACAATAAGTATAAATAATAAGAAAACTCTAAGATCTGACATATTTTTTTAAAATGTCAGTGAACATATTGTTCCTTTAGCTAGCAGAAAGGAACAACCTAAAGCAGAAACAGGCAAAAACACAAAGCATAATGTTTGTGATCTGAATTTCGTAAATAATATGACATTGTTTTCACTGCTTTCTAATCCCTGTTGGGGGGAGTGTCCCTTCTATGATAATAGCTTCTTACCAGTTCACAAACTGGCTTGTGTAATGGATTGGAGGGAGATTCAATGATTGCTTAGATATGTAGAAACAGATTTTTTTTCTTTCCTATTCTTCTTTTCAGAATCATGATTCTAATCTTCTAGTTTCCATTCTGCCAGCATCAAGATTTAAAGAGAGGAAGAAAAAACTTTGTTATAACAAACCAAACATCAACAGCATAGTTAGTAGACTAAATGACAGACATACCTTTTTTTGAGTTAGTTCATTCTATGATTTTTCTCTTTCTACATACATGGCTAATAAGAAAACAATGTCTTTGCACCACCTGACTGCCAAAGTACAATCCGTATGTTTCCACTGAGCACAGCTTCCCCTGATGAAAACCTTGTAAGCTTACATGTAATTTTATGCAATCATAGACTGTTTTCTTACTACATGGCTGCAGTCTTTCCTTGTGTTTCAGAATTGTATTGTACAGAATGTAAATAGGGGGAAGGCTCCATCATTCTTGGCTCACATTGTGAATTCATGCTTGTATTTTGTAGATTATATTGCCAATGTGCTCTAGTTCTTTTAGCCCAGTCATTCTATTATATAAATAAAAACATCCCCCAATACAAAACAAAGCTTTGAATAAAGGTGTATGCAAACTCTTTTGGAAGGTTTCCTTGCAACAAGAACTCTTTTGGAGAACTGAGATAAAAGTTAATGGCTGGGGTATTACAGGACTGTGTAAAGTGATGCAACAGTCATTTTCTTGATCTTTTCTTGTTAAAAAGGAAAACTGGAATTTTATTCTAAACTTAGCTACATGAGCCTAATTACTCAGTTTTCTTTTCTTAAATATTACCTCATGATAACATAATGCTATGATATTCCTAACATAATTGCCATCTTTGTCTGTAATCCCAGAGATATTTCAGAAATAATTTCTGTTTTATTTTCACATATACTGGTCTGCCACCAGTAAGTACTTTTCTAAAATATAGAAGCATACTATTTTATCCACTCCTGCTCATTTACACAGTTTTCCTTCTTAATCCTGCCAACCAGCCTTCACAATATATTTGCTGTCTTGCTACCATGTTCTGACACTTTATCTGCTTCAAATTCTTACATACATTCCCAAATTTCCATACTGTATCAGACTGTTATCACACTGATATGACACATGACATTAGAAGACATTTAACAAATGTATGTTTTTATTTAAATATGTTCTGTAAACATTCTGTATGTGTTGTAATCTATATGTTTGAATGCAGGACAAGACTTCCAAAGACAGTTTATGAAGTTCAATTACAAATCGATGTGATGGAAAGTAGCACACTATCCAGGTAATCTAAACCTTACTTAACCTGGAAGTTTGGAAACCCCATCAATCCAAGTGTCCGGAAGTGCAGCCTGCCTCTACAGGTGCCTAACTTTGCTAGCTAGAAAGTTTTGAGTCTGACAGAACTTTTAAATTTTCCACATATTTTCAGAGTGGACAGGATTATTTTCATTCTTATGACAACCTCTTTCCATGGGTCTTGCAATTCATGCAGAGAAAAAACTGACTTTTCCCAAATGCCAAGGAATTCCTTCCTAATTTTGTATGGTCAGAATTGAATTTGTAACATGTATTGCTTGTCTCTATTAACTATACCTAGAAATTTCTGTGGGTATTTTCCACAACTGACTTGTCCCAATCCCCAGCCTTAGTATTTAACCTTTGAAAATGCATAAAGATACAGCTTTAAAATGCCAAATTCTAATTCCCAAGTAAAATTTATTTCACTGAAATGAATGTTACTTTTAACATGGATGCCTCAAATTTTTCATCCTGTTCCCTAGAGGCAACTACTTACTTTTTTTCTAAAACAGAACAGTAAAAGAGATATAGCTTAAATATTGGTTTGGTGTTCTAATGTTAGTCAGTTAAATAATCCACGTTGTTCCTTGTTCTTAATATTCCTCCTTGTTCATTGCTGGCTTGTGTTGAACTTTACATCAATGGCCACCCCCACATACTTCTCCTCCAGGGCTGCTCTCCTTCTGCACCCAGCCTCTAGCTGTGTCTGGGATTGCCATTGTCCGGGTGTAGGACCCATCAGGAGTATCATTCCTTCATCAGTCTGCATAGTCCCACTGAACACCACATCCCAGACCTCAAGTTCTCAACCTTCCTGGCGAGAAATCCTCAGTTTGCCTGCAGTTTCTTAAAGGCCCATCAGTAATTTAGTGTGACTGATGAGGTTTTAGATTTTGACTTGGTCTTATGTTTGTCTGTCAGGTCTATGTGTCTATGTTGGCTCATTTCTTTCTTATGCCCTTTATTAACTGTATTTTCATAGAAAAATCCTCAATCAGGTAATCTTAGCAAAGAAAATATGGATTTTCCATTCACAGAATAGCCTGAGTTGAAAGGGGCCCAGAAGGATCATCTGGTCAATCTCTGAAATGGATGGCCCATATGGGGATTGGACCCTCGACCACTATGCTCTAACCGAATGAGCTAATTAATCTCAGGGCCAGGTCCTGTTGGGGGAACTCAAATAGAGTGACTGTAGTGCAAAACCTGCAATAAAAGACAGAAATACTGAGCTACTTGATCTGGTATTGGTTGATTACATGTATGCTCCTCAACTAGTAATGCAGAAACAATACAAGGAAACATACTGCAACTGTCCAAAATAATGTAGAGATTTGCTTTGGTTTTTTTTTTTTTTTTTTTGTTTAAGTATAGCTCAGTGTAAGTCAGTGAACTGAGCTATTTTTGTAGCAATTCAGAAACAGGTAGTTCTACCACCAAGGCTTCTGTAAGCCACAAAGGCACAGTATTCAACACACGGGCTTTGTAACACCCTCCTTTTTCCCCTAAGGCAAACTCTGTCAAAGTAGTTGATCTAAGATGTGGGTCGGTTAACAAGCTTGTATCTGAAGACTGCAGAGCAAACTGGATTCAGAAAGAATCGATACCTCTTCTAGATAACAGGAGTCAAGGCCAAGTCATACATAAACCTAACAATTTAAGTATAAATATCAATGTACTGCCTGACAGGATGCCAATAAATGTGCCTTAAAAGCAAAGGTATATAGCTTGGCCATATAATTAGGAATAGAGTACCAATAAACTAAAGGCACTTCTTAAAAACACTGAATATATCTTAAAACAGCAATTGACAAAAGCACTTACGAGAAGCACAGGCAGAACCCACTTCAGCTGAAGATCAAACTTTGCAAGCAGCTTTCAGAATCCCACAGGTTTGGTTGCAAAGCCTTATTATCTCCAAGTCAGGTATAGATCAATATTAACAACATTTGCAAGATTGAAACAGGTCACACTTAGGAAAGGAGATGGTATCATTTTAATGAGGAAATAAAAGTTCACAACCAGGATCCTTATGAAGGAGGCAGAGAAAAGTAATTCTCTTTACAGCAGATTTAATGGTTGTCTCCTAATGGATGCTGTGAATGTAAGTCAGAGGTTCAGTTTCCCCTGGAACTAAAAGATTATGGAAATTTTTAAGCATTCAAGTTTTCTCTGAGAATTAAAAATGAGAAATATTCAGTGAATTCTAACAGTGTTTTGCCCTAGTATGTTTATACTAAATGAAAACCATGGATATACAGCTACCAGGGTTGAAGAACAAAACCTCCCTAAGATAATTGTCTGTCCACAGGATGGCATGATTCTGTGGGTCTGATTGTCATGGACCTTTTCTTACTGAGGTATGAATGGAAAGAGTAAGTCCTAGTACAGAGCAAATCAAGGCAGAACAGCTTGCTGCTGATCTCAGCAGAAGAAGGCAGATGACTCATTTGAGACAAATATACCCGCTACTGCTCATTCACAAAGTATCCTGCAGTGGTGGAATTGCATTTAAAATGTAAAGAAAATTCTATGATTCAACGAGTAAAAAGAATATTTTTCAAGCAAAAGTTTTTCTTAAAAAGTTCAAAGGTTTTTAATGAAAGAAATAAAGCCTATTTCATTCCCTTAGCATGCCCTAATATTTAATTACTTTAACATGCAAACACAATTGTTTCTGATTTACCTTAGCTGTGGGGGATCAATCACCAATATTGGCGATGACGGGGATCAAGCCAATAAGGTAATGCTAATAGATTTAGTTCCAGAGGGATTTATACAATTAGGTCTCAAATACACTGGGGTGATCTCATGAGAGCTTTTGTATAAGGCTTGGTTTTTTCAATAAAATTTACTGGACTGTTGGGTTGCAGGTAAGCCTATTCCTCAGAAAGCTGAAGTGTAAGCAGAGGCAGAAGCATTATAGAGATCTTTTGGACAGATGTTATATTCTAGAATTTGCTTTTTTACCTCACAGGCAAATGAAATTCAAAAATTAGTGTATAAATGCTAAGTGAAAATTATAGAGCCATGTCAAATATCTGAGGTTAAATAATATCTGAATTCCAAGAACTCCTATTATTTTCCCACCTTTTCCCTTCTGCAAAATATAGAGAAAGATTCCTGACAATGTCTTTGGGTTAGACATGAAGATGCTGAAAGCACATTTTTCTCTTGAAATTTCAGCTGTCAGAGGAAGAGTTGCTTATTGGTTGTAAATAAAATAATTTCTTGCCCATCTGAGCTCAGAAACACGGTCAATTGATCACTCAGCTACTTCTGCACAGAACCACAGTCTACAGAGGAGTCAAAAGCATGTGACACAATGTCCTTTCTATAATACCTCTATTGCCCCTACATTCTGGAACGGGCTTCTTTTCTATTCGTCAAATTATGGTCAGAGGAAGAATTAATATTAGTGCTTATAATAATTTCCTTTTTAGAATATTCCAGGGATTAAAAACATGGTATAACTCAGTAATATTTTAGTACTTTTTGTAACTATGCAAAAATGACTGTCTGTCTTTGGACTTATCTCTTTGAGCCTAAGACACAAATAATAACATTTAACTTTCTTCAGGATAGATTTAACAATTGTAAATTGTTAAATATAGCAGGAAAGACTGAAAACTATAGCCAGAACAGGATATATCTTTCTGCTTGAAATTAATTTAGCAGTTATAACACATTCCAAGTTTCATCATTAAAGAATGTCTCTGACAAAAATGATTCATTTGTTTTGAAGATTAATTTAATTTAAGCTAAAAAAATGAAAAATTCATAGAAAAAAATCTAATTTATTTTAAGCATATAGTAGATGCAAGAAATTTATCACAGAAAGATAATGAAAAATATTTCTCCATGTTTTTATGCAGAAGTGGACAGAAAAACATGTAACATACATAGGAGTGAAAATTTTTAAAACTGACAAAAAAAACAACCGGGCTTTCCCATTTTTCAAATTTACATAGAAAGACAGCACGTCAAAGATTAACAGAATATTCTGTTTAATTATCTAGAATACATGTCCTTGTTCTATTTGTTAAATTTGTAGGAGGTTTCTGTCCTCTGAAAATTTAGAATTCCTTGGATTCAAGAAAAGAAAAGGATTTGCATGTCAAATTTGCATGTTAAGATTTATCTCAAGTATAGCCCAAGGAAGGAAACTGGCTGCGGTGTTTTGACCAGCCCAGGGAAGTGAGCTGGCTGGGTTTGAGATTGGCATTTACTGGACCGATGGGAAAGCATTTTCTGGTTGCTATTCCCGTTGCCAGCAGCCCGGGCAGTCTCTCTCCTCCCGGCTGTCAGAGCACACAGCTCTGCCCTCTGTGCCCTGGGCTGGCTGGGGCAGGGGAGGCCCCGCGGGCCGGGCAGGGCTCAGCGGATTTGGGAACATCTGCGGGCACAGAGTCTGCTCTGCTGCTGCCCGAGCTGAACCTGCCTCTGTGTGCCTGGGGACAGAGGGGGAGGCACCATGAGGCAGGCTGGAACACCTGATGAGACCCAGGGGTGGGAAAGGAGTTTGGGAATCTGTCCAACTCTCCACCCCGGCTGCAGGCGCCCAGCGAGCGGCTGCCTTTGGGCCCGGACCCTCTGAGAGCTGCTCCCCCAGCACGGCTGTGCAATGGGACACCATGGACTGCCCAGCCTGGCCAAGCTCCTGGTACAGCTCCAGCACAGCTGGCCAGGCCAGACACTGTTTTTGTTAATTCTTTCAGTGCATCAGTGCACAGATGGGACCTGAAAAACCGTCCATTCTCTCTCTAACGAGAGAAAATTTGAATGCAGATGTATAAAGACTACATGAAGTGTCAAAGTCAGTCAAGAAGGAGTAAAGATTTAGATGGAAGGAGTGTGGGAAGTTGTGTTTGAGCTGTAAAAGACTCTTGCAAGCTATGGTTATAACATATTGAAATGTTTCCTTTAAACCATAAAGAAGTATGGGGGAGATAAAAGAGTTCAAATTGTAGACCTGAGCAAAGGAGTGAAATGTTGAAGGGACTGTTGGTTCCATGAGAAGTTGAACAGAGAGATGAAGTGATAAAGACTCTTTGCTCTCGAAAGAAGAAGTGAATCTCTGTTCCTTGGAGGTGAAGGTGATCCCAAAGACAAACAGAACCTTTGTTTTGAACAGTTATCTTTAAAATAAGACCCTATACATCGATGTGGCCCAGAGACACAACTGTGAACATGGGAGGAGTTTCATGAATGCAAAGATCTGGGTGGTTGATGTTCATGAAGAATGGATCTACAAGAGAACTGTTTTCATGTGGGGGAATTTTCCATAGCGAACAAGAGGCGCTTCCCTCCCTAAGTGAACTGAAGAAAGATTGTTATAGAGGTGGAAAATTGAAATTTCTGAGTGTTGTTTGTTTTTACATTGTTGGTTGGGAGGGAAGAAGGGTTGGGAAGGGAGAAAGAGTGTTTTGAAGGTTCCATTCTCATTCTTGTTGTGTTGTTTTTCTTTTATTGTTACTTAATAAAGTGTTATTTCTTTTAAGCTTAAGCCTGCTTTGCTTTTGATTGGGCAAATTTCAAATTGGCAAACCCAAACCAAAACAGAAATTTGTGTTTCTGCCTGGTTTCTAATTGAAACCATGACACTGGCACAAGATAACTTTTGAAATACTTTTTTCCCCATAGGTGTAGAAAAACCATAATGAACAGTATGGTTAAATAAGACAAAAAATATTTGAGACAATCACAGGAAAGGTTATAGTATATAGTGTGTGGTCTTTCTCAGATTTGTAGTGTAAAACAACACATGAATTTCTTTATTCCACAAAGGCTTAGGGATGGTTACCACCACATTTTGTTAGGACTTGAAAGAACGATCTTATAAGGATCCTTCCCCTCTAGGAGCTGATAAAGCTATCAAAACTTCAGATCCTGCAGAGTACAGCTCCATCTTTTTAAGTTTGGTCTTCCTTTTTTCTGTCTTTAAAAAAATCCCAAACCAAACAAAACTGCAAAACCCTAAGCAACATGTATGGTAAGACAGATGTTAACTTCGGGCTAAGCTTTTAAACTTCAAGTAGTGCCAGAGATAACAGTATTCTTACATATAATGTCAGGAAGAAAAATGATCTTATGTTTAAGAAACATTTTTATGCCTGTGGGACAGAGCTCAATTTCAGATTTTGTTCAAAGCCTAGAGTAACTTATGGATTTGATTCATGTCACTTAATTTTAGCTTGTCTAAAAGTTAGACATCCCATGCAAACTAGAGAGTATCTTGGTTCTGGCCCCAGTTTAAGAGATGGATAGCTAAATGTGGAGCATGATTCATACCTTCTTAACAAAGACACTTTTCACTGACTTGATGAATATGAAAGTCAAGCCTAAAACTAAAAATGAATTTTAAATAGGTATAGTTCAGCTTGTTTTTTGTTAGAATCTCCTTCTTTCTCATTTATTTTTCAAAATCAAGTATTGAAACACTGCTTACCCCATGGGGAAAGGGTAGTAGGATCAAAAATACCTGGAGGATTTAAAAGATGACTTGTTTCTAAAGTATTTGATTTTACTTGTGTCCTACTCAAACCCAATAATTTCTCAAATAATGTATTAGCTCAGTTGCTTAGAGCATGGTACTAATAGTGCCAAGGTTGTGTTTGATCTCCATATGAGCCCCTCACTTGAGATGGACTTGATTCTTGTGGGTGTCTTCCAACTCAGAATATTCTGTGATTCTATATGGATGTTTCTAAACACTGATTTCTTTAGATGTAAAGTATTACAAGAGTTCAAAATTAGTTCCTGTTCTGCAAGCCCATTAGTTCTTTTATACCGTGAACCTTCTCAGTTCTTTGTGTGCTTTCACGTCGCATGCTACAGATCCATAATGCCATGGATCCTGCATTTCACTTTCATTTGGGGAGTAGCTTTTTTTCTCTGATTCTGTTTCTTTTCCCCAGGATGCCTAATCTCCCAGGCACATCACAAAATAATCCATGGAAAACAGAATGGCACACACTCCACTATGGCTAAGAAAACAAAGAGGTTCTAAAAGTCTGCAAGGGTTGCAGCATGCTGAGACTGAAGTTTCATAAAATAGTGGTGTGGTTGTAATACTGGCTGTTTTCCCACAACTTGGAACTTTGCCATCATATTCCATTTCCTGTGGGGACAGGAATAGTGAGTTCTAAAGATACAGAACTCCTTCTAGTGGTCTGAGAGTGTTTTTGTGGATTTTGATTGAAAGGTAACTTTAAGTCCTACCATGGATACCCAAAACTTAAGGATAACCAAATTTCCAACTTGAAGCTTTTCATTCTTTGATATTTAAATAGCTTTAAATAAAAAAACCTCTAGACATTAAAACGATATTGATAATAATTCCACAGTGAATGAACTCAGGTTTTTCTTACATTGTATTACTATACAATTCTTATGTTGAATTACCGCTTGTGGAATATATAACTTTCTAGTATTAAAATTTTTCTCTCTCATGTATTTGGCTCCAGTGCTTGATTGTTGTTACATTATGTCAAGAATTCAAAGAAAATGTGAAGCATTTTTCTTTCTATTTTCCCTTTGTTTAAATTCTAGAGTACCAAAAGTGTTGTTGACATTTTTCCTGACAATTTCTGCATGGTTATGAAGCTTAATAGGTGATATATTGAAATGAGTTTTGTCATCAGGCATAAGAGAGTGTGAGAGAGATTGAGTGCAGGAGTGTGAACATCCATGCTGTACAAATGGTATTAATTTCTTGCCTCTATCACCCACAATATGCCTTGTTGATAATGTTGCAGCTGTGATGAGAAAAATGGATGTTCTCGAATTGTGTTCCTTTTAGCTTCTACCTTTTGTAGAAGCAATATGCAGGGAATGAAAGATTCAGCATAGAATGTAACTTATTCTGGAGCAGCTTTAAATTTCTGGAAATTCAGTTACTTTGTAACCTGTTTCTAGTACAAAAGCTGCAAAAAGTCTTTACTTTATTCTTTTTGTCATTTTCCTACCGAGCAGAATATGCCTTTGACTTATAATTCTATCTCCATTCTGAAAATTGTGAAGATTTGCAGCTTCTTTAGCTAACTTCATACAGCAGAGTTACCAATCAGCATCTCAACATGCCCCATCAATGTGTTCCCTTTACTCAGGACACTTCATAGCTACAAATGTTCAATGAATAATCATGTGAAAGACCAGAATTATCTACATTGCACACTTTCTGTTAGTTAAGGGTCAGCCTCTCAGAAGTCAAAAATTATTGATGATATCATTATTCTTTGACTAATCTTATATGCTTAGATTCAGGGGGGGGTTTCATTAGTTGTGAATATTGGAATTTAAACTTTTCGGGAAAACGTTAGTGCCACTGTTAGAGACAGTACTGCAGTTAGTGTAATTCGTAAAGTTATAATCTTTTCAACATGCACTTTGCAACAACTAAGGATTTTGTCCTTGGGGGTTTAGCATACAATAATGTCAAGAAGAACAATTTAAAGAATAGTACTGACTGTGAGATTAAATGTGTTTGAAGACATCTACTTTCAGCACTGCTGAGGCACCCCTGGAATACCATCCAGAGTAACAGCTCTTTGCAGTGAAAAGATAATGATAAAACAGACAAGCAGGAAGAGAAGGAACAGAGTTAGAGATGAAAGCTGTTGAAAGATCAGAGTTATCTAAAAAATATATAAAGAGGAGATATTTTGAATTGAAAATTTTATCCTTTAGGGAAAACGGTTTTAAACTGATAGAGGCATAATTAAGAACAAGCAAACTTGTGGGCAAGAGGTGTAGGGCTGAACTACAGAAAAACAAAACTAAACTGGAGAAGTGGAAGCTTCCAAGAGCAAAGCAATAAGGCCACAAGAATGGTCTCTTTGGGGTTGCATGAGTAGAAAATTCATTAAAAATTCAGGCAATTATTTGAAACTAAAATATCTTATTTTGCAACTTTAGATTTTATTAGAAGAACTTAATGAAAAATATACAGTAACTTTTCATGTTCTTTCAAAGTCTCATTTTCTTGAAATATGGGGTGCTATTAAAATCTAGAGTTTTGCTGGTCAGATCTTGGACTTCAAAATTGCAAATAAAACCTACCTAATGGAATACTTCTTTGATTTTACTTTTAGCAAAGCCTTCTTTGCATTTACACTGTATCCTTTAGGAATTCTTTTTTTTTATCTCCCATGCTAGATGAAACTGGAAATTACAGTTGATTGAAATGGGAACATTTCTTGGAAATCTTTGCTTTTATTGATAGATTCTTTCATCTTGACATCAGGTTTCTGAAGTCAAAGATGATAAAGAACACTTGTTCTTCTGATCAAAAATAAAATCTATTGAAAATTACCATTTAATGAGTGGTTTACCAACAAAAAGGAAAAGTGACACAGTGAAATAAATGTTTCTCCATCTACACAGTTAGTAGCCATTCTAAGATATACCTGATACCTCTTCCCACGAAAAATTTCAAAAAGTCCAGAAGTCTTTTGCTCCAATGTGGAATGAAAACAAATGCTGAAACCTCATTTTCTAAAATGGTTTGCATCTGTTTTGCCTGAGCCCTGTTACAAAAATAGAGCCCTGTTACAAAATAGAGTAAGATGTGAAAGAGAAAAAGAATAACTGCTAAGACACCATGACCAGTGACAGTTATGGAGAGAAAAATAGAGAAAGGAATTTGCTTTGGAATTGGACGAGTCTTGGCTTTGAGCTGGATTCCATAAAATCCTTGTTTAGGCATAGCTTTTTAAACTGAATTTAACATTTTTGAACAGCTGCACATGAATACCAGAAGACAACAAAATTAATTCCTTGGACCCAATCTAAAGCCAATTAAAACAAGTGGAAAACTTCCATGTGTTCTGATGAGCTTTTGTCCTTGAACTAGACAAAGTTTGGCCCCAAACAGTATAGGAATATGAAGCTTCAATTCCTGAGACTAAATTCAAATACTTCAGTTGTTTCTGAGGAGATAATCTATATCCAATGAGAGGCTTCTGATTGTCCTTTTGTGTGTGTGTGGCTTTTTTCATCTTTGGTTGTATAAATCATTAAAATGTATAAAGCATTAATAGTTCTTATGAAGTGACTGTGCTCAAGCTCACAAATTATTTGTTTCAGGACTTGCTAATAGATGAGTAGACTGAACTAAGGAAGCCCAGATGCTTCCACACCTGTAACAGTCTCTGGATGGGTCATTCACCCTTACACACATGTGGAGAATGTCAGCATATGCTGTGTGGTCACAAGGAAAACAGGACTACAATGCATGAACTTGCTATTCCTTAGAATCTTTTGTTTTGTATGTTTTTGAATTCCTATTGTTCTATGGGAGAAAGCAGGTTTCTCTTGTCTGTTTACTAGATGTATGAACTCATACACTGAAAGTGTAGACAAGGCAGCCTCCCTGCCCCATTCCACATAGTGCTACTACCACAGGTACTAACAGACTTGGGAAATACCCCACAGAACTGCCCCTCAGGTGCACAAGCCCCTGCTGCCTCAGTAGCCTCAAATTCTCAATAAGCAACCAATTTTCTAAAGTAGTTTTATGCTTATAAATGGAAAACTGTGGGATTGTTTCCTCATAGATAATACTAGGATTTTCAGTGCAAAAGCATGCAGGATTTGAGTTTCTGAACATTTCTAAATTTTTCTTTTGTATTTATTTAATATTATGTGTTTAGCTTAATAATGCAAAGGATTTTTTATTCAAGATTTCAGTACGGTAATGTGGATGACTCTGATCTGTCTACATGCTGAACTTATGATGTGTATGATCTGATTTTACATTGTGCTTCACCTGACCCTTTGCACAAAATTACTTTTTAAAATAAGGTGATGATGAAGGGTTAATATTTTATATTTAAGGACATTATTTGATGCAAATTTTTCTGACTAAAACTCTAAACATAGAGGCTATGATATATGGGCTTTTTATTAGGTATACTGAGACATACCCAGACATTGGAACTAATCAAGAAAACCCTGGGAGATAATATCACTACCAACTTCAAGGACAGCTTTCTGTCTCTTAGTTGTTCGATTTATATTGTTTCCATGCAAATGTAGACTATTTTATAGAAAAGACAACTTTAAAATGGATGCTGTAATTTAATGCCTGACCCTGTCTATTCTGTATAAAGAGTAACATGCCAGCTGCGTTTTTTTAAACACCAATGTTTTTTTTTAAATGCCACTGTTAAAATGCTAATATGATGGAGCAGAAAGTGACAGAGGTAGGAAAGATGGAAGACTGAGGACTGCAAATGCTTACTGTAAAACACAGATGGGAGTTCAAATGTGTGGTGTTCTAATATGTCCTCTTCAAGCACATTATTTTTCTCTTTACAGAAGAAAAAGTAGACAGACACTTAATGTCTCCTATTCTTTTGCAAACACAATGTGACACTAAGAAAAAATATATCCATCTACTGGCAGAAAAAGTCTCACTGTATTTATAGACTTCTATATTGACTTTATTAAGGCAAATCAGGCCATTCAACCATGAAATATCCTCTGGGAGGAAGAATATTGGTCAAAATGATGGTGGATTTGTCTCCTGGGTTGTACAGATCCACAGCGGTGACTGAGAGATCAGCAGGGCACTTCCTGCATGTTTTCTTCAACTAAACATCTTTTCCCTCTCTGTGTCAGGTTGACATAGCACAAGCTTTTGTGGAGAAGTGGTGCAGATATATTTTCATTGTGCTTTTCAGATATTTCCTTTGGTTTTCTGTCCTATACCACTCGCCACTCCCCACAACCCTTTTCTGAGTTATATCTTTATACTTCCTACCTTCTTATTGCCTAACTTCACTGTTTCTTCTTTCATGTTGGACTGTTCCCAGCTTTGCTTTCTTTATTCTTCAGACCAATCCTGTTTCTTCCCATGCCATGCACATACATTTCCATTTCCATTTATACGTCTGACATCTTCTGGTGATATATGTTGCAAGTGGGATGCTCTTTACTTTCCCCATCCTGTGCATCATTGCCATGCATCATATTAGCCCCTCCCTCCCATCACAACTCAGAACCTCTTTCCCATGTCTGTGTCCTTCCTATCCTTCTTTCTTCATGTGTCTAAAAACAACCATCACATGCCTAATACCATCATGCTGTGCCTTGTTCCCTCATGTCTTTTGGCCTCCAAATATTTTTGTAGTTTTGTTTGCTTCTTCAGTGGCTGTTTTTTACTCAGCCTGCTCTTTTTCTCATGCTATATCTGTGAATCATAATTTTGGTGTAGGTTTAGGGATATTTGTCTCATATTTTTTCTGCTTTTTCCATTTTCCGTTTCTGCCCACACATTCCACCTCTGCTAAACAGCAGTTTGGAAAATTGTTTCCTCTCCCATTTCTATTACAACACTCTACTTTCAATTACAACCCCATATATCTCCTTCCTCTTCCTCTACTTCTTCCCATCCATCTCCAATGAACCTGACTTCCTTACATGTTTAGTTAGAAAACACATTCTTTCTTTCCCCTTGTCTGTAGACCTGATTCAATTTTCTTATTCCTCCAAATTTTGGGGGTTTGTCCACTAGCTTAAGCAAATTTTAAACATTTTACCTTTTCAGCTTCCTTTCAAGGAAAACAGAACTGACAGTATATAGGCAAGATGAACTACATCATTCAAGGGTGGGGGAAGAAAAGTAGCTCAAAGGTTTTTTTCATGACATTGAATGTTTAATTCAGTAAAGCTTTGGCTCTCAGCAAAAGGACATGATAAGGCATCTGGCTCTCCCTTGTATACTCCACATATAAAGCTTTGCAAACCTGGCTGTGTATTGTATGATAGCTCTTGCTCAAAGGAATGAAAAGGTATTTGGGCACAGTTATATTAATCCTTTATGCCATTTAAGTCTTTTTATTGTGTCATGTTTTTGTATGATCATGGATGTTTTCTCCTCAAATCTCATTAATTTATGCTCCTCAATGGTAAGTCTCAACATTATTAATTTAGTGAGGGTTTTATTTGAAGTCATCTTCAAACTTCCATCTGTTCATCTGAATGACAGCTACTGATATTAGCTCTCCTGAAAGAAACAACATGCCAAGAAAGCCCAATGATCCGATTAACAGTGTCTAACACTTTTCTTTACCAGAAAAAAAACAAGTCCCTCTATCACTGATTAAAAAAACTTCCCCGACAACTTTCTTTGAGAGGATCTTGAATGAACTGAGGCTTTGAGGTAGATATACCCACAGCTTTTCACTAAAGTGAACATGCTAAAACTACCAAAATTGTGTGCACAATATCTACATTTTTGTTCTACTAGCAGACAAATGCAAAAGAATAAAGTAAGTTTTTAAAGAAAAAGCAATCCTTTCTTCATAGGAGACAGATTTTTAAAAAATATCTTTTGATAATGATCCTACCTGGCTTGGCCATAATTTTTCCTATGGTGCTGCTTTCAATTGCCTGCTCATCTTTTACCAAAGGGATCTCACCCTAGGGAGGTGCAATATTTCCTCTTCCTGAGGACTTCAGATTGCAGCAGGCAGAACAAAGCTAACAGGCAGGTTTCCTGCTGCTCAACCACAAAGTATTAGCGCTGCATGATTAACAGTAATATAGTCAATAAGGGAAAACAGACATATTCAAAAGTTGTTCCGTCAGCTATGCAGAACAGTGCTAGTTCAGCGCATCTGTAAGTCCATGAATTACTGGGACTTGTTATCCACAGTTCATTCTATGATGTATATTTGTGCAACAGCTGTGAGGTGTTCTGGCAGTTATGCTCTTCCTTTCAGGAGAGACTCAAATGGAGCTTGTGGTTGTCACTGCTCTGCCTGTGCAGGGCTGAGATCCATTTCTCCTGCTGCTTTATTCTGCCACCAATCAACCCTCCAGATGGAGGGGAGGCTTCACACCTCAAAAGCACAGCTTTGTTTTCTGGACCAAATATACCAGGTATCATGTTCATTTCAAATTGAAGGATGTGTTTCAAAAACTAAGTAGTGGTGAAAGCACCTTTTCTGTACTTTCTGCACATAACCCCAGTAAAACAAAAAGGACAAGGAAGGACATGCCTCTGGTAGAGCGTTCTGGAATAAAAAATAACTCTCTCTACCATGCATTAGCTTGTTTATGAGTCTGTCATTATGAGTCATTAGCTGTCTGCCACGTACTCTATCTGCTATTCTGTTGTGTATGAAGCTTGATTCTGAGAGATAAACAAAAACAGAGAATAATTTTCTTATGGACAGAGTGTTCACAGACACTGTGGGGAGAGCCAATAGCACTCTGTATCTTATTTTTCATAAATGTGGAGGTAGAGGAATTAAAAACAGAAGAGTTGATCAAAATCTCAGCTACAGTAGCACATCTTTTAAGAGAATTCTCTGGTCACTGGATTTAAAATTTTAATATTGCTATTACAGTAAACATTTCTTCTCGTTCTTTGTGTCTCATTAAAAAAAAAAATCTGACCCAAAAACCACCAATCCAACCCAAAACGTTAAAGCCCAAAAAGCTTTTCCCATACAGCTTCCTTGATGCAATAAGAAAATAACAGTATCCAGTATCACTATCAGAAGAATGAAAATACAGGTAGAAAAGAATGCAAGTTTATTTCCAATTCATAATTTAAAAGGAGAGGAAAAATTAAGTTAAAAGGAGTTGAATGTTTTTCCAGGCCACCATAGATGCAGAGCCACCTACCAGCACTGAAGTGTACAGATCCAAAATCAAAATGAGTAACAGATGAGAATGCTGGGGACAGAAACTCTTGTGTAGCATCCATACTCAGATATTATTATTTTACCTGTTTACCCACAGAAATGGTGCAGGATTAGCTGAAATTGCAGAAATATTAAATAGATAATTTTTTTTCCTAATGGAAGATGTATTTGTGAAAAATAATGTCTCATAACCTCTGTAAGTGTAATATGAGCTGCTAACAAACAAATTCAAATACAACCCTTGATACAAAATAAAATCAAGTACTGCAAAACAGATTTAAGCAAAGACATATATCAAAGAATCACGCTCTACAGATTCTATGGGAAATAATAGAGTGAAATTAGCACAATAGCCCACACTAGGAGACCCTCCCACACCCCAGGTGACTGCTGCTCATGTGTTATAGTATTCCTTGTCGCCACAGCACAATTGATCAAGATGGTATATGGCAACATTAGATGCCATGTTCACGTTTCAACATATACATGGACACCATAATCTGAAACGAATCTCACTCCTACCATGCCTGGAAATGCTGCCCCCCAAGAAGTAAAGGTGGAAAGTGTCTTCCAGCCAAGTAGGGTAGCCAAAGACAGTTAAGAAAGGAGAAACAGCAGGATAAGTTATAAAAAACATCAATAAAGATAGCAACAAATTTCAAAAGCACACACAAAAAAAGTATTTCCAAAAAAAGTTTGTACACTCTTGTTTACATAAAGAAAGTCAAGTAGGATTTCCTTTGGAAACTTCAAAAGTCAAATGGATTTTCTTTTTGCATCCAGTTGTGCCAAAAGCTCTGTGAACCAAAAAAAATATGAAAAAGTCATTAGCTTCTGAAAATACCTTAAAATAACAGGGTAAATAAGGAAATGCCGAATCTAAAGTAAAAAACCTATCAGGTTTTGAGTCTGAACAGTGTGTCCAAAACTAATCATAAGGCAAATGATAACTTTCTGCATACAAGGTAAAATGCAGGACATAAACTAGTTTGAAGTAGTGTTGAAAATACATACAGACAGCAGAGCAAAGCAGAGGCTGTAGAAGCCATGCAAATCAATACAGTGTGTGTAAGGATCAAGGAGAATAAAGTCAGAACAAAACCTGTGCTAAGATCTTCCTCAAACACATATTGCTGTGTAAATAGAATGGACTACAGAGAATTATTTGCAACCCCAAATCAACTTGTTGAAATGTTCACATTTATTTTAAAGGTGACAAAATATGAGAACAATTTTAATCCCATTTCTCCATTCATGGCCATGAAGTGCCACACAAGCAGTACCAATAATACTAGTTTCTTTTAATCAACAATTTTCTTGAAAATGCTTAAATTCAAATAACACCAGCACAGTTTCAGTGACCTAATGGGAACTACCTCTCCTTCCTTTTTACCAAATTGTTTATATTGATTTACAAGAATAGGCTGGGCCTTTTCTACAGTTCCTAGTCATTCTTGCCCTTTCCAAAAGCAACTGACCAGGTAATATGACTTACCCAGGACAAGTAAAAGTATGAATTATATAAAGGCAAGAGTTTCTTGAAATGTCAAGTTTCATGACTTCCTCATGAGGGTCAGAGTTCCTCAGACACTAGAGGCAAAGAATTCTTTTCCTTGATTAGGGAATCATCTACAAAAACCCAGCTGTTAGCTGTTACTGACTATATTCTGTTCAGATGGTTATTAAAAAAACATTGAAAATATTCTCCCTGGTTAGGGCTATATCCTTTGTTTTTTTTCTCCACTGGTCAGTGTCTTATTTTAGCCAGCTTCAAAACCAGGAGCTGAAAAATTACTTTAAAGCAATGAATTGGTGTGGGCCTCTGTAGTCATTCAGTCACAAAGCATTCATGGCCTGAGTCAGGAGCTCCTCACAGTACAATGTCATTTCTCCATACCAAACTGTTTGTGAATCTAACCTGCATATTCCATTTTATGTCAATGTATAACATCCTCTGTTATAATAAACGAAGTCAGAAGATTGATAAAGAAGGTACACAAATAATATTGTCCTTGGTAAACAAACACATTTCTCTAAATAAACCTTATTCCTATGTTGCTCTCACCTCTTGCAGTATTCATTGGTCTGATGAAACATGACATTTTGTTTATGACGTACAAGTGTATGATCATAATAATGTTTTAGTTTTGCACTTCTTCGCAAATATCTTTCCAGGTTTCAGCTTTAGACACTGAACAAATAGCAAACGAGAAAAACAAAATTACTCATGCACACTACAATTTCAAAGTAGACTCCTAGTTTTGTGGATCTGAACAAATAAATGTCTGAAAGACACATGGACACAATACATGTCTTCCAGAACTATATTGAAACTAAACCTCTTTCAGAAACAAAGATTATAAATTAATGGTTATGTAGTTAGTACCCACTAACTTCTGTAAGGAGAAAGTGAGACAAACTGATATAAAATGAAGTACTTGTATTCCTTTTCTCCTGGTGAAGAAAATCTTAGGGATGGCTCTGATACTGTAAATGAAAAGACTGAAGGGATGAAAAAAATCACATTAAAATATGTTCCATAACTCTTTCCTATATGTTTGCTTTTTAGTCTTTTAGTTGAGACTGCATCTTTTTATCCTCTTAGCTTGCTTGAATGTTATTTCATTTCAAGCAATTACTTTGAATTTTTCTTACATTTTACTTTATTGTATGTGTGTACTGTCAATCACTGAGATGATTTTATGTTACTTAAAAATATTATCCTCCTGGCAGCAGTTAATACAATCAAAGTCTCTAAATACTGTGAAAGTTAACTTCTCCATTTTTCTTATTTTGTAAAGAAAAAAATACCTCTGCAGGGATTGAAAAATGCCTCACAAGCAAGAATTTAAAAGTTGGTGTAGTTCAGTCTGCACTTTCCTTCTTGTTGGTTTGAAGAGCAATACTGACAAATAGACCCTAGTTAACCACAGTAAGCTTCTTATCCCTGTTTTGCAGTAAAGAATTATGAAGATTTTACTGGATCATTTTGCATTGAAAAATTTCTTGTTGAAACTGGTATTTTCATGAAAAACTGCTAGTAGGACAAAAAAAGTCTGAAAAACTAATCTCAAAGTGAAAATTTTAAATCAGCAAATATGTTCTTTCTATTCAAACAAGAAACAAAAATAAAATGTGCATTAATACAATATACATTATTATTTCTATTTGGTATAACACCTTAAGAAAGAAAATAGAAAAAGTCATCTTCAAAACAAATTTAATAAAACTGGCTGAATATTTTAGTCTTATTTAATTAAAAATATTTTAATAAAATAAGTTCTCATGTTCACTGATTTCATTTCATACTTGTGTGGGTTGCATTAAGTGAATGCAGACTGAGCTTGAAGATGTTACAGGAATCAATAAATTAAACAATACACTGCAATGTTGGAGATCCAAATTATGAGGAGAGATTGTATGAATGTATTTTGGTTTTGTTAAGCAAATGAAAATTCAATATGTTCTTAACAGAGCTAAAATAAAATGTGATTTCTCATAATTCTCTAAAATGTTCAGAAAGTCTGTACTGTAGGATGTCCTTTCTCATTTTGCTGGATCTGCTACTCTAGACCTTGAAGAATTGCATATTTTCTCCATAGGTGCATTTGATAGAAACAAGGAATAAACAAAGGGTATAAAACAGCCATCACAGGATTTTTGTAAGAGTGTAATCAGCCCTGATTATGAATATCTCACACTGTATTTTTTTAAAAAAAATTAACTAGAGGACAGTAAGGTTCTCAGTTCGCATTAACATGACATAAAGCTAAAAATTCCTTTTAATTTAATTTCTTTTATTGACAAAAAGCTTTCAAATACTAATTTTCAGGTAGAGCTGAATTATTTTAACTGAATATTTACTTGTGTTTAACAAAAAATCATAAAATATTCTCACATAAAGTGTGAAATTTTGACAAATCAATATTTTTTTTATTCCTTTCTGTTATGGTTACAAAATTATTTGTGTCAGAAAAAAAGACAGTCTTCTTTGTTTATCTTTAAAATTTCTTAATATAATTATCACTATTCCTGGAACAGAGTTAAACCCAATGTATTATAATGGAGTACATGGGTCAGTTTGACAAGAGGCTCTGAAATTTGGGATAGATTTGTAGCATCCTGTTGGGCAGATGATCTGAAAACACAGGATATAATTGAAAAAGTCCTACTGAATTTATTTGTGCCTGAGGCTAACAACCCTATTTTGCAACAAAAATAGATTTTGAAATAATACTTACTTGCTAAAATAATTTTGAATAAGATTTCCTTTATCGTCTAATACTCCACAAGCTAAATAGAATATTTTAATTATGAACTTCCTAAAGCAATTAGTTTCAATTCTCTTTACTAAAAATCCAGAATTCAAAATGGTAAGTGGAACATGGAAGGATAAAATTACATAAGCTGTGGGTGATATTCTTAACTCATGCTAACAAGAGAAGCCAAGGGAGTGTTAAAGCTTCACTGCTAGCCCCAGTTAAGAATGAGGTTAATTACCAGAACTGTTGAAGCTCTGGTAAGAAAATTATTTATTCAAGTCCTTCATAATCCATAAGCAGAAATATATTTATTTTTTGTTAAAGTGATATAGCTTTAGGAGCATGTTGCATGATTATGAACATAACTGCTTATTCTCTCCCTTTTCTGAGCAAATTTGGGAAATACTTAAGAGGCCAACCTTTTTCAGTACTCAGCCTGATCTGCACTGACCCTGCTGTTCTTCCAGAACTATCTTGGCTGGCCAGCAGTTAAAAAGAGCTTTGATGGCTTTGGGTCTGCAGCCAGGGACAGAAGTATACAGCTGTGTTGGTATGGCTGTCTTCCACCTGCACCTCCTTTCAAGTGAGATCATCATTTCACTCTGTATTTTCTAAAACTGAGAATGAGTGCATCTAACAGAAAGCAACAGAAAATGCATTTTTTCCCCTGAGCACACATAGGGCCACAATTCTTCATCTGATTTTCCTAACTAATAGACAGGAAAAGGAGGAAATATTCTTATACATGATGTTGAAGGGAAAGTCTGCATTAATTTTTTAC
Source organism: Sitta europaea (assembly GCA_013400255.1). NCBI lineage: Eukaryota > Metazoa > Chordata > Aves > Passeriformes > Sittidae > Sitta > Sitta europaea. The sequence continues at coordinate 1,729,376 of VXBS01005512.1, forward strand.
CTTCCCTTTTACTGCGTACAAGTGCACATAAATAAAATATTCTCATTTATAAGATAAGAAAGCAGTTTTCAAGTCAACAGATTGTGTATTCCACCCACAGAATGGACAAAGAGCGTGTGTCAAGAGTCTCAGCATGGCAGGTAGTGGCAGCAGTGTTACAGCAAAGCTACAGCCCTGATAAGGAGGTGGCCCTGAATGGATACCAAGCAACAGGAGAGGTCCTGGTGGAGGCCTGGTTCCACAGGAATGCAGTGTCTGTTCCCTCAGATGCTGGCCCTGCACTGCCTGGATTATGGATGCTGTGCATGGTGCCTGCTCTGCTTGCCTGAGCAGAGTGTGCCATGTCCCTCTGAGGCACATCTCAAACACAGTCTGGTTTCAGGGCAAGTTTTCTCATTTTTAGACTTATTTTTCAGAAGTAGAAGTTCTGACCAGAGGAATAATATTTGATGAACTCTATTACTAGATAGATCTCTTGCTCTCATAGAAACACTCATTGCACAGTTGACTCTTGCAAGTCAGTTACTTAAAACAACCATGAGATAATTGCACTTGTGAACTATATGAAAAAGTAGTTTATGTGACATGACTTTCTGTCTACTGCTTTATATTCTAGCCATTGTGCAGGTGTAATTTTAGGAGAATTTCCTTATCCAGGAAATAAGCACATATGTTTTAATATTTCCTACAAGGAAACATGTCCCAGGTCTGTGCGTCACAAACCCAAGAAAAGGTCCTGATGGACAATGATTCCTTTATACATAAATAGTATATACAAAGAAATATGGATCTATACTTCTGGATGCATTTTTTATTTTCGTCTAAATAGTGTATGGGCTTAAAGACAAGGCAAACAGCACACAGCCACATATATGAAGCTGTAGGTGAAGATAGAGGATGAAGCTGTAAAGTACACTCATGAGTAACATCTTCCAAGTTGAAGGATGTGACTGTCAGTAATTGTATTATATAAAATTAAAAGGTTACATTGTGGCACTCAGCATTTTTTTCTGGGTTAAACTCTTGCTAAATAGAGCCTTAGTCAGAGGAAAACTGAACTGACTAAAAAAGGCCTTTTGAGATATGCATAACTAAAAAACCCAGACCATAGTATTTCCAATGTGTCTGTGTGCCATGCCTCTGTATTTTTCAGAGTATGAGCAATTCTAGAGTATATAAACACGTAGAAAATTCACATCCTTAAACAGATTTCTTCAACTACACAGAAAGTGTGGGAAGACTTCAATATGTATTTTAGCTTTTTCTCTATAAATTTGTTATGTTTGTTTAATCGTTACAGTAAACTACCAGTGACATTTCTGCCAGACCATCTTGAGCTAACATTTTTCATGAACAATTTGATCAAAAATCTAGTTAATATACTATGCCACATGAAGGCAAAACCTTGCACAAAAAAAATTAAATTATTTTAATCGATTTTAATTTGGTATATTTAAGAAGCAGGTTTTATAGAAAAGACTCTGAAGAATGAAGGTAAGTTAATCAAAGAACACTTTTTTTCAGAAAATTTTGAAGTGTAAAAGACAATTATTATTTTATTATTAGAACAGCATGCTAATGGGACTTCTAGTTCTGTTGCATTATGTTGTTCTTTGAGCACAACATATAAAAAAAAAGTAGATATTTGACCACTAAAGCCACAGTAATGATTATCTTCCTCGACACCACAAGAATTGTGCCTAATATTGCTGTGATTGCACTGTTTGAAAGAGAAAGATAAATATGTATTTCACATGCAGCTGCAAATACACAAATGCATATACACATCTACATTTAAATATTTATGTGCGTCTATGAGGGGTGAGCTTGGAGTGTTTTGTTTACATATGACTGCAGAACCATTGGGTATTTCAGCTTCACCTCTAGCTCCAAAATCTCTGTAGATAAAATTACAGATCTTTAATGAAACAGCTGACCCAAAGTTCAACTTAAGATACGTGACGGCATTGTTTGAAGAGCCTATGAAGCCCTTTAAAATATAAGGAAATGTAATAAATAAAATTAAAATAAGTAAATAAGTAAATAAATAAATATGTGAAATTTAAGGAATCGCTAGGGAGAGTTTGCCAGCATGACTTACCCTGACTCCATTGACTGCTAACACTTTAGCTGGTGCTGTTGTTGCATGTGCAAACCCCAGTGTGGCTTTTTGTTCAGTGTTGCCCAACAGTGTGAGAGGACAGCTGGCAGTGCCAGCACTGCTCCCGTAGGCAGCTGCTCTGCAATGGCTGAGACTGAATTCAGAAGGAGATTTTTGGAAGATGCATAACCAATGTCAGAAGATCAAGAGCAGTCTTTAACAATTATTTATCACAGATAAAAGTGGAAAGAATGAGTGTTTTTTACAACAATGTAACATCGACTATATAAAGACACTTTTAGGCAAATTTTTTGGGGGGTGAGAAAAGCAGAAGAGTAAAGATTTTAATCCTTAGGCCGATAGCTTATTAAATTTTAAACTTATATTGTCTGTGAAAGCCAGTAAATCATTGGTTTACAGTTTCTGGAACAGGTTGCCCAGAGATGTTGTGGAGCTTCCCTTACTGAAGATATTAAAGAATCATTTGGAAGCAATCTTCTGCAATAGGCTCCAGGGTGACTCTGCTTGAGCAGGAAGGTTGGACCAGATGATCCACTGTGGTCCCTGCAAACTTTGTCCATTCTGTGATTCTGTGCTATGAGGGATCTCTAGACTGAACCATGTGATAGGCAGAAAGAGAAGGTTCTAGATCTCTTCCCCTTTGCATATTTGTGCTGTGAATTCAATGAAATTCAAACAAATTACAATAAAATATTCCTTTTAAGGGGGGAAATCACCTAAATCATACACAATAGATTACATGCAGCCATCAAGTAATTCCAGTGATTTTTAAAAGATTATTTTAAGGTTAAATTTGCCACAATACATGCAACAGCTCATAACCTTTTATGAAGATAACAATCACTAGTTTAAACAGTAAAGTGCCCTGAATTTCTTGGGAGGCTACAAACAGTCCCTCAGTGCTCATTAGCAGGTTATAATTCCTCCTATCATGAGTTTCTGAAGCAAGAGCATGATAGCTCAATTTGCACTTAAGCTGCTGATCTATCCAGGAAAAAGTAGTGTTCAGCATTAATTTATACATAAGATATGATGAAGAAATGTTCCAAAACAAAGAAAACAAAAAGGTAATAAACCAAATTTTGTGTAAACATAGGAAAAATATGCCATCATAATTTCCCAGATTGGCAGTAATAGCTGCAAGAGTCACTGCCCAAGAAAGTACAAAGCTGAGAGAAGGACAGTACTGATATTTCCAGTTCTGTGACACTGATTTATCTTCAGTTCATTGTAAGAAATCGCTCAGACTTGTGACTCTCCTGGCAGTTAATGGGTTAGAATATGAGCTGCTCATCTGAGACTTAATCTGCAAGAAGAATTAAAAAGTTGAGCATGCTGACAGAGGGCAGGAGTTGACAGTTTAATGAAAATGCAGAAGAAACTTTGTGAATTATTTAAGATAGTTTAAAAATTGGTTAGACATGACATTAAAGGAATTTCCAGAGCAAGGACCCAAAACATGGAGAGAGATGCTGTGGTGAGCATGCTTGACCTGACCCATCAGAGATGAGCTCTGGCAAAACCTCTGCACAATGGCTCCCTCAGCTCATAAAACACCTCATGCCAGTTACACAATGACACTACATTGCTTCACAATGCTTTCCTCTTCATACTTATTTCTTGCCAAATTATTGTCTTCATCTATTATATGTCTATTAGTATAATCAGAGCTACAACTATAAAATCTAAAGTTTCCTGAGAACAAAGGATCTGCACTACAGAAACATGACCCAAGGCAATTCTTTAAAAGGTACATATACTGAATTCTGGTTTAAAAGTCTAAGTTTTGCTATCAGACTCCTCGTTAGGGACCAGGCTGAAAGCACATATTGCATGGTCACGAAGTAACTGTTTCCTGATATGAATATGGAGATCACAATACGGCCATTAAAAAAATGGGTATGTATATTCATGGGGTACTGTTGTTGAATTCTTTAAGATAGCTGAAAAATATTTTTATAATAAAAATAAAAATTCTATTATAGTAAAAACTAAGTATATTTCGATACAGTGCTTAAACTACTTTAGACATGACACAGAATGCAGAGCAGAAAGCAAGGTCCCTCCTCTCTCTGTTTGAAAACTGGAAGAGTTAAACAGTTCAAAAAATCACCTAAAACCATATGTTGAGCAGCCAGTCCAGAGAGAAATGCCACATGGAAGGGTATGCCTGAAATGCTTCTCATCCTTACCGACCTGATTGTTGCCACTCTGAAATGGCATCTCAGAGGTCTGGACTATCTGTCAGAGATCTGAGAACGGCTCAGGGATTTTCCTTTGACATATGCACAATGGATGTGTAAGCCATCTTTACATAGTTCCTTGCCAAGGAGCTTGATATGAGCAGCATAGGTAACTATTTGGGTTTTAATCTTCTGGGGCTTCTGCAGTAAATCTTAGCTTTGTTCTGATTAATGTGTTTGTGCCTTCATCTTTACAGTGAGCTTGTCTTGCTAAAGTTTGATAAAGAAATTTTAAGATGACCAGAAGATGCAAACTTCCATTACAAAACTATAGTGGACCTTTTAATGAATTGTCTTGGAAAAATCCATGTGTAATACAAACTCAAAAGAAACGTTTTTTGAATTATATTTTTAATTAGTCTCATAAAATTCATTATTGGCATTTTCTTACCAGTAAAATTCTGATACATAGAATGTTCCTGTCAAATTATATTCTACATCAATGCATCAGCAAAGAACAAACAACTGTCCCTCAGGTACCCAACACGTTCATCACCAAGGCAACTAATGACTATAACTATATATTTGAAATGCTAAATGACATCGTATGAAGTATTTCATCAGAAAGAAGCAAACAGAACAGAAATAACAACATGACCATTTTGAACTAGATGCCAAAATGGAATATTTCACTTAAAGAAAAAAAAAAAAGCAAGACAGTATGTTTTAGAAAGAAGTTAAAAGAACCAAGAAACATTAATAGTTCAAATTGATGTTAGTGAGCCAGGTAGATCATTTCATATATATCAAATAAATGAAAAACTTGAAGTATATGAATAAATAATATGAACCCAATACCAACATAAAAATAGCACTACAACATTGTGGTCCTTTTTGTCTCTGGGAAAATCTTGCTTAATAAAGCAATTTTGATTATGAGTGAAAATAGCATATCTCTGTTAGAAATAAAGCTATCTTATTTATGGCATATAGTAATTTCCTGGGTTTTTTTTTGAAAACTGTTTCTTGCAATCATATTGTCATATAGTTCTCTTTTTGCCTTTCATGTACTGGTTTTGAAATTCAGTCAACTAATGAAGAGAAAGTCATTTTACTTAGACTATTCATGGTAATATTTAGTTCATGGAGTTTAGTTCACTGTTTGTGGTTGGAAGAGATTGCTGGAGGTCATCTGGTCCAAATTCCTCGTTGAAGCAGGGTCATCTAAAGCAGTTGCTCATGACCATGTCTCTGGGAAATATACAGCTCAATGTAATATGCTGTTTTATAGCATATTGTATTTCATGAATATTTTGGTGCTTCTGTCACCGAAGCTAGTTAAAAATGCATGAAGAAAATAATTTTATGACTAAGATTATGCATCAAATAATTTATACTATAAATATTAATTCTGGTTATTAAACTGCTCTAACTATGAATGGTTTCCCAGAAGCTACAGCATGTACTTGGAAATGGAGTCAGTATTTAAAATGAAAGCATAAGACATACTGTGAGCATAGTTGAAGGCATGGAAGATACTTAGGGAATGGAAAGGCAGGGACTCTGACATTAATGGCACTGAGCTTAATGAATATATATTTTCAATATTAACAGCAAACTATATTTCAGATAGACATAAATTAACTTCAGAAATCCTCATTTTAATTTCTTAAACTATGGCCATTTGGCCAGCTGTTTCAATGCAATATCAGGTTGCCAATTTGAGACTCCCAGACATGCAGAGACCCAGGTCTCTTTTTCATTCTCTTTCAACACCAGTGTGACAAATGTGAAGGAAACTTTTCTCATGTTGAGATGAAATTAGCTTTAAGGCCTGCTAAGGCCAGTGTTTAATATTTGGATAATGCTTGTAGCAGTGTTTTTCTTACCACTCATTTTTCTTAGAGGCACATTGCTGGATACCATCAATGATGGTGACAGAAAAAGAAGACAAAAATTGTATTGCTAAGCTCAGTGGCACGATCTAGCTTTAGCTCTTTCTTGTTACCTGTTGAAGTAGCGACTTTGGAAAGTTTGCCAGTGTTTTCTACAGCATAGATAATGAAATCAGAGTTGTAACATCAACTTCAAATGATAAACCTAGAGTTACCAACCCTCAACCATTGTAAAAAGTCACTAAACCAGATGGCATATGTGCTGGTATTTACTTAAAGATAATACTGCAGCTGTTATGCATACTTTTTATTAGCGGGAAACACAATGTTCAATGTAGCCATATAACTTTTTCCTGTTAGAAAATGACCATATTTATACTTAACAACTGAAACAACATCAATAAATTGGTTTCCATTATTGGTGCCTCTGAACGTTTTTATATAAATATGATGCATAAAAATACTATTTTCTTGCAATCTTGTCTATTTAATGTTGACTTAAAAATGGAATATATTTGATGGTTAAGAACGAAACATTTCATTTACAGAGGGACTTCCTATTTTTTACAGCCCTACTTTATTGAACTTATATCTGAGAGGTAGATATAATTTTATTCAATGACAGTGTTTAGTATAATGACCTGATATATCCCTATTTTTCCTACTTATGCCCTGTTAAATTATAGATTCTCAGGTAGAAGCATAAAGCTGGTTTATATAGAAACAGTATAAAACTATCATTAAAAATCTCAGGTAACCAATAATATTTCAGAAAAACAGATATATTAAAATATCTCAGAAACTTTTAGATGTTTTGTGAACTGTTTAGAACTTTAATAAGAAAAGTCATGTTTCTAGGAGAAAGTTATATTTCATAATCCCTCACTTCCTCTTCAGAAAGACAGTTTAAAATTATTTATTATGAAAACAAAATGAAACAAAACAATAAAGAAAAAAACACACAAGGAAAGAAATGTAAGACAGATTATACTTTTGCAGGATGGTTCTTGTATCTCTTTTTAAAGTTTTCTGTTCATGGCAAGGTATTTCAACTATATGCATGACTAAATTTTAGATTTCAGTAGTATTAACAATTTGTTAGCTTAAGAATGATTTTTTGTTGTTGTTGTTGTTGTTGTTAGAATAGTTTTTTGCTTCTTATTCACTCTGATGAAGTATTTTATAAATGCACAAACAAAATAAAATAAAACCCTGAACATAAAATTCAGGGGAAAAAATATTAAAAGATAGAGGAACTAGAGGAGCACACAATGAGAATCTGAGTAGACTTTGCTGCTCCCCAAACATTGGTCTTTCCGTTCGTATGGAATGATACCATCATCTTAAATTAGCCACCTTACCCCATACCACTTAGTTTTAAAATACAGAAATAGTTTAAAGTTTGAAGACCACGCCTATACAAGAGAACTGAGAGAGTATAATATTTCCTGCCTACAGCCTATGTCTCTGTCAACCAAAGGATTGATGTAAGAGTTGCACTGCCTGAATTTTCATGGGAACTGAGCAAGGAACTCACTGTGGAGTTGAGCTGCTTTTTTCAAGGCCCCTCCTATAATACTGGACAACAAAATACTACAACTAGAGAAACTAATTCAATTAAGTAAAATTATATATAGTTAAATGGAACTGGAGTAATTCAAGGAGGTAAAATTTAAGATGGATTTCAAGAAACATCTCTGAAACTGAGCTTTATTAAGCTGAGGAATTTTCTGTCCTAGCTGTGCACAGACACATTTCTTCTCTGCATTGTTTTCCCATTTTCATATAAGGATTCATTTACACAAAGTGTATTTCATAGCTCAAACTACTTGCTGAGATGATTAGAATGAATTTTTATTTCATGTTTGACTTAGGACTATGTTCTTCACTGAAGCACTTTGCTGTTGTTATTTTTGTGATAGTCGTATTTTCCATAGCCTGATACAAGTGGCCAGTGTCCTAAAGGTATTATGATTAATATTAAGAATAATAAATACAAGTAATCATAAATAATAAAGAATGCAATAAATTAAATAAAACCTTCACACTGATTACCACTGCATGACATCACTGACACAAGTAAAAAGCTAATTCAAATGAAAAGGCCTGATAATGGGAGGCAAACAGGAAATCCTGGGTAACTTTTAGTCAAAGACTGTCATTTCAAGACATCTCTTAAATATCAATATCTACAAAAACACCAGTTGAGCACACAAGGAATAAAGATGCTTATCAAAACATGCTTACATTCTTCAACATGTTCAATAATGAAATTTTAGAATAACAGACGTTAAAAACTCCTTCAAGAAAAAAAATCTTGCTAGCCTCACATGCAATTGTATTTTATTGGTTATACTTTGCATATCCTATGTGCTGAGAATTTTAGAGTGAAAAAAATACTGGTGCGTATGCACAGCAGAGGAATAGAGTGGATACACAGACAACTTAATAATTTCCCAGGATATTGCAGTTCTCCCAAAGTTATAGAAACATTTTGCTTTTCTCAGATGACCCACAATGCACGGATATTTGTTGAACTGAAAAAAAGAAGTGAAAATTCCTATGACTGATTGATAAGTTTATTATGTCAACTATTGGTTCCTGAAACAAACAAATGAAAATGACACTTTAGAACAATGCACATAAACTACAAGATCACTTTTTATCTGATTGCATTTTCATACTGATGTAATGAGAATCAAGAACAAGGAATTGCAGAGTAATTTATTTTGTAAATATCTCTGTGATTGTGTGGAGGAGAGATCTCACTCTCAGACAGCCAGGATACTGGTTTTAACAATCAAGGCATTTACTTGTCTTCTTTAAATCATTTGTGACTCAGCGTTAGTTATCCTTTGAGGAAAAAATATTCCCAGCTTCACTATGTAAACAGGTCTTACGTACCTGATCTGATTTTGAACAGCATGGAGAGTCAAGCAAGGCTCTCTCTGACAAATAGAGCTAAGAAGTTCTCAAATTATATCTACATGCAGTTTGTATGAATTGTATGAACTTTTGTACCTGTCAATGAAGACCAGACCATGACAATGAAAGGTCTGCGTTAGAGCACAAGTGCAAGTCGCTGAACTCCTCCCTCTTAAGAAAATGCTACTAATTTTGTACTTAAGTAGGAAACAGAGAAATGATACCAAAGCCAAGTATATTTAGAAAAATTTAAAAGCTCCTCCAACTATCTGATTTTACAGTGCATGTAAACTCCACATGACATGTCCTTCATGTCATGTGTTACCTGTAGCTAATATTAGACTGGTCTTTGAAAGAACTGAAACACTTTCCTAGTTTGACCAGAAAACCTGACACTGGACTTCACACCCAGAAACAGAAGCTGACAGACTGAGTGTACTTAGGCAAAAGAAGGAAGGATATTGAAAACCTGTTTAAGGTCTGAGCAATTTTAGGTACATGGTACACTTTTTACAAATGTCAGAGAAAGTATTAAATCACATTTATAAACAATACTAGAGAAAAGAATGTCAGAAAAAAGTCATGATGGATATCCAAGGCTGAAATGAAGACCAGTTGCAAAATCTATATATAAAAAGGATGGTACTGCTTAAGCATCCTGACAAACAGACTCAACTTTTGCGGTGGACATACTGTTTGCACGATGGAAAAATAAGATGCTGTTTAAGATACAATTTCTAGGAAATCTACAGAAACATGCAGTAACTCTTTCAATCCTTATCAAATAGATTAATTTTCAAGGACAACATATATTGTTACCCAATAATTTAGGAAATGAATAATTTAGGTGGGTATGCTGAAGGGATAGGTCTTACAGCTACTCTTCTCACCCCAGGATCTTTGTTCCTACCTATAACAAAGAGGAGAAGGTTAGGTGGCATGGGATTGCTGTGAACACAATACTAAGCATAAAAGGACAAGGGGAAGAATAGAGCTGAAGTCAAGGAGGCTTCAAATAATGATTAACAGTAGCTGAAAACCCCAAAAGTTCTTGCTTATTCTTATACTGTATTGTTTTGTATCATATCCCTAATGGCTTTATTTAGAAAATCTATTAGTCATGATCTGCAATGTCACAAAATCCACAGGATTTTAATTATCACTTTGAACTCATGTTTCTTAGTGAAAAAATTACCTCTATATTCTTCAGAGAGATTAAGAGAGAATTAAAAAAAATCTAAATTAATTTTACCCAAACAGTGATAAAATATTTTATAATTAATTCTACCAGAGGCAATCCTAATGCAGAAGAGTCTTCTGCAGCTGTCATCATTCTTTATGTTTGTGTCAATGTTTGTTCTTTCAATTTACTGACTAGGAAGTGATGAGAAATCAGCTTTTCTGCTGAAGAAGAATTTGAATCAGATCTGAGGTTATGAAGTCATGTCCAAGTAGAGTTATTTGTTTGGTTATAATTTATGGCTACAACTTATCAGCACAAATAAAATGCCTTCATCACCACATATGCACTCAAAAACATTGATCTCATTTTGAATTTTTCCTTGTTCATACCTGCTTTTAAATATTCAGTCTTTTTAAAAAAATCTTTAAGGAACAGAAGCACAAAGCAAAGGGGACCAAAGAATCCTTTCTTAAAATATTGAGGATCATTGAATTTATTACCATTAGAAAAATTTAAGATATTCCTGTGAGATTCTCAGAGGCTGATACTCAGAATTTTCTGGATGCAGTTTCCTTAAGGAGATTTGAAAGATCACACAGTACATATTTTTAGTTTGGGGCCAATGTATGTCTTATTTGTGAAATTTGTCTCTCTCTCTCTCTCTCTCACACACACACGCACACGCACACACACAAAAACAAACAAACAAACAAACAACTTTCTTAAACAGACTTAATTTTTGTAGACCAAATTTTGGTGGATACATATATTTAACGACATTAACCAAGTATAGACCAGTTTTGTGGAATAACTGGTCAATATAACTGAAAATAACAGAACAGTTGATACAACACTTATTCTCAGTTAATCTAAGATGCTTACTACAGTGTTAATAACTGAGGCCATTTACAATAAAAGCTTTAATTGTGTATATGGTACATAATAATTAAGATTACAGGTATAGAATTATAGAAGCATGTGTCATTAAGCTATTTTAAACCCAGAGTGAACCGTCTTATATTGCGTAATAACATTTTAATGACTGAGTCAAACACACTGCTACTTTTCCTAAAAAGCATTTAATTCTTAAAAATGTAAGCTATAGTCAAACACTTGGAATAACAGCAATGAAGAAAATTAATAATTTTATAAAGGATGAATGTAGTGTGAGATTTTTCATAGAATTGTGTCTAGAACCAGAAACTTACAATAAATTTTATCACTCAGTGGTGATGGCAATAAATACAGTATATTATTGGCTTTATATCAAATATGCCTAATGCAAAAACATTTTTTCAGTGTAATAATTTTAAGAATTTGTGAAGGGATTGTTTAATTTTCTTTTTTTTTAACTGAAGCAGTTGTAATGCTTTTAAATGCTTGGAGAACTGAAGGCTTGATTTAATGAAATAGAGCTAAACATGGTATGGGTAGGTAAAGAATAAGCATTTTCATTTTTGGGTATTTTTTTCTTTTTCCTCAACAAACTCTGAAATTACAGTCTGAAAATGTTTACAAGAAAATCTCAGTTTTGCAAGTCTGAGATTCTATATCCTGAAGAAATATTCTATTAAAACTGTATTCTAAAATTCAAACTGAAATAGCTTTGAAGAAAGAAAAAAGCAAATAGGCTGGGATATTCCTTACAAGGTAGGGAGAATTTTACTATTTTTGGAGGACTAACCACCATAGCTGCTATACAATTATGGATTGCTAATAAACAGTTAATTTCTGGGTAGTTAAACTAAATACGTGGATGAGCAACAAGGTAACTTTTACCTCCAATTAACCTGCCCTTTCACCTATTAAATGTAATTGTATGCTTACTTATGTGCCGAGGATAAACTGCACTATATTTTATAATCTTGTTAGTATTCATGCTTTGTTAATGAAATTTGATCAGCTTATTAAAGCTGCTGAGTTTTTGCAGTTAACTCACATCTGTTGTCAGATGTAATTAGATCAGGTGGTAAATGACAACACCTTTCCTGACAGATGCTTTAATGTTGTGAGTAAGAATGCCCTAAATGTCTCTTTGAATAATGCCAAGATTTCAGCTAGGGTTTATTTGCCTTGAGCTTTCAAAGTGGAAGTTTGGAGCAATCTGACATAGTCCCAGACAGGAGTATGTGTGACTTTCACTTCCAGTGTTAGAGGAAAAGAGAAACTCCTTCAAGATGATTTTTAATAAAGATTTGTCTTGGAAAGGTAGAAGATAATGTTATCAAACTATCTCAATATGTTTTCCTTTTAGAATATATACACACACACTGTTAAGACACAAAAGATATTGCATTCTGCATTTAAGCATATCTCAGACAGTAAATTAACTTCACTCTAATGATAACATTATTCAAATAAATGTCCTGACAAGCTGGTAAAGATTTTATTTTATGGCATGCTTTTCATCAGACAGCCATGAAATAGTGCTGGCTTTCTGCTTGTGAATCCGACAACACACTTTTTTAGTGAACTTACCTCATAAGTAGGCACTGTAAAATGTACTATGAAAGTGTCTCTTCCAACATTTATCCACAATCTAGGTAGCACACAGATAATAGCAGTGTGGGCTTCCCAGGCCTATTTGGGAAGACACATTCATGCTTCCTGGTCCTGATTTAGGATAAAACAAGAATTGTAGGAATTGTAGGAATGCCTTCAATCAATTGTCTGCATTATTTTATCCTTACAAACTATTGTGGAATCATGAGTGCTCACCAGATTGACAGTCCCTGCCCATGCATCGTCCAATGGCTTGGAGGAGGGCTTTGTTATTGACACCCCATGCAAAAATGTCATACGAACTTTGCTGGTAGCAAGAAAGATTGTTCTCTGTGCATGCTTGAAGGGCAGAGTGTTCTTTCTTTTGTCTCTGAGAGGTGAATGTCAATTATGTTTCTCTTCAGTCTGTTTTTTTTTCTCACACATCCATCACGGTACTGTCTGGATCCATAGAGTTAAAGATGCCCCTATTAAATTTGATGAAACAAAAATGTTTTAATTACTGCAATTACTCCCATAAGAGTTGTGTTGCTGGGAAGAATAAAATGAAACAAAGTCCATCCCATTTAACAATGTTTAGGTTCCATCAGATGTCACAGGGGGTCACAGCTAAAGTCATTTGGATCCATGCTTCTGGATTGGTTCCTTATTCTTTGTTCTTCATGTTTCTAATTCTTTACACTTGGGAATTTGAAAAACAGCATACTATTTTGCTTCACTTCTTTCTAAACTGGAAGATTCTTATCAATATAAATTGCAGAAAGAGTGATATCATCTGGAATGATAAGGAAGTGAATTATAATTTGAGCATGACACATGTCATTCCATTTTTGTCTGTCTTCTTTATCCTTATGTAAGACAGAATAAACATGAGAGTGGGCATTCATTGCAGGTCAGAAGCATCCTTCATGAATGAATATTCACAGTGACAATCATTTCCTGGTCTGAAAATGGGAGTAATTCTAGCTGCCCTTTAGCATTGAGTTATGTCACATCTGGTTACATTTGTATAATAACACACACCAACATGACAACTCAGTGCATCATGTTGGCTTAGTGTGAGGAGACAAGGCATAAATGAAAAGTGACTGGCTAGGAAAATAACGTATGATGCCTCAAAAACAACTTGAAAAGAAGAAAAAGTACAAAATTCATACCCTATGAAAACAGGCAGAAAGATGGTCAAAATGTTTATACATCCAAACTTAAATGCAAGAAATTAGTAGAAGGAATACTATTTTTACTTTAAAGCACCATTCAAGAGCATAAACATAGTGCAATAGAGTGTTGTTTAGGCACAGATCACCAAAAACATGGGAATAAAGGTGCATGACATTGCAGATATCATTCACCTAATGAGACCAAATGAAGAGGGAAAAACTCCACTACAGTGTTTGCATACAGGGATCACAGGATCTATATGTGCTGAAGTATGCTAGGTCCCGTGGCAGACTGTCTTAGTACACAAGGCTTCTGGTAGATAATGTGCTGTGTAGCTTTTTCTTTGAATTAGAGTTTTCTGTAGAATTCTCAGTGACACGTCCAATGCCACTGGACCACACTACAACCCCTCCATAGATACGGATTTATACCAAGGAGTAGTCTGAAGAATGACAGATAAAGTATAACTGCCTGAAGAGGAGAGAAAATACACAAAAAATAGACAAATGTGTCATTTGCCTCCTTACCTCACAGGACTCAACAAAGGGAGGGGAAAAAGCTGCAGGGTAAGTGCTGCTCCAAAAGCTGTCACCACGTTGTAAGGAGCAGCAATAGGTATGTGCTGATCACACCAGCACTAATATGATGCAGTGACTGAAAAGCTGTATCATATCAAGTGATACACCCTTATGCAGACAAAAAGCAAAATTAAGCATGTCATCTCTACATTACTCTATTGCTAATATTTTGTGCATTTTTTTATTAACAATCCTTGTTTGAAGCTGTTATCAGAAACTATTTCAGTCCAATGAATAATTATTTTTTTTTCTCCAAACTTGCAATACTGGAGTCTCTCTATATCTTGATTTATGGTGACTGAATGATCTTCACAAGACTTACTTATCAGGGTGTATGCGCTCTGTACTTGCTAATAATGTTTATGTATCAAACACCCTAGTCTGAAAAGACAAAAAAACAGAAGAAAGCTAGAATTATTTTGGGTATTTCAACAAATACTCATTCTATATTCTTGCTTATGAAAACTAACAATTTAACAAAAGCTTTTTTATTGATATTAATTCTGACCTCCATTCAGTTTAGATTGGGATATATCCAAATTTGACTCATAGTCCACATGTTCTTACTTTTTGTACCACAAATACAATTAATAATAGTAGAATAGTGAAATTCAGAAGTAATAAAAGGCAATTTTGTATAGTTTTTGTTTTAAAAAACATTCTGTAGGATATTCTCTTTATTGTTGCTCTGTAAAATCTTACTCTCCCATATGTTGTCATTACCACTCAAGAAAAAAGCCACTCAAAGAAAAAATGGAAAATTTATTTTCCATTCAGAAGCGTAGTAGAAATCCATTGTACTAGAGAATTATTTTGTTCCAAAGAAATTTAAGTCATTCATTTACTAACTCTTGAAGTCAGACAAATTGTGCAGAAGTGCTTTATGCCATTAGTATGATAAATTTCAAGTTCTACTGGCAGAAGAATGTGAATAATGGAAAAATTATTCACGAATATATTATTCCCAAACTTTAAAGAAACCATACGTAATAAGTTCCCTCATCCACTCCAGGAAAGGAACAAATGATAAATAAATATTTCATGAGTAATTCATTCAAATAATTTATTTTAAAATTATCTATGCTCTGATTGAAACCCTGTTGGAATAATTGATTTCACTTCTGCCAGATCAGCTCCATAAAGAAATACACAAGAAGCTCCAGTATTTTATAGAATCAGGCTCTTTTCATTTCTGTCAACTTTTAACCCAGTTTAAAGCATTCTTTCAGGTACTAAAGATTCACTTTTATTTCTAACTTCCCCATTCCTTCAGTTTTCCTTCTCCCAACTTTTTACAATTTAAAAATGTCATATAGCAAAATGTGTGACACAGTTATTTCTTAAATTATACTGATGGCATTTTGTGCTCTTTATTTAACTTAATTGCTAAACAACTATATCACTATTACCTATTTGGTGCCTAGTTTAACAATTTATTTATGCTGAACAAAATATTATGTTGTGCAAGTTTGTCTATTTCGCTTTTCCATTACTTTAGAATTGAATCTTCAATACTGTAAAAAACTGTGGGTTGATTTTTATTTTTTTTTTTTAAGAATGCAGAGATTCAAATAAGCACTTAAATAGATCTTCAACAGAACACAACAGCAAAAGTCCCTTATAATCCAAAGTTTGAGTAAATAAACCTTGATGAAAGTCGTGTGAGTCTGGAATTAGTTTCCTCTTTGAGATGAGCAGGAGAATGTAAATGTCTCCCTTCAGGTTCAGCCACTCTTTAGACACAGATGGGCTAGGATACTGTCCTTGTCTACAAGTAGATCCATTTTTCTTGTAGGGTCATAAAGGGAATAGAGATATCACAGCACTAAGTTCTGCAGCACCTGACTTTTACAACTGCCATATTAGGCAGTAGCTTCTTTATAATAAAATACACAAAAAGCTTAGGAATGGCAGCCAGAAATGGCATTGCCTAGCTCAGTACCTTAAGCTAGAAACTAATGAATACTACAAAACCATGTGTTTTCACATTTCTTTTGTTTTTCTATTCAGTTCAAACAATTATTTATTTATTTATTTATTTATTTATTTATTATTCTAAATCAAAGAAATGGTAATCATTTTTAGGAAGGAGAAAGTTTAACTAACCAGCACTTCAAGGGCTAAGACATTGATTTAGGATATAGAGAACCTTTTTCCAGTTTCTTATTCCACCTGAAGCAATTTGATTCACTCTTTGCAGCAAAACCAAGGCAGTATATGCATATTGATTCAACAGGCCAAAACCCCACATTCATTGCTTTGCATAGTCAAAGGAGCACTTGTCTAAAACAGGTAAATATGAATCCCATTTTTGATTCTAGAGACCTATATATTTATCTGAAATGTTTAATTGTTGTGGTTTCAATTCAAAACCGGGCAGAAACATTAATTTTTGTTTCGGTTTGATTTTGTCAATTTCAAAGTTTCCAATCAAGAGCAAAGCAGGCTTAAGCTTAAAAGTAATAACACTTTATTAAGTAACAATAAAAGAAAGAAAAACAAGAAAGAGGATGAAACTTTCAAAACACTCTTCCTCCTTCCCCACAGTTTTTTTCTTAACTAACAATGTAAAGAAAACAAGACTCAGAAATCTCAGTCAGTTTTTCACCTCTAAAACAGTCTTTCTTCAGTTCACTTAGGGAGGGAAGCACCTCTCATTTGCTGTGGTCAATTTCCCCACATGAAAACAGTTCTCTTTTAAATCCATTCTTCATGAACAGCAACTGCCCGGATCTTTGCGTTTGTGAAACTCCTCCCATGTTCACAGTTGTGTCTCTGGGCCACATCGATGTATGGGGTCCTATTTTAAAGACAAACATGTTCAAAACAAAGGTTCTCTTTGTTTTTGGGACCACCTTCACCTCCAAGGAACAGAGATTCACTTCTTCTTCAAGGGCAAAGAGTCTTTATCACTTCATCTCTTTGTTCAAATTCTCATGAAACCAACAGTCCCCTCAACATTTCACTCCTTTGCTCAGGTCTACAATTTGAATTCTTTTATCTCCCCATACTTATTTATGGTTTAAAGGAAACATTTCAATATGTTATAACCAACCACCATAGCTTGCGAGAGTTTTTACAGCTCAAAAGCAACTCCCCACACTCCTTCCACCTGGACTTTCACTCTTTCTTGACTGACTTTGATACTTCATGTGGATTTTATACATCTGCATTCTCATTTTCTCTCACTGGAGAGAGGATGGAGGGTTTCCAGGTCCCATCTGTGCACTGATGCACTGAAGGAGTTAACAAGAGACAGTGTGCTGCCGGGCAGTCCATGGTGTCCCATTGCACAGCCGTGCTGGGGGAGCAGCTCTCAGAGGGTCCGGGCCCAAAGGCAGCCGCTCGCTGGGCGCCTGCAGCCGGGGGGGAGAGTTGGACAGATTCCCAAACTCCTTTTCCACCCCTGGGTCTCATCAGGTGTTCCAGCCTGCCTCATGGTGCCTCCCCCTCTCTGCCAGGCACACAGGGGCAGGTTCAGCTCGGGCAGCAGCAGAGCAGACTCTGTGCCCGCAGATGTTCCCAAATCCGCTGAGCCCTGCCCGGCCCGCGGGGCCTCCCCTGCCCCAGCCAGCCCAGGGCACAGAGGGCAGAGCTGTGTGCTCTGACAGCCGGGAGGAGAGAGACTGCCCGGGCTGCTGCCAACGGGAATAGCAACCAGAAAATGCTTTCCCATGGGTCCAATAAATGCCAATCTCAAACCCAGCCAGCTCACTTCCCTGGGCTGGTCAAACCAGGATATTACTGCAGCCAGGGACAGATGCAGAACCAGACTGATTCCCAAGTGATTTTCAAAAATGTAGTTTAAAGTCTTGTTCATATTCTATGGACCAGTGAGTGTTGACTACTTCAAGCTATGCGCAGTTACCTTCAAGAGGGTCTTCAGAACACCTTGGAGTGCAATAATAAAATATTCACAGAAAGGATGTGATTTCAAATCCCTGAAGACAGAAAAAATAGTTATCCCCATATCCCCTGTCTCTCCTTTCCTTCTTCCTTAGCCTGGACCCATTGAAACACACATGGTTAACGTAAGAAGAGAGTATGGATTTTTGCATCTTGATTAGACAGAATTGTTCCTTCTCAATCCAACTAAAGCTATTGGCAGAGTGACTGTTTTGTACATCTGAAAGCAGAACCCCGAGGTGCACTCAGGGCCTGTAGCTGACACTGTTCTGAGCAGGCAGTGCCTCTGAATGCATGTCTACAGTAAGTCTAGTGCATTGACCTGCTGAGCTAGTGGGAAGGATTCTCTTTACTGGGAACTTCACCTGTCTCTCTTCACCTCTCTCTGCTCTGTGCAGTGGGTCATTCACATCCACAAGTGTGCCAGAGGCTGAGCCAAATTCCTCCACCTGGCATATTTTATAATCTGAGTTAATGGCTATTCATTCAATACCATCTTTGCTGTTACTTCTTTATGTGACTGTCCCTAAACATTTTGTGAAGTGCACTGTATCCAGATTAAATACCCACTGTATTGCTCAGTATCATGACACTGCTGTTTTTCTGCAGGCTTAGCCCCAGGTGTTCCAGTCAATTTGAGTATTTGATGTAATTTTCAACACACACAAAATCCATGACTAATTTAAACATCCCAAATTCTCCTTTCACCAAAAATGTAAATAAAATTTCATATGATATGCAATTATGCTGCTTATTTCAGACTACTTTCATTATTGATTTTTTTCACATTAACAATTTAGCTCTCAAGAGTGCTAGTAGAAGAGGTTACTTAACATTGTTCAAACCTTAATCATTGTAAACTGCCTGGAAGCAAACTTATACTCCATGGGTATTTTTCAAGTTACAAAGAGCCCAGGACTAGAAAAAAGAAGGAGGGAAGGATTTATATATTCTTCAGAAAATCTATCAAGGTTTAATGGCACTTTTGGTTCAAAAAATAAGGCAAGATTCATGGAACCTTTTTTTATTATTGAACAAAATGGATATTTGTGTGACAGCATGTTTACACATACATATAAAATTATACATACAAATAAATAAACTTATTAATAAGTTTTCATGCTAGAATTTGATTAAAAGTTGACAAGACAATGGTTTTGATATTGATCCAGAATACAAAAGAACAAAGATCAAGCTTTTCCCCTCATTAATTCAGCATACAAATTTTTGACAATCCATTTGAACAAACTTTTAAATCTATAGTTACTCCATGGGCAGTATTTATCCACATCAAACTGTTTTTTACATAGATTAAAAATATGGTGGTTACTTGTCTCTCAAGTGAGCTAAAAGTTGATAGATAGGAATTTTCTTGAACTTCTGTTCGAATGTTTAAGTTTTGTATGATGCCAAAGTACCTTCACATAATATGTCTAGAAAAAAGTTTTATGACTTTCTAAAAATCAGGCCCTAAATTTTATTTTTTATATTTATGCTTGCAGTTACATGCACGGATTTATAATCAGAAATGTAGGTGCCTTTTATCCAATTAGGACCTCAAAACCATTTTGTTTTGCAATTCTCTCAGCTAACTTGATCTCTCATTGATATACTTTTTCAGAGAAGAATCTCTTCATAAAAATTTTTAAACAAATTATTGTGGTAGTTCCATTGCCTTTTTTATTTTTCTTTTTTTTTCCCTTTCTTTGAGAGCTCATAAAAAAAAATGTAAAGCACAACACTGTGTGAGAAAAATGTCATGATAATTTTTCATCAAATTGAAATTTGTAAATATCTACAGTTGAGTTAAAATAAAAATAATTAATATTTATCTGATTTAGACTATTAATATTTGATAATAGTGATGATTAGTTATTCTGTACAGTAAAATAAATTTATTGGGTTTTCTTTTTCCTCATATTTAATTCTGATTTTTATGGTATGGTTAAGGGCATAGTACCATTAAGGTGAGCTTCATGGCTAGGTACAGGTTATTTATACTTCCAGTGAAACATTTTCAAGTCTTTCTTTTGGGGACCTAAAGGTATTTTTCATAGTGTAAAACATTTCATCTACTTTGCCAATGATCACAGCTAGGTAAGTCCCTTAGTTTCTCAAGACTTTGGTCTTTGGAAATGGTGTAAATCAATGCAAGTCCACGAAGGACAGTAGAATTAAAGTAGAATTGTTTTAGTTGTATCTCTGAATAGTTTGCTCTATGCACAAGATTACATCTAAGTTTTCAGGCATACTTACATACTTACTATAAATTTGCTAATATCCCCTTTTTTCACAGTTAAACATCAAGAGGGAGGATTATGGCCCAACATTTGATTTTACAGGTTTTGCAGTCCAATTCATTCATTTGTCCAGGTGTTCAAGACGGCCACCTTAAGAAAATAATTCCTTTTATCTGATGAGTGTCAATGGAAAATGAAAGTTTAATTATAGAAAAAGTTATACTCTACCAGGTTAGTTGAGGACAGAATTTCATAAAAACATTTTTTAATAATACTATGCTATTTCACAACCTGAAGTTTAGTCTTTTGCATCTGCGAAGAATGACACCATCCTAAAGGGAAGAAGATACAATGAAGTTCATGTAGACAATTCTTCCATTCAGAACTAGTAAATAAATTATCATATATTAGTTTTTCACCCATAGCATTGAAAATTCCCTAAACCTTAAAACTGAGAAAATTATTACACACTGCAAAGATATGATACAAGATTTTCTTTCACAAAAAAAAAGAATCAACAGGTTAGTATTTGTATTCTAGAACTCCCCCAGCCCCTCAATAGTTCCTCTCAGATTTTTGACATGTTTAAACTATAATATCATGAACTGATACTATATTTTTGATAATCTTAGTTGATGGTTTAGTATTCCCACAAGAACTATTTTTTTAATTAAAATGGTTTATCAGAATTTTTTTTGTAAATAGGTAAGGATAAATATATCTTTTCTGAATGAATACTCAGATAAATGTGCACAGTGGTAGAATATGAAAGTACATGCAAATTAAACATTTTCTGTTTACTCCATCTCATTCCTCCATGACTAAACTGAGAAATGAACCAAAAAAAGGTTTAGAAAAATGTGATAAGCACCTGTTTCATCCTCACAGTTTTTGAGTATGATTTTTAAAATGCTCTTTTTGGAACTGTTATGCATTTTAAGACAGTAATTTATAGATTCAATTATACAGTAAATGAAAAAGGCAGTATTCAAAACCTGCTTCAATATGAAGCCTTTTTAAAGTCAAAGTCTATTGTAGGTGTGATCTCAGTCCAATTAACACTAAAAAATTGATCCATTTTAATCAAGGGCTTCCATCTGTTGGTCGTAATTGGTAAAATTTTATGTATTGAGTAGATTCATACATTTGATTTTATTTAAAAGTGCAGTCACAAGATACACACATTTCATAATAAGGACAGAACGTGGTGGAGAGCCAGAAAGACTCAAATGAGACAAAATATATTATTTGTGTCAGAACCAAGATGTAACCTCATTTTAATGCTGATTCAGATGTTTCAGTACATACAAAATACACATTAGGCCTTCCTCTCCAACCTTCATTTGAATATTACTTAATTACAAGAAATTAGTTACCACTGAAATGTAGAAATCCAGCCTGCAGAGCCCAAGTAGCCAAACTGACAAACAGGGACAATTGCCTGAGGGGAAAGTCACAACAGTTTCTGTGGGAGGGTGTAAGAAGTTGTGCTGGTTTTCGTTAGGATAGGGTTAATTTTTTCACAGTGACTAATATTGATGCTGTTTCTGAGATGGAAACAAGCATTAAAGGTTCCACAACTTTTTGAGAAATTAAGAAAAACAGCATTTCAAGCTAATGCATGACTCCTGACCTGTGTTAGTGTACATGTTTCAGTTAAAATTTCTAATTAATCTCCATTTTCAGAAATGGTTGCCATATCCCTTTTTTTAAGCAACATGGTAAGTTTAGTTGCTCCAGTTAGATGACAACAACATATAGATTCAGGCATTTGAAATCTAATGCATTTCACAAAATAAAATTCTTTTTTGCTTATTCTGTTTGCCATGGTGCAAATTTATGACCAGGAATTGTAGTAAAGTCTTTCTCAGTGATTTAATACACACTAATGCACCATGTCACAAATATCAGAACATAAAAAATCAGATAGCTGCAAAGTAAAGAGTATATGATAGAAAACTTTTTGCGCTTTGTGAAAAAGAGGATGACTACAACTTTTCTAAATTTATCATACTTGTCATAAAAGCAGCAACTATGCTGTTTTTAGTAAAGAAAAAGTAATTTCTATAGCTTAATATTTTTAAGACCTTACAACTGGAGAATGTTTAGGCAGCTATCATAAGACCTTGCCTGATAATTTCCATGTATTCACATCTGACAAATGATATATCTCCTATAATTCTAAAACTTTCTGACAAATGAATAATAATGGTCAGTGACCTGTGCCTGCAAGATTATATTATGGATCACCTAAAGCTTACTTTTCAATATTATGCTTTATATTATAAAGCTTACTTTACAATATTATTATGAACTATTAACCCAACATGTATTTATTCTCATTTCCCGTTAATTTGAGGACAGAATTATATCTCCCAAATTTATCAGTAGGGTTATCATTTACCAATAATAACACTTTGTCAGTGTTCTGGCAGAGTTCTAGTGATTACTGCCCTGAAAATTGACACGAAAAGAAAGGACTGTTACTTTTCCAAGTGGCAGTGATTAAGAAACTTAAAAATATTATATTTCCATGTATTTAAGGCATGAGTGACTACAGAGAAAATGATAGTCTCTTGATCAAGCCTTAGTCTAAAAAGATGACCATTTCAACTAAGAGCTAATAAATTGCTGGCAACACAGGATAGTCTAGTCATATCAAGATGTATTTTTTCAGCTATAGGTAAGTTTTAGAACACAAGTTCACTGTTAAATGATCCATTTGAATGTCTATGGGTGACATTTCAGTATGCTATTCTTCCTTTCACTAGCACAAATTTGCCCTTTTTTTGTACTTTGATGATTTATTAAAAATATGATTTAATAATTTTGCTCTAAGAAGCCGTGCTAGAATTATTTTACTAGTTCTACCTATCCTCGTGATGTTTTACATCTGACAGTCCATTACAACGAGCTGAGAAACCTCTACATCAAAACCTACACCTCATAATACCTATTTCTCATTTATTGAGCAAAATAATTTCTCAGCTTATTCTAGGAAGTTCCTCCACCCTTTAGCAGCATTGATGTCACGTCCTCCATTGGGGCAAGGTCTTTGTGGGTTGCAATCAACTAACTATAATCACACAAATTATATTGTTTATTATATTATCCTTGGTCAGGATCTGCTCCCCAACCTGTTTTTATTGTCTTGAAATACTACAGTTGCTGTATGTTTTCTAGTCTCTTATTAGCATATTTTTAAATCATCTCTAAACAATGAAGAAATTATCATAAAAATAAATTTAACTCAAATTCTAAAGGATGAACTTTCTTGAAATACATTTCAAAGTTATATGTTTATTTCAATGATCATTAACTATTTTTGTAAGGGAAATTCTAGAGATATTTATATATCTATGTCTTTAAGAAAAAAGAATTATTTAAAACTAGTATGTAGGATTTGGTTGAGAAAATGAAAGCGAGAAATTAAAAAAAAGACACCACAGCTTTTTGGTTGCACTCTCAGGCAGTTCCAGTTCTTCGCTTAACTAACAAGTTTTCATGCAGAAGTTTCACTGCATGATTTGATAAGTTTGGGGGATATTTAAAGTTTTATTAATTTCAGATTTCTTTTGACATTCTCATGAGGTTGCAATGCAAAACTCAGTCCTCCCAAACCCCCTTTCCATAACCACATAGGAATATAAAGTGCACCTGTTCCATATGATAACAGAAGTCTGTGAGAAGGCTCATCCATATAGATCTCGTTGGGACTGATTGAATACTGGAGAGCTATGGTAAGTCCTTCCCACTCTGTATCTGAAGAAGTTGATGAGATATTATTATTTAAATCCCAGCTCTATAGATGTACTTAAAGAGTCTTTCAAATGAAATTTAATAAAGTTTATAAAGGCCAAGCATTTATTTGTCACAAAAAATTACATTTCCTGTTGGAGATTATTATAATAGTTACTATAGTCCACTTTTAAAATCTAGCTTTACAGCAGAAAACAAGTGGTCTGGTATAGCATCAGACTTTACCAGATGAAATTTCAACCACAAATCTACATTCCTGGAACAATTTTAAGACAACCTGAAATGTAAGTTTTTGTTTTGTTTTTTTTTTTTTTTCCTGAGCTTTATAATTAGCTCTTTTCCAAAGATAAAATCTTGTATTATACAATCCATGGCATTATGAAATTAAATAATCTAAACTTCAACATTCTTGCTGTTGGTTAACCAGTCTTTCACAAGACTATATTGTTCAATTAAGAAATCTCTAATGGGAGTGGATATTTTTTTGTGCATCTAAACTTTACAAGACTTTTCAACTCAGAGAAAATATTTCACTCATTCAATTTAGTAACCTTCAGCTGACAATTTCATAAGATCTGGATGTTTTAGCCAAAATATTATTTCTCTTTATATCAACAGCTACTCAAAACCCAAAAATACTCTTTCCAGTAACTGAGTAGCAGGCTGACTTGTCCAATACAAACATGTATGATTATAAGTTGAAACAGATACAAAAATAAATCAAAGAAAACTTTCTCCGAAGGCCAGGAATTGTAAGTAGAGCTTCTGTATATCCACTCTTGAAATAGCAGCTAGTTTTCCTCTGCACAAAATAGATAATGGTTTTTGCAATTATTTTTATTTCTCTTTACATTTTTCCTGGAATATTTATATCCTTTTTTTTTGTTTCCTCATTCTAAGAAGGCTCATATCACTGTCCTAAATTGTCACTGGGGCCTGAATTGACTGTGCAGGTCCAATTAATTTCCACTGATATTGGATAACATCAGTTTCATCACACTTATGTCATTATGTTCCCGCAGATTTGGCTTTTGGGTAATGACACTCCTGGAATTCCATGAGCATTTTCATGGACTACTGAAACAGTCTCTCTAGAAGAGGAAAAAAATAAAAGGCTGCTGGTTATTTCAAATCATTTTTCACTCCTTGATTGCAAAGCCAAAATACTTGCAAAATTTCAGTCTCTGTAGAAAATCTGATTAAAGGAACAATCAGCAACAATTTCTCAAGGAGCTAAGACATTTAATCTTCAAATGGCTGCTTCTATTGTCTTGCCAAGAGTCACCTGGAAGGGATAAAGCTAAAAATATAATTACAGGAAAAAGCAATCTTAGGGGTTTTACTGCTAATAGAGAAGATTGATAAGTTGTGTTATCAGACACTGTGAAGATGCGGCAGCATGCGGATCAACTAGTTTCACAAATGAGCAAAGATTGTTTCTCTCAAAGAACAAGATTAAAGAATGCAAGTTTTGAAGTGGGTATGCAGTCTCAAACTGAAGTCCTTGACAGTATTTATATGCAGTAATAAAAGGAACTTAAAGTACCTCTCAATGTACAGTCTGGTGACTAACTTCTTGGTAGTAGCTTAGTGGTTAGGCGGTGTTGGTGCCTTTAGGCAGCCTGTTACAAAAACAAAATTGTGTTCTTGGGTGGAACTGTTATATCTGTTACCACTAAGATCAGTTAGTGACTTTGACTAAAATGTCTTTTAGTTCACTGGTTATTGTTATGTATGCTTTCTAGAAAACACATATATCCACTGAGGCCTAAAACTTCTGAGTTAAATACAAATTGTCACAGTGTTTATTTTAGTAAGGAAAGCTGCTTAGTTGTTCAGGTCAAACACCATTGAAAAATTATATATATATTTATGTAGGTATCTGAAGGGAGTGTGTCAAAAGGATGGACCAGGCTCTTTTCAGTGGTCCCAAGCAATAGGACAAGAGGCAAAGGACCAAAACTGATGCAGAGAAAGTTCCACCTAAGTATAAGGAAGAATTTCATTATTGTGTGGGTGACTGAGCGCTGGATCAGATTGTACAGAGATGTGGTGGAGTCTCCCTGGCTGGAGATATCAAAAAACCATCTGGACATAATCCTGTGCCATGTGTTCAGGGATGACCCTGCTTGAGCAAGGAACTGGGATCAGATGATCCTCTGTGGTCCCTTCCAACCTGACCCATTCTGTGAAAACATTAAAGAAATGCAGTTTTGACTTCAGAAAAGTAAATAAATGAAACTTCCACATATATACATTAAAAATTTAACGTAAACACAAAAATATTAATAAATATTTTCAATCAATAATAGAACAGGCATTGTTTAATAACAATATACACTCTCAAATTTTGTTAGGGCTCAGAAACCCCAGTTATTTACATACATGGTATATTTACACATGCAGTGAATATCTGAAAAAGTAAAGTAATTATTCAAGGCAATATAAAATATTGTTGGCCAGTCATGTATAATAAACTGATTAATAACAAAAAAGCACCAGTTAGATCAGTGGAAAGTTAAAACCTGGGAAAAAGGAAAAGCAGGTACATGGAAAACAAAGAACCTTGAAAGTAACCTCTTGAAGCTAGAATGACTTACAAAAATATTTGACATTATCTTGACGAATATTTTGCAAATTATATCAGCAGTGATAAGGTTAGATTTGATTTTAGTGTGAATGATTTGAGAAATTAACTAGTGTTGGATGGAATAATCACTTGCCCATAAGAATAAAAAAAACTTAGTGAAATAACCCTCTACAAAGGAATGGGCTATGTAGGACCGTGAGGCCAAAATCCCGTTGTGCTGAAGTGAAAATACTGGTGGTGTTCTGATCAGTATAAACCAGCATGTTTTATTGGCTTGTTTCTTTTTCGTCATAGACAGAGCCTTGTACTTGAACCAAATAACTGACAATGAACTTATGGAATGATTTTCAATGTTTGTGTTTGCAGAGCATGAACTTCATAAAACTGCAATCAAAATAGTTTTAGCTTAATGATAACCTTACAGTAATGCAGTAAATTTTCCTCCATTGCCCTGGTAAATGATCTCCACTTCTACCTGTGACACAGTTGAACACATCTGTTCGGAAAAGCTGTAGAAAAACTACAATAGTGACAGCAGATAAAGAGGTTGTAGGCCTGTTTGGAAGGCTTCAGAGAAAATGAAAGAAATGGTAAAGAAACCATAGAGCATGTAAAACTAGCTCTGCTGGCTTAGGTCAAAGATTTAAGTACCTTGCCTATATTAGCAGCTAAAAATCTACAAAGATAGGAGACTAAATTTAGCATGTATGGTAGATTTTGTGCATTGTCAATCCATAACCATTTTGGAAGCTTTCTAAGCCATGCCTCACTTCTGTGTATCATTGGATTCCTCTTCTTTACACACATCTAGTCTGTCCTTCAACTAGTTTAAACTATCATCTTTCCGGAGTGGATATTGAAGGAGGAATCATGACCTTTACTACTATTTTTATTATTGTCATCATTATTTATTTATTTCTGATAATATATTTGGTTCATTCTCTTATAACCTCCATGTCTTTGTAGACCTGTATCATATCTCCCTTGATTGCTTGATAGTCCTAGTTTATTTAGTTGTTTCATAAATACAAGAAGGCCCATTTTTTTGATTAATGTAGAGACCTTCTTGAACCTGACTTCCAACCTGTCCTTATATCCCTGCAATAGGGAACCAATATTCAAGTAGCAGGTGAAAGATAAATTTATTCCATGGCACAGTAATTTTCTATGTTTTGTACTTAATTTCTCTCCTAATAGCTCCTGACATGCAATTTACATTTTTGCTTTACTTAATTTGCTTTTTCTAGGAACACTTGTAGAAAGGGTGACAAATAAAATGTCTGGAAAGACATGTAAGAGAATAAAGACAATAAGTTCTTTGCAGTTTAATGAAACTTTCTTTGGCTAGAATGCAATGATATGTAAAACAGAATTTTTATATTTCATGGCAGAAAATGATCTTAAGGACATCAGATCATAGTCAAACTTCCAGATTGTAACTATGTTTCTTATTGTTGTAGAAATGATAATTTTCAAAAGCATTTGAATGCTGTAAAAAGAAGATTGCTATATGTGGCCTGACCGTGGCAGTCCCATGGACCACTTGTACACCAGGACCCCTCATGTTTACTTCCTGTATGATGATATTGCTTCAGAAACTATCTCATTCTAACAAATTATAGTCTAGACACGCTAATGCAAAACTATTGCACCCTAAGGAGTTCAAGCCTATTAACGATCTGATATTATCCACAAAATTAGAACTGTATTGGTAGTAATCCACGTTCTTAGAAAAGATGTTGCAGTATTGCCAGCAGGTGTTTTGAAAAATGTGCCAAAAACTCATTATAGTGATTAAACTTCAACCAATATTTACAGGTGTTTTTCTCCCTTACCAGTAAAGAAGCTGCATGGTTTAATAATATTTTGATTAATAGGTTATAAATGCTCATTTCTTGCCTAAATTTTATCTTTTTAAGCAAAATCTAGAATACTGTTCCCAGAACGCAGTGTTTTTAAACTGTTGATTATGCAACAGTTCTCTAAAGCTTGCTGTATAGACCTTTCCACTTTTGTTCCTAAGGTATTGTTCCTAAGGTAACTTTCCATACATATCCAAAAGAAACATGAAAAGTATGGATGGAGAAAAGGGATGCATAATACAATGCTAAAGTAAGAGTTTAACTAATTTACCATGGTTGTTCTGTTAGAATAGCTTTTGCAGATTTGAAAACTCAAAATATGATCTGGTAGTGACTAATAACTCAGCCCTGACTGCTGAAGATCTGGTGTGCTTGTCAGTGGATGCACATCTGTAGACACAAGACTTGATTGTGACAATTGCCTATATGAATTGATTGTAGAACTGGAACTCTAAGTGGTACTTAAAAAATCATTCCCTTGGATTCTGTAGGTACTTAACAACCTATGACTATTTGGGTCAAATGGTGTATACACTGTTTTGGAACTCCTCTAAGGCAGTATATATGGCCTAATTGCAGCACTGTACCTTTGTATACTGGCAATTACACATTACAGTGGTATGTCAGCAATGGAAAGCAAAAGAAAAAAAATCTAAATAATTTTGTACATACTTTAAACAAGTACTATAAGATTAAAATCTTATGGGTCCTATTTGCTAACAAATGTGAATGCAAAAATATTCATCAAAACATTTTGTTATGCCTTCTTTCTAATAAACCTTTTGATATATATCATCTTTATGCTGTTTGTGCGAGGGGAAAATTAGTCTCAGAATATTCAACTGGCGTTGGATAGGTCAAGATACTTTGTTAATCCTAAACTGGGAGTTGAATTCTGAGTAGTCAAAATTCTTGGACAGTGAGGCAGTAAGTTTGTCTGGAATGAGACTGCTTATGAAAGGAGAGACTGCCATGAGAACACCAGCTATTGGCACTTGAACTGATGAAAATTCACATGAATGAACTACAGCAAATGGATACTCCACTGGCTCTCCCTATGGACAATCTGAGTTGAATAGCTGGAATACTGAAGGCAGAAGCCTCTGTTTCTTTCAGAACTATGTGTGATAGACTGCTCCCAGGTCACACAGAAGGGCCCTGAGCCAGCTGGGGAGCTTTCAGAAGAGTTGTCTTTCTGCATAGTAAATGGCCTCTTTGAGGGAAGCAGTTAATAGTGATCATGTCAAAATTGGAAAGCAGCTTTGTAAAGCTTGATTCAGTTAAAATTATGTTTTGTTTAGCTTTATGGGGATAGAAAGCCATTTATAATCTGACATGAAAATCAGGGCTCCTCTTCAGGGAGAGGAATAATTTTTTTTCAGACCACAATTTAGCATTTTTGTCCTGATAGTGTTTTGTATCTTTCAGGCTCTCTGGGAAACTTTGGTATGAGACAATAATTGAGCATTTCACATTTAGACAAACATTACCTGACAGGTCATTTGGGCATTATGCATTTATAAGAAATTTCCACCTTTGTTTTTTCTTAAATATCCCTGGGAGAAAATACCAGTATCTGTTAGTAAAACAACCATACTAAGTAGAACACACAGTTAACACTGACATTAACTTGTTTTTTAGTGTAATTAGAGAGGTGTTCTAGTATAACAGAAATACATTATAATAATAAGGGCTACATTACTGAAGTGCTCTAGATTTCTTTTATTCTAGAGACAATTTATCCAGTGTTCCCTGTGAATGGAGAGATTGTTATTTTATTTAAGATTTCATAAATTGCATGTATCAGATGCAAACTAAGTAATTTGTGACTTAGCTGTCCTCAGGGTATTGTTCAGGAGCAGCACTATCCCTGCCTTCCCCTCCCCACCCCACCCCCATTTTGAGGTGTAGAATCAGGGTTGTGTACACAGCATCTACCACACACACATTACCTGGGTCTGCATCTTGAGAATTTGGAGGAGGTATCTAGCTCTATAATTTGACATGTAAGTAATCACAGCAACTTTTGTGGTAATCTTTTTACTGATATTTCCACCATTATCAAATAAACAAGCTCAAAAGATTCAAAACAATGGGAATTTAGGCCCTTCATCTAAGAAGAAGTGAGGTCAATATGGAATTATTTGAGATTAATATACCTTCCTAATTAGCTCAGGAGAGGATTTATTTTAAATTAACACAGTTCACGAAAACACCAGCTTTGTTGTTAAGATGATATAAATGGTGTACAGTCTTTAGCTAAGCCTGTTAGTGGCATGAAAATAACACTTCTGTTTTGTAAGAAATATTAACCAACAAAGCCTCATAACCCTGTTATTTGACTTTGATAAAGAAAAATACAAATGAACACATTCATTAATCTAAAACATTTAAAATTATTTCTCTTATGCACAACTGCTATGATTTAGACTATTTTGTAACAAGTTGTTAGAGTGAAGGTGTGTGATGTTTATCATAGTTATTAGTAAATACATTAAATCCTGGAATCAATAATTAGTGTTTTCTGTGAAGTCCAACCCTTCATGAGAGACATGTACTCCCACAGCAGAGGAAGGTTCAACATGGTGTAACTCTGTCTTGTGCTGTCCCCACTGCTATTAAAGGAGCACAACCTTATACTAGATGTGGTTAAGTTTAAACACTGTTTAAGTTTAAGTGCTGTTGGGCCTTTGGGCATAATGAGTCAAGTCTTGGCTCAGTTAGCACAGGCATCTACTCTGAAACTTGGGACTCAACAGGAGAGTCTTCCATATTCTTCTTTTTTGTTATTCTTTCCTATCATTTTCTTCCTGTCCCATCCTTCCACCCCCAACAAATCTCTTGTCTCCACATAGACAGTTTTGTGTTTTAATTGATTTGAGATTTTTTTTGCTTGCTTTTTCTTTGTTTGCTTTAACCATCTAGTAAAAAGTAGACTGAATCTTGCCAGGAAACGTTGTCATGCTGCCTTTTTGATATTAAATCTGGTTTTGTTGATACCTTGGACGGTGATTCTTTAAGCAACATTAAAACATTCATGAGAGGTATATAAGGGCCTAAGCATTTTCTTAGGCATTTGCTTATAACATTGGCTATACACTTCTCACAGTATTAGCTACAACAAGACCAGAAAAGTCTGGTCTTATTGTAGCTATTCTTGGTTGAAGTAAAAAATTGGACAATAGTTAGGTGGCTAGAGTTTAACTTGCTTTAGCTGACTTTATTTTAACTTTATACATCTAAATAGTTTTAGCCTGAAGAAATTGCATCATATACTGCAAGTGTCTAAAAGTCTTGAGTTTAATGTTTGTTGGACACATTTTCCAGAAAATTCATCATACTTTTTCTCCTGGCAGATGCCTTCAGGTCAACAAATATTTCTCCCATTCAGAGGAATAACTTTGGTTTGCAGGACAGTTTGCTAGGAAAGGTGCACAGCTGAAGCTGCTGTGATGGATGAATTTTGCAAAAGCACATGTGTTTACCAGACGTGGTTGGTAATGCTTTAAAACCGTGGCTGTTGCTGAAATAACATTGCAAACCTGCACCTGCTACATATTGCCAAAAATACCATGGGGTGGGAACAGCTGATCTTCTGGGTAGGTTTGACTTTTTCTGATCCAGTCCTTCCTCTTCCAACTTGACTTCTGATATTTTTTTCTGTGTTCTTGAAAACAGTGCAAGTGCAAGTGGCCAAATATATTTGAGTTCCCTGATACTGAAGAGAGAAGTAGAAGAAGACAGGGTTCTTGTGGAAGAAGGGCAGGTGACAGCAGCAAAGGTAGAGTTTACTTTAATAGATTTTCCACAGACATGAAGGACTGGGAGGGAGAAAAAGAAAATATTGCCTTTGTTCTGAGTAGATAGATTAAATCACATTGCCTTGCTCCAACATTTCTCAGCTAGGAAAACAAAATCCTGGACAGAAGTCATAGTCCTGTAGTGCTAACCCTTGCCAAAAAACACACTGAGGGTTATTTGCTGCATGCACGACAGCTCACCGTGCCCAAAGCAAAATAGATGCATCTTCCTGCCCCAGGCAGACACAACAAATCTCGTCTGGGTATCTGAGAGGAAGGTTTGATCATGAACAATCCCTGAGTCAGATTAAATTTCAGAGAAGAAAGGAGGCTATAGTTATATCCTGAACTATTTCTTATACATTTAAAGAAAGCAGTACAAAACAACCTACTTATTTTGATCAAGGTTATTTGAAATTTCATGAGATTTCCCTGCTCAGCTCTCCCCCAAGTGCTCTATGCCAGAAGTAATCAAGAATTGACACAGATGTGCTGGCAAGCAACATGAGCTAGTAGACCAGAAATCCTCATGCAGACTCCTTTCTCTACCCTTGGACATCTGTTTCCTACATGAGCAATCCTGTACTGCTGCTGCTGCTTGAAAAGTTAACTTGCTTTCTGGCCACAGAGGATTTGAGAGCAGCCAACTTTAGCTCTCGTTAATTTTTGGTTCTTAAGAAATTGATAAGGAGTGTAAATAAAACACGTAGTACACACGGTCCACCAAGTAGCAATGTCTGAGGATGCCTCTTTTATCTTTCAGCCTTGAGAGAGACAAAAGTACTTAAATCCTTTGTTCCTTTGTTTCTGGACTCTAAGGAAGAGAGTGTTGTACAACACAACCCTCATTCAAGAGAGGTTATCTACATCTCTTTGTAGAACAAGGACACAGAATATTTTGATGCCATCATAACTATTAACAGGATTCTAAGGATGAACAATATATTGCAAAGTATATCCTAGGACAGGTCTTTAAATCTGCAGGAACCATCTTGTTGGGCAGAAACAACTCACCAGTTCCTTCAGCTTTAGGGCCATAATGATGGAGGACTGTATCCCATGATGTGTTGATGGAGTCTTGTTTTTTCAAAGAAGTGTTTTAGATTTTTCTCCACTTTAAAAATTGATGTTAATTAGTGATTGTTATTAATCACTAACATATAAATGTCCTGTTATTTACAGCTATGTCTTCCCTTACGAAAAAAAAAAATTAAAAAAGGGAAAAAGTTTTTCAGTAATAATTTTTAACATTTATCCTGATCCTTTCTACTTGTCTTTGTAATATAATGGACAGCACAGGAAAAGTGCCACTGAGAGAGAGGTGATTTCTCCAGCTTTAGGGAGCTGAAGTCAGCTCTGTCCCACTGTGGTGGCCAAGTAATAAAACCCTTTTTGACCTACAGCTACAACATTGGGGGTTTGAACAATTCTTAACCTGGTATTTGGGAACTTCTGTATGTCAAGCATCTCTGAGGAGACCCTTCTATTAAATATATCTGAACCTGATTCTAAATTGAGAGAGCAGTGGCTGAGAATTAAGCCCTTCTTCTGGCCAGGTCATCTCTGCACATAAAGCAGAAGTTTTAAAAACTTCTCTGAAAGTATAAATTAAGCTGAAATGGATAACAACATCTCAGAAACCTTCACGTGGACTCAAACCTAAGCTGGTAGTTTGAGTATGGCCTTGAGGACGTCCCCTTTAGATTATTCATTAAAAATAATGCTGTTTTCATGATGTCAAACATTGTTATTTTCATCAGTAAAGTTCTTTTATGACACAGAAGCATATCCCAATTAGTTTAAAAAATCATTCTTGTGTTTTATTACCTGAAAACAGGGAGGAAAGAATAGGAATCACAGCTTTAAGATGGTGGATATGTTATCTATACATAGCCCCAAAGTATAGACCTTGTTTCTTAACTTTACCTTGGTAGAGAAAGAAAATATTTCAAAACTACTTAAGCTAGTTTTGAAAATGCAGATTGGTAATGAAAGTAACAGGAAAACTCTTAAACTGTAAAAGTTGTGGGTTCTTTTCTGTTATCAAAAATGCATAGCAGTACCTTGGATATACTTCAAATACGATTTGAATAAAGGGTAACAAAGGTATCCTTTCCTCTCTGGGAAGGAAACAAGCTATGTCTATCTGCCACAAAGCAAAGTAGCACTGACCTGTGATTTTGGAATTTTCTTTTAGCAGCTGAGTCTCTTCGCCTGTTGTTAAAAGTTGTTTCTTGTCTTCTTTCCCTCATATCAATTATAATAACTTCTTGCACTCCAAAATGTTGTCAAATTGCCTAATGCTTTTCTGAGTAGCTGCTCAGTAGGGATATCTGTTTTGAACATCTAAGTTCCTAAAGTCCTCTGAGTCATTCTCAAAACACAGCTGGAGTTGGTTGCCATGCTATTGTCCTAAATAAAGATATTGGAATAGAATGTAGTCTGAAATATACGTGAGTGAACAAAAGAAGATAAGGTGAAATTCTCCAGAGTCATACTGCACAGGATGTATTACATTACAGGTATGCTGTGAATGACAATACTTTCATAGTTATTGCCCTAAATTTTAATTCAGTCTTCTTAAATATAAGTGTTTCTGCTATGTAGAAAACCCGTAAAAAGAAATATGAAAACACAAATTTAAGTGTCATCTTCCTCTTGCT
This sequence comes from Sitta europaea, assembly GCA_013400255.1. Lineage (NCBI taxonomy): Eukaryota > Metazoa > Chordata > Aves > Passeriformes > Sittidae > Sitta > Sitta europaea. The sequence goes on from VXBS01005512.1 coordinate 1,764,745, forward strand.
GTGTATATGGCAATAAATCAGAACTTATTCTGATGACATTATCAGTCATAAGCATTACAAATTGACACATTTCCTAGTATGCTCAGCATTATAATGAACTTTGCATACTGCACATTGATATTCAATTGCTGTAAAATACTTTCATTACAGGACATTTTTGTGTGCCTTCAGTCATGTACAAATTTAACAAAGAAAAATCTGCAGAGTTAAGATTTAGTTTAAAACCTTAGTTACTATTCATAAACATTAATAAAAATATTTTCCCTAATAGCATTTGGAAGCAACAAAAAAATAAACCAATTTGTGCTTCAGAATGGCATCATGAAATTATTACTTAACACACTGAACTCTCCACTGCTGTATATTTGCTCTTTATTTTTAGAGATTATTATTGTACTTCAAGCCCAAACTTTATGTTTCTTGAGACACATAAAAATTGTTCATATATAAAAAACTTATTGTATTGTTCCACTAATGGATATATTAAAGCTCCGAGATTCCCTCATCCTTCATCCAGTAAAGAGTTTTCATTCATGTTTCATGGTAGCATGGTAAGCTCAGCTTTTATAAATGTTATAGTTTATAAACAAGAGGTTTAAAGCAAATCAGAAATTTCCTTGCTCAGTCTCAATGTTTGGTTTTATTCTACAGCGGGTGTCTTGAACTGGTTTAGTAACAAACTGGTCTTGCATGAAGTTTGACATAACCCCAAAACTTCTTGAAACAATGGGATGATGACTCTGTCTAAATTGGACACCTACCAAAGTAAATAGCTGTTTCTAAATTGAAAGCCATGTTTATTTATTTATTTATTTACATATTAGCTCATAATCCATAATAAAGTTGAAGTTTAAGCAACAAAAGGTAAGAGTAACCATTTTTCATTTCTGCCCTCTTGAGAAAACTAGAAACTGACAATATTATTTCCCTGAAATAGAAGAGGGTTTGCCTTTAAAAAATGTTTTCATTACGCTTACAAACAAACACTGATTTCACAATGGCTTCTAGTAGGTTGGGCCAAAGATATAGATAATGAAATTATTATATGAGCTTAGTGTACACTTTGAAACTGAACAAGATGGTGTGAAACAGAAAACTGTCTTGTAATGAATCTGTGCAAAGAACCAGGTTCCTCTGGATGGATGAACATGAAAGTAGGAACTGAGACAGTAACTCAACTGGTACGCCAGAAAGAACTGTGCTTGGAGTGGGGGTGCAATGGACAGAAAAAAAAGAGGAAAGAGCTCACCATTATGTCTTCTTTAAATCTTTTTTTCTTTTACTGTCAACAGTCTGTTTGAAAGATCCTCCTTTCCAAATGCTGCCGCTTCAAAGAGAGTTAACAGCTACTGTTCTTACCTGTTGCCTGTTTCTGTACTTCAGACATCTGAAATCCCTGCAGTAGGTCAGAAGCAGGGAGAATTTTTATCTATAAAAAGAATTCCTTGTATGGGTCTAACTCTTGTAGCACCTAAAATGTATAAATAGAACAAGAAGCAGAACTCCAGATGCACAGTGGCCTCTCTTCTCTACAGATACACATATTTTTTCTTGCTTGTCTAGACCTACATGCTTCTCTCTGAGACATAAAGTAGAATGCACTGTGTCAACTTCTTGATGAAGATATTCAACTGACTTCATACAGGTTTCAAATCCCACAAGAGCTGAAGTCTGCTTGGATGCCAGACTCCTCTACAAATAATAGACAATACCATTTCCTTTATCGCTATTTTAAGCCGTAAGGGTTGCTGTTGATAAAGACTATCCAAGAATAATCAAAAATCCAGCCCTTCCCTGGACTTAGGACATAATATAGAAGAATCTCAATAGGCTGATAGATCTTCCTTGCATACCTGCTGCATGCAAGGAGAGAATGGGAAGTTAAGCCAGACAACCATATTAAGCCTTTTTCTTTAGTATGGTTTGTTTGGAATTTTAAATTGCCTTTTTGATCATGAGGGCTTTAGCATTCATTTTCTGAGACACCTAGTTCTTGATCTGCTGTAAAAGAAGACAAGCATTGAATTGTGAGTCTAAACTCCAGTGTAATATCCCAGCTGGATTCCTTAGACTGAGGTGTTACAGTACCTTACTTACTAGTGTAAAGCACTAAATAAATCACCTTTGAAAAATATTAGAATTAAACAACTCATCATGATAAAAATCGAACAGAAAGCTAGCACTATAATTTTTCACTTTGGAAATAAAAGCTACACATGGAAATAAAATGGTTACAATGAAAATAAAAAAGAAACTGAAGCGAGTCAATGTCTAAATTCTGTCAGGCCAAAGTATAGGAAAAAAAAAACCTTACATGAGGCAAACTCTATGAATACTGATTTAAAAGGCTAAAAGGTATTAGTAGACAGCTAAATGTAGGGGATTATTAGAAATAAAAAAAATAATAACACCCAGACCCAATGATAGTGAAAAAAAATACACAAAAACACCTCAAACAACCAAAGAGAAAACCCCAGCAGCTATTCAAAAGATAAAGTTTGTGTCTGAATGAAGAAAGTAAGCGAAAGAGAATATATGATGGTGAGCTAAATGTTGCTGTTTTGAAGTGTCTAGGAGTGACTTAATAACACCATTAAAACTTCTTATAGAGGATTTTTAAGCACAGGAAGTCAGGAAGATGGTCAAAGATTTAGTGAGGTTCAAAAGATGATACACGTGCTAAAGAAATAATTAAGGAAGACATGTAGAGCAGAACAGCTAAAAATGTAGTGTATTTGTTCTAATGTGTCTCTATAGTGGTTTCTCTTTTTTTAATCAGGGAACACCTTAGGAACTGTGTCAAAGAAAGAGTCAGTAAAGGATTATTAAGATAAACAAATAAAAAGATTAATAAGACATTGACATGAAGAGATGATATTCAGCCAGGAACACTAAAGGTAATCAAATATTAAATTTCTAAACTTCCAGTCAAAACCAGAAGTATGGAAAGGGTCAAATAGAATGACAATTTTAAAAGACTCCAGGAGAGAACTAGGAAAATGAACTGACAAATTTGATTTAACTTCAGACAACCTGTAAAGGTTGGAACTCTAAGACCAGCAGGGGAGGGGGAAAGAAAAGCTAGAGAGAGAAGAGACAGAGAGACAGGGAGATGGAAAAGCAAAAAGAATCAATGGAGATTCTATAAAGAGCACACTTTCCATCTAAAATCAATACAACACTCTTAAAAAGCTACTTTGGGAACATTCCTAGGCAGTGGAGCTTGATTCTATTTACAAATAAACTGTTAGGATACTCTATGGAAGGCTAGTGACTCATGCCAATTGTCACTGTCCTGTTTACCATTCAAAAACTAACACAATCCCCAAAGAGAATTCTCGTCATGGAGCCACATGCTTTGGAGAATATGAAACAAAAACTGTGCCCTTTTCTGGCTCAAGTGTCAGAGAACAGTTGTAAGCACATTAAATGTGTTGGTATTAATGCATCCCTAAAATTTGAGAATAATGAAGATCTAATTGTTAGAATGTGCATATGTTTACAGGAGTTTAATAAAGTTTTCCATCAAGGTACTCTACAGAAATGGTACCAAATCCATAAATTAAAATCTGTAGAGAGTAAAAAGGATGGGAGAAGGGCACTGGTCCTAACTCAAGACTCATAATAAAAGAATTTCATTTCACTGCAACTGACATAGAAATATTTAATGTTATTTGGTGTAGTTTAAGAAAGGTAAAAGATTTCTGAGAACAGCCAAGAAGGCAGAAAAACTGTGGTTACTGTAAATCAATGAATGATAGAATTATTTAGGTTGGAAAAGACCTTTTTCTCCAAAGTAACCTCAAGTCATTGATTCATGTAAGAATTTTATTAGGCCCTTGGGTCTTTAACATTCACTTACAGAGTTCACAGAAATGAAAATTATATTTGCTGTTTCCAATATAACATGTTCAATAAACAATAATGAGGTAATGTCAGTTTGGCTTCAAGCAGATAGTGACATACTCTCTATTAAAGCCTCAAAGGAATGGAAACTGAAAAAGACTATTAGGTATTAATACTTGAAGTACAGCTGAAAAGTGTAACATGAAAATGAATGAAAATTGAGGAGTAACAAGAGTGATGTACAAAAAAGCATAAGAAAATTTCATATTTAAATCTTGCCATTATATGGAAAAGTAAAAAATTATAATAAACAAGTAAAAAAGGCTAGTAAATACTTAGTAAATATTTAGCATTCTATTAATAAAAATAAAAGTCAAAGTGCAAGTTATATCAAATCCAAAAGCTATAGTAAAAAGTAAAATAAAATGTTTCATAATCTGAAGGCAAGAATAAAATTCCTACATCCCAATACCATTACAAAACTAGAAAAGGCCTTGCTGGACCAAAAAGAACCTCTGTTCCTCTGGTATTTTTCTTCAAGATGTTTCCTCTGGTATTTTCCTCCAAAACGTGCTTGCATGCCAGGAGTAGAAACATGAGGAAAGATCATGCATAAGTCAATTTTACTTTCTAGCTTTTGTCAGCCACTGTTGTAAGGATTGCTTTGAGGTCGTACCTGGACAAAATCCCCTTCAAATATACATTGATGATTCCAATTTGCCTCAATTTGCTTTACTTTTATAAATTTGTTCTAGGGTTTGTTTTTTTTTTTCTGTGTGAAGAAATTCCACAAGTAAATTCTGAATTGTGAGAAAGCAATTCTTCTTCTGCAATTTAAACCTTTTGCACGGGGAACTGGTTGAGTCCCCATTCCTGGAAGTATTTAAAAGATGTGTAGAGGCAGTACTTAAGTACATGGTTCAGTGGTAGACATGACAGTATTAGGTAGCAGTTGGACTCAATAATTTAAAATCTTTTCCCACTGGAATGATTCTAAGATTCTATAATCAATTCTCTGTGACAGTAACAACAGTCATACAAAATATGTCTACTTTGTTTTCAAAACTACTGACTGGATTAAAAGCACAAACACTGGATAATAACTTAGTTTGCTGCTTTGTAAAATATGAGATCTAGCATCTGGTTCATGCAGCTAATTATATTCCCTTACTCTTTTGGTCTCTCAGCCACTTTTTTTTTATAGGAAAACAGGAATGTTTTGAATGTTTTAATCTTTCTATCACTTTTGTCACCAGTCAGATGATAACTGAATTGTCACAAGCCATCAGTGCTGGAGTTTAATAACCCCAAGATAGAAAAAAAAAAATTTGCAACACTTAAAAAGTAATATTTTGTTTTCCTATTTTTAATAACTTTTCTGAATCCAAAGGTAATTTCTTTTACTTCCTTCTTTGTGTTTTCATTTTACTGCAACAATTATTTTCTTATTTCACAACTACATCTTAAACTGAGCAGAGTGTGATGAATCTGTAATTTATTACAATTGTGAATCTTGACCTCAAACATATTTTATTAACAGTAGACCTTGTATTATTTTGTTAGTTATGGTGGCACTCTTTTCAGCACATAATTCACCTTCACTTCATCCTCCTGAAAGCTTCTCTGACTTCTTTTATCCAGTAGAGCACTTAAATAAAGGAAGATGTTTCCAAAAATCACAGGCAGAACTGAGAAAAATGGAAAGGACAAGGACATAATGATAATATCTCTCAGCCCTGAAAGACAATGGAAGACTTGTCGAAGGACATACTTCACATCATTACCCTTTTCTTACCATAACCATCTGTCATATGTTCCTCAAGAACTAGCTTTAAGACTTTCATTAACAATTCAGCTTAGTCTTTAATGATATGCAATAAGATTGCCTAAATCTTTTTCTCAGCTAAGAAACTTTGGGCTGATATCCTTTCTACTAATAATGTGTACCTCCCAAAGACATTGCACAAAGAGCAAATTTGGCCCAAACTGGTTTTCTTCTCCTGGAGATAACATCTATAATTTTTTTCTGAGAAGTCAAGCTATGGCACCAACAAACTGCCTTGCAACAACAGCTCTTATAACAAGAACAGGAACATATTTTGCTGTAATAAAAAATGACAGACCAATTACAGTGAGCTTTAACTTTTATAGGTAAATTACACACAACAGATTTTATGAGTTCTAAATTAATGATTGTTATCAACTTGTCCTTTTATAATCTCATGTCTGCTAAAACAGCATTGTTCAGTTGATTAACACCTCCCAACTTTCATAGACAACTATAATATAAAACATAACAGCAGTAACAGCAATTGTACTATAAATGCGGATCTAATACTAATACAAGATGTCATTACTTATACAGTTTTTCAATAGTAAAGATGTGCACTCCATGGTATAACAAATTACTAGAGTAAGGGGTTTTTTAATTGTTGATATAATAATAAATTAGGCTAAAAATTATTTCATAAGGTGCAAAGTCCAACGTCTGCCAATGAAAGATTGTTCTCTACAATATATTTTTCTGTGCAAATTAAGTGATGAAAGTTCTTGAAATATTGCTTTTATTCACACAGAAGCAGTTTTAAAACACAGATGACAGATCATAACAGCAGGGTATATTTCCTATTCCAGTGTAGTTCAGCTGGTAATAAGAGAATGTACATTCTCCATTAAGGCTTCATCTGGCTCAGTTCAAATAGTCCACTGTTAAGCACCTGATTTTTGTCTCTGAAAATAAGCCTTCTGATTTGTTTTAGTAGAGTGGAGTCAGTTCTAATGAATTGTAAGATAAACAAGAATCATGTTTGCATTCCTTTGTGAAAAGATATCTTAGTCAAGGCAATTATAATTTTCATAGTATGGGTCACATATTTATCCTAACCTACATTTTCGTATAATGGACCCATAGGAAGAAAAGTTCGGCTTTTGACATAATGTAGGCCACAAATGTATCGGATTTTACCAAAGTAATAGAATTTTGTTAACACTGGAAAAGAAATTATTAGATGAGATGAATCCTATGATAAAAGCTTGGATATTGTTCATAAAGGAATATTTGCCCCCAGGGGAAATTATCTATTGATTGTCACACAGAAACAAGCCATATACAAAGACAAATGGGCCCCAGTGTTCTAGTCTTACATAGACTACCTCACCTTCTCAATTCACACAGACCTCTTCATCCTCATACCTTACAGGCTGCAGGATGTGGTCTGTCATATTTATTACACACCTCAACAATAAAAATGTTTGTTATTAAAAAAAAACGTAAAGCAGCTGTGTGAAGCCTAGAGGGAGTGCAAACATATTTTATGGTGTTACTTTGAACTCATTTTCTGTGAATAAATCAAGTTGCAGCAGCATTTGAATACTGCTCAAGCCAGGTCTCTAAACCAGCAATATGAAAATGCATTTTATTTTTATTTCAGTTGTAATGTCTTCATTGCAATTCTGTTAACCTTGTTGTAATCCAGGGTAATGAAATTAAAAGATCATCTGCATGCATACATAATTAATTTTATATTTTAAACTGGTCCTGTCACATTATACATTAATGAAATAGGACTGGCTTAAGGACTTTGTTTACTGTATAAATTTCTTTTAGAGCAAAATAATCCCTTTATTAGTACTAAATGTGTATCAGGGCTACATTTATATTTATTTATTTTTTTGTTTGAAAGTGAGTCCTGGTTGTTTCCAAACCTTGAGGGAAACCATGTTTGAGTAGTAACTACAAGCAAAGTGTCAAAACACATGCAAATGCAAGTGCAGCTGCAACATGTCTATTTAAAATGTCTGAACATATAATGTGTTTATTCTTATGTGATGCATGTCTTCTAGCTATATACCTTATAGAATATTTCTGAATTTTACTTGCATGAGGCCAATTGAGGAAATAAATTGTCATCCTTGAGTTCAAAGAAAAAAGGATTTTAAATCTGAATATCTGTTTGGAGATTCTGGCAGTACAAAACAATGAAAATAGAACACCTTTTTCCAGAGAAAGGGACATGAGAGTATCAGGTCATTAACTGGTGTCTGGGTTCAGAGAAAAACAAGACAGAAAAGCGACCAGAACAGATCGAGCTAATACAAGCTGCACAAATATGATTTCAGTGATTCATGAAGAGCTCCCTTGCAACACTTAAACCTTTGGATGCTCCAGTAAATCATTTTTAAGATATATTATTTATACCTTCCTAATTTCAAATACCATGAGTTTAAATCAAGTGCCATTTTGTGTTAGGTCAGATACCCTAGAGATGCCAAAATATTACGCACCACAATAATAGCACTTAGTGGGGGAAAAAAAAGAAAGCAGGATGTTATTTTCTCATACTGCAAACTAACAGCAGAACATTCTCATTGGCAGTGATTGGTGCTCCAAAATCATCTTTCATTAAAAAAATATAGTTTCTTCTTTTTCTGGTTATAAATTATTGGGTTTGAGGTCTGGATATTTTAATTTTCAAAAAGTCCAGCCTTTAGATTGTCTCTTTGAATTATGATTTGTTTGAATCCAGAGCCTTCTACCAAGATGCTTATCACAGGGTAGGCCAAATGAGGCATGGAACCAGTGCGGTGATCAACTCCATGAATTGTCTTTTTGAATCAGTCATTGCCTTTAGTGGCATAACTACATAGACTGCACTTCTAGCTCCCTTTTTTTTATTGTTTCAAACTCATGTACATTTCAGATCTCATCTGATTCCAGAGGAAACAGTGCACTCTAATCCAATTGATTTTCTCCTGTGAAAGAAAATACATGGGGAGACAGCAAGAAAAGAAACTACAAGGGTGTCACTTCAGGGCACAGAAAGGCAAATCCAAAACCAACTGCTGCAGGCTCCTTGCTCTGGTAAATTCACATCTGAGCAGGCAATAAAAGGCAGTAGTCATCCATCCACGACTGCCCCTATCTTATCCTATATGTGAATTAATATGTGTGAGCTCAGAGTACCCTCACCATGTTTCACCAGTAGTTTAAGGCTGACATTATCTTATGCACTTTTCTTTATCAGACCAGGAATACATGCATCACTAATGGGTTGAGAATAACTGTCTGTGAATCATAGCACTGTGCTTTTAAGAAAGATAAAGTTTTTAAATTATATGGAATTATTTCATTATTTCAGACTCATCTGTTCTACAGGTGTCTCTATGCTGTACTTAATGTGAAGGCTTCAGATTTCCTGTAAATAAGAGGTACATATTTTGCATCCATTATATCTTTTATCTGTAGTATAAACTAAGGTTGCTTAAAGTCCCTGTTGCCCTTGTGACAGCAAACATTTCGAGTCCTTTTGGGAAGAACCTGAGGGCTTCTTCAAGGAATAATCCCCAGACTATTTTTTTCCCTACTTGATGTCAATGAAATGGCAAATAGAATAGCTAAAGGATACATGCAAATATTGTTGCTGATGGATTGGGAAAATCACCAATTCCCAGTGCAATGCAGGAGTACCAGCAGGTTTGCCCCAGAGCTCACCTTTGGGATGCCTGAACAAGCAATCAAGGTAGATGGCAAGCTCCTCCGGGCTTGAGGCTGCCCTGAGGGCTGCTCTACACAGTAACATAGACCCAGCATCTGGGGCTCTGCAGGCGATCAGTGAAGCAGCCTGTGCTTTCAGAGCTGATGCTTCAGGCTCTTGGCACACCACTTATGTCTTGCTAAACAATTCACACTTTCAAAGTACTCAGAAACTGATAGCAATAAGCCTGTTCCGCTATGAGATGTAAATATATTGGGTGCAAGTGAGACTGTATTGATGTCTATTTTAAAGTGGAAAAAATTAACAGGTATAGAGATAAATATTGGAAGACTTTTACAAAGAGTAAAGATGAATGAGAAAGAACCTCATCCTGTACTGGTGCTATGTATGACTGGTATTGTCTTTGATTTTGACTTGTCCATTTCTTGCATTCTTTTACTTTCAAACCTTTAGAAAATTATCTTCTGTTTATTTTGAGTCATAAATAGCAAACTAGCATCTCAATATTTTTCCTGCATATATGACTTTAAAAAGATGTGGGAGTGAAAAAAATAATTACAATTTTGCCCCGGTAGACTGTTCGACAGAATCTCCTCTAGCTGGTTTTATTTGCATGCAATACATGTAGAAGAAAAGTATGCAATGAATTTAATGGCTTTTTTCTTACTCAATGTACTAATTTATGGACTTATAAACACAGCATAATTTGTTGAATAGTGCTGGAGAACAAGTTTATCAGCTCATTAAAATCTTGACAATATAAACTGAAATTAACAAAAGTGGATGCAGTGTTACAGACTTTGTCATTCAGCTAAAGGTTTCTACCTATTTGCAATAATATGAAATACCAGATTGCTAGAGTTTAATTAGTTTAATTGTAGTTCTTGGTGTTCCAGATGAGTTCATACTTGGACAGTATTCTAAATATTTAAAATTCTCTTAGAGAATTGGATGGCATCAAGTTGCTGCCAGAAAGCAAGAAGCAGTAATAATGTTATGCAGTGGCATGTGATGGGGGATTTAAACAATCAAAGAAAAGTAACACTCACACATTTTAGATTAAAATTCACTTTTGGCAAATCTCAAAGCCGGCTTTCTTAAATAGCATTTTCAATTAATTTATTATGAATAGTCTTAGCATTAGGCTAAGTTGCATCCCATATAATTATGGGTATTAAGAATGGATTGATAGAAGCCCTAAGGAAAGAGACTTGGGGTGTTGGTTGACAAGGAACTCAACATGACCCACCAGTGTGCACTCACAGCCCAGAAATACAAATGTGTCCTCGGCTGCATCAAAAGAACTGTTACCACCAACGTGAGGGATGTGAATCTGCCCCTCTGCTCTGCTCTGGAGAGACCCCACCTGTAGTGCTGCAACCGGCTCTGAGGCCTCCAACATGAGGAGGACAACAGAATGACCTGCTGGAGTCCAGAGGAGGACCACCAAGCTGATCAGAGGGCTGGACCATCTCTCCTATGAAATCAGGCTAAGAGTTGGGCACATTCAAACTGGAAGAGATAAGGCTCTTAGAGCAGCCTTCCAGCACCTGAAGGAGGCCTAGAGAAAGCTGGAGAGAGGCTTTTTATAAAGGCATGTAGTATCAGGATAAGGGAGCATGGTTTCAAACTGAGAGAAAGTTTAGATCAGGTATTAAGAAGGAAATTCTTGACTGTGAGGGCAGTGAGGCACTGAAACAAGTGAGAAGAAAAAAGCTTCTCTTTTACAGAGAAGCTGTGTGTGCTCCATTCCTAGAAGTGTTCAAGACCAGTTTGGATGGGGCTCTGAGAAACCTGGTCTCATGGAATGTTTCTCTGTCCATGACAGGGGTTTTGGAACAAGGTGATCTTTTTAAGATCCCCTCCAAACCAAACCACTCTGTGATGGTACAATAATTATCCTGATTAAGCAAGACCATTGCTTAAAAACCTAGGCAAGTATGCAATATTTTAAATATAAATTATCTTTGTAAAGTGCTTAGTGTTACAAGTCAGATTTTTAAGTTCATATGAAATATAAACTTCATAAGATTTGTTTTGTCTCACTGCAATAAAGCTGGTATAAATTAGTGTCTTTCTAACCCAATGATGGCTTTTCATTTTTAAACATCTTTGACTTGTATCAAGATCTTTCCTCAAAAGGCTGATATCTGTCTTTTTGTAATCAAGTGAATATCAAAAAAAAGAAACAAAAGGAAATTGGGAGAAAGAGGATACATTTTTGAATGAAGAAGTAGATATTTATCATTTCTGTAAACTGAGGCAGAAGTGGTGAGTGGGTAGAAGAGACTTGTATGGACTTTTTGTGCAGTTTGACAGGAAATTAAGCACTTTGTTACTGCTCATCTATCATGCATTCACCTTTATCTCTTGACATGTCCTTAGAAAATGGTGACATTTGGAAACAGTTCAATTAAAGTCACTGTGCTTTGGGTAATGCTGCAAACACTGTGTGTGAAATAAATAACTTGTAAATTGCATTGCATGAATATCACTACTGAAATAGCAAGTAATATCAACAATGATACAATGTGTACAAAGTATAACAAAATGTTAATAATATATAACAAAATGGAACAAAAGACTGCTTAGTCACTTATTTTATGATATTTCTATGGTCAAAGGCCATTGTAATCTTACTGTTCAATATTAAAAAAAATTATGTCTATAGTAGAAAGAAGACTGGAAAGATTAAACTTTTCTGCTAGCTGAAATGCATTGAGAGGGTGAAGAAAAAATTAATAAATTCTCTTCTCATAGCTTAATCTTATAGTTAAAGGCAGAGTTTTCTTTTCTCTATTTTAGTGTTAATTTTTTGAAGGCAAAGTTTAGGGGAAAATGTTTTACTCTCTTTTCCTCCTTTTTTCTGCAGCTGAGTTTTGAAAAATGTTTACAGCCATGCTGAGGGAGAAGGGAACCTTTATATATTAGTAATTGTACATATATTCTATTCCTCCACCAGATTTCCTTTCCTGTGATATAGTTAAAATCATGTCACCTGTTATACTCAATTAAAAGAAATGCATAAAAGCATTATTGACAGTAGTCTGACTAAGGGAATTAAATGTAAATTAAAACATGGGGTACTTCAAACTGAAAGTTCCAGAGAACATAGCTGTGGAATTTCTAGATCAAAGTATTTTAGTTTTTAGTTCTTTGTGAAAGACTTGGAAACCTTTCCTGTAGCCAGGGTGGGGGATGGTGGTGCTAAAGGGGATGGGGCTATGTGGAAGAAAAAACATGTTTTTATGATATTAATATGTAGGAAATTAAATTTTCCTACTGGATTACACATTAAATGTGAATGCAAGTGTATAAACAAGACCTTTTTTGCCTTTTAATATTCTTCGTTTGATATATATCAAGATATTTTCATAAAAGAGGAGTCTATGCAATAGAATTGTTGGTATATTTATTACAGAATTGTTACAGCTTCTCAGACATACTTAATTCTTGAAGAAGCTTNGTAGTGCTGCAACCGGCTCTGAGGCCTCCAACATGAGGAGGACAACAGAATGACCTGCTGGAGTCCAGAGGAGGACCACCAAGCTGATCAGAGGGCTGGACCATCTCTCCTATGAAATCAGGCTAAGAGTTGGGCACATTCAAACTGGAAGAGATAAGGCTCTTAGAGCAGCCTTCCAGCACCTGAAGGAGGCCTAGAGAAAGCTGGAGAGAGGTTTTTTATAAAGGCATGTAGGATCAGGATAAGGGAGCATGGTTTCAAACTGAGAGAAAGTTTAGATCAGGTATTAAGAAGGAAATTCTTGACTGTGAGGGCAGTGAGGCACTGAAACAAGTGAGAAGAAAAAAGCTTCTCTTTTACAGAGAAGCTGTGTGTGCTCCATTCCTAGAAGTGTTCAAGACCAGTTTGGATGGGNCCATCTCTCCTATGAAATCAGGCTAAGAGTTGGGCACATTCAAACTGGAAGAGATAAGGCTCTTAGAGCAGCCTTCCAGCACCTGAAGGAGGCCTAGAGAAAGCTGGAGAGAGGTTTTTTATAAAGGCATGTAGGATCAGGATAAGGGAGCATGGTTTCAAACTGAGAGAAAGTTTAGATCAGGTATTAATAAGGAAATTCTTGACTGTGAGGGCAGTGAGGCACTGAAACAAGTGAGAAGAAAAAAGCTTCTCTTTTACAGAGAAGCTGTGTGTGCTCCATTCCTAGAAGTGTTCAAGACCAGTTTGGATGGGGCTCTGAGAAACCTGGTCTCATGGAATGTTTCTCTGTCCATGACAGGGGTTTTGGAACAAGGTGATCTTTTTAAGATCCCCTCCAAACCAAACCACTCTGTGATGGTACAATAATTATCCTGATTAAGCAAGACCATTGCTTAAAAACCTAGGCAAGTATGCAATATTTTAAATATAAATTATCTTTGTAAAGTGCTTAGTGTTACAAGTCAGATTTTTAAGTTCATATGAAATATAAACTTCATAAGATTTGTTTTGTCTCACTGCAATAAAGCTGGTATAAATTAGTGTCTTTCTAACCCAATGATGGCTTTTCATTTTTAAACATCTTTGACTTGTATCAAGATCTTTCCTCAAAAGGCTGATATCTGTCTTTTTGTAATCAAGTGAATATCAAAAAAAAGAAACAAAAGGAAATTGGGAGAAAGAGGATACATTTTTGAATGAAGAAGTAGATATTTATCATTTCTGTAAACTGAGGCAGAAGTGGTGAGTGGGTAGAAGAGACTTGTATGGACTTTTTGTGCAGTTTGACAGGAAATTAAGCACTTTGTTACTGCTCATCTATCATGCATTCACCTTTATCTCTTGACATGTCCTTAGAAAATGGTGACATTTGGAAACAGTTCAATTAAAGTCACTGTGCTTTGGGTAATGCTGCAAACACTGTGTGTGAAATAAATAACTTGTAAATTGCATTGCATGAATATCACTACTGAAATAGCAAGTAATATCAACAATGATACAATGTGTACAAAGTATAACAAAATGTTAATAATATATAACAAAATGGAACAAAAGACTGCTTAGTCACTTATTTTATGATATTTCTATGGTCAAAGGCCATTGTAATCTTACTGTTCAATATTAAAAAAAATTATGTCTATAGTAGAAAGAAGACTGGAAAGATTAAACTTTTCTGCTAGCTGAAATGCATTGAGAGGGTGAAGAAAAAATTAATAAATTCTCTTCTCATAGCTTAATCTTATAGTTAAAGGCAGAGTTTTCTTTTCTCTATTTTAGTGTTAATTTTTTGAAGGCAAAGTTTAGGGGAAAATGTTTTACTCTCTTTTCCTCCTTTTTTCTGCAGCTGAGTTTTGAAAAATGTTTACAGCCATGCTGAGGGAGAAGGGAACCTTTATATATTAGTAATTGTACATATATTCTATTCCTCCACCAGATTTCCTTTCCTGTGATATAGTTAAAATCATGTCACCTGTTATACTCAATTAAAAGAAATGCATAAAAGCATTATTGACAGTAGTCTGACTAAGGGAATTAAATGTAAATTAAAACATGGGGTACTTCAAACTGAAAGTTCCAGAGAACATAGCTGTGGAATTTCTAGATCAAAGTATTTTAGTTTTTAGTTCTTTGTGAAAGACTTGGAAACCTTTCCTGTAGCCAGGGTGGGGGATGGTGGTGCTAAAGGGGATGGGGCTATGTGGAAGAAAAAACATGTTTTTATGATATTAATATGTAGGAAATTAAATTTTCCTACTGGATTACACATTAAATGTGAATGCAAGTGTATAAACAAGACCTTTTTTGCCTTTTAATATTCTTCGTTTGATATATATCAAGATATTTTCATAAAAGAGGAGTCTATGCAATAGAATTGTTGGTATATTTATTACAGAATTGTTACAGCTTCTCAGACATACTTAATTCTTGAAGAAGCTTCTGTCCAGGTCAAGAATACTATATTAACTGAGATTTTGAACCAAGTTATGCAGAAGACAATACTGAAGAGGTACTTTCTCATCACAGTCTGTAAAACTGCTTTTGAAAAATAAAGGTTTTCAATGAGTTCCCATTTTACAAGTATCACAGCATTTTATTGTCATGCACAGTCAGCAGCTCTCCATTCATGCAGAAGGCATAAATCTAGGTTGTTATAAATAAATGTTATATTGAAGATTGGTATATCACATAGGTATGGTTGGTCTTTTAGCGATCCATTCTTCCATAACTTGCTATAAAAGTGCAGTGTAACACTACAGGAGTGCCAGGTGTCATATGTAATGTAAGACTCAAGACACTGGCTCATGACTCACAGAGCCTTTCACACACATTAATGCAACTGTGCAGCAGTCCTACACCTTCTTTCCTCATGGGAATTTGATCAAGCTGGCAGTGATGGTCACCATGTCAGAGTGAACAGTAGGCACTGGAGTATATATCTACCAGCGCAAAATATCTACCAGCGCCTCAGGGTGGTCATGTACTTCTTACTGGCAGCCATTCCAGCATAAGCAATCTGTTTTACTGAGTTGTTGCACACTCTGAAATGTCTGAGGGACTGAATCCTTATTGCCAGCCAAGAGTCAAAAGAAGAATGTAAGCAGCTGATGTGGTATAAAGATCAACATAAATGTGATGTTAAATCTTGTGTTCACATTAGCAAGTAAGTTCATGGGAACTGTGCATATGTTGAGATGTTGAATGCAGATTACACATTGAAGTATCACTTGTTGTACAGCAATAGAACATTTTAACAGTAGGAAAAAAATACTCAGTAGGAAGTAGGCTCTTTCGTTGTTTCAACTACCTCACCAAATCCATATTATTATTCATAACTTGATGCAAACTATGTAAGTCCAAAGTGCATTAGAAATAATATTTTTACCAGTAAGTAAAATACCTCTGTCCCATGAAATGTACGACTCATACCCAATTGGTATGAACAAATGAAAATTATAGATCTCTGAAGAAAGCATATAACCAGATATGTAGACCAAGACACAGTAAAGACAAGCCTCTGCCAAAGAGAGAGAGTTAGTGAGCTGGTCATCTGCACTGCACCTTCTCAACTGTATTAAAAAGGAGTTGCCCAGTGACTTGGACTGACTGCTTTACTTTAGCAACCAAGTTTATTGATGCTGAGTGTAATGGATTACACTCAATTTTTTCTTCTGTCTTTTCTAAGCTTTTGTGACAGATTAAGGAAAAAAGTCCATATCTAGTCCCATTTGTCCAGCTTTTGCTCTGAGAGGGTGATGATGTCCATTGTAACATTTCTTACAAGTACAGTAAATCACAGAAAATACTAATTAGAAAAAGGACAATTTGAATCTTTATGTCTTTTTGTGTGTTTCAAGTATGGGTTTCTTATTAACCTGGTCTTGCATTTGCTAATAAACTCAACCTAAAATAAACAGGGAGTACATTTCCCTATAGAGCATGTTTCTCCCTTTTTATATCTCTATATGCAACACCACAAATTGGTATTTGAGTGGTCTACTTTATTAAGCTATATAAGTAGGGACTGATAGGCTGCTGTTATGGGTAATTAAATTAAAGGGAGAGAAATGCCAGTTTAGGATGTCACAAAATCATGGACATAGATAATATAGAGGGCAATATTTTAACCTTCATCCTAGAAGAAAGTATGTTAAAAATAAACTACAACAAAAATTGTGAACAGAGTTCTTACAGGAAAATTACAAAGCATGGCTCTTTTAAATATTTTTTAATATTAGTGTAACTTTTTCCCTCCTTCACTCCTTTTCCCCTTATTCAGTTTTTATAATTTGCAGTTAGTTTAAAATTAAACTATCTTCTAAAGTCTGAGAAAATGTCATTGCATTTGATCTACAAAGCATCCAGCATGCCTCAGAATGCTGTATAAATAACATGGAGGTCTAATTCTGTGCTCAACCTCAAGAGATGTCAGAAGGAGCAGAAAGATGATTTTAAAGTTATTTTTATTCTGTTTAGATTTTGCTTTGACTGAGAACAGATGGTGTGTTGTAACTATCTTTTCGAATAAGCCGAATGTCTACAGGTTTGAAAGTATATGGTAAATCTCCTTGTTATGCTCCACATGGAGAGCTATAGAAAGAACTGTGCAAGTACAGTGTAGTTTCTGCACTCGGTGAATCCTCTGCTGGGGTGTTAAAATATCTTCATTACACTGCAATGATATACATGGGGCAACTATAGGAGGCACATAGTTCTTTAAAGACCCAGAAGTGCAGCTGGCCCTGTTTGTCAAGACAAATAGGTGCCAAAGATGAGAAGCCACATGGAAGCCTGTTTTCCAGCTGGCAGATTTAACAGGCTTCCAGACAAAAAGAGAATTCATGCAGAGAGTAGCTTATTAGCTAGAGGACAGAAGAGACTAGCTGCCTGATTCGAAAGGTTCTAGAAATTGTTTTCTTTCCCCCTTCTCTAGAGGGGATAGGATTGTTCTCTCTGTTAGCTTGATGGTTAATCAAAGTCATGTGTATTCAGTAGCTGAATTGCTGTGGTACTCATATCAGGCTTTGACCAGTGAACAAACACTGCACCACAAAGTTTTGAATCAATATGTTTTAACTCAAAGGAGATTAGTCACAGAGGCTGGTTTTCTTGGTTTGTTTCCCTCACTGTGCTTTCTTTAAACTCAACACAGAAACAAAGCCTCTTTCAGAAAGAGCTTAGAAAATACCTAAGCTAGGCTGGTTCAGTCATCCTTGAAGGACTTTCTTTTCTTTCTAAGGAAGGTCGTTAGATTACTTGTCACCTTCAGAAGTACATCCTTTTGGATACCCTTCTCTGTGTAAACTGCTCTAAGAAATGTGATGTTAAATATTTTGTCAATATTAGAAGGCTCATTGAAGCAAAATTCTGTGCACTAAGCTTAAGCCTTGCAAACTGCTGTCTGTATCTTTCTGTTCAAATTCATAAAAGTCTTCAATATTGTCTACAGGAAAACAGAATTTAGACAAATAATTGTAGCATTCACTGTACTTCTGTTCAATTAGTATTCATCGTAGGATTATGAATATGGAAATATTTTAATATTCAATACAGTCCACAAAAGAGTTGTGCTGTGGGTTTTTCTAGGTTGGGAGGGAAATGACAAGCACTAGAACTGATGGTTTCATTTCAGTGTCCCAGTGATAATAGAAAACTTGAAAATACACTTTAAAAGAAACAGATTTTGTTAGAGTCCTTGTTTGTTGGTTGGATTGACTCAATTGTACAAGGTTGTTAAATCTTAAAATGAAAAATGAGGTGCGGATCATTCAACTTACAAACATTTGTTTTGATCCCTTTGTAGATAACATTTAATAGAAGAAAATACACCATCAACTCTCATATATTATGGAACAATTTGAATAAATCTGCTACTTTCTTTAGTAAAAAGTTCTGTAGTAGGAATAAGGCTGTTTGCCATGCTGAATTTGACTACCAGCTGAATACTCTTACCCTGTTTACCTCCAGCAGGAAATAAAACTTAAAGGTTATGAGAAGTAAGAGGAAAGCAAAAGCATCTGGGGAATCAGCATCAGAATCTACATGACTTTATACAATTTAACCTAATTTCTTAGTTTAGAATTCTTCTCATCTGTAAACAATGCACAGTCCCAAAGCTAGGTGCTATTTGTCTCTATCTTTTGAGAAGTTTATTTTCTGTGGATGCCACACAATATTCCTATCATAAAGCCCTCTGTGGAAGACTAGTTCTTTTGTGCATGAAATGCTATTAGCAAATGGTGACTTCAGCAGTTTTTTCCAGAGATCCATAAAGTCAGTACATGACCATCTGAAATTCTACAAGTGTCTTGCATGTTTTTATATCTGATTTGTAGTGTCTTGCATGTTTGTATATTTGATTTGTAGAATTGATTTCACTGGCGTTCACAGCATCAAATTGCTAAAAATCTAGAGTGTAGACCTCCATGCATACTCCATTGTACTATATTTCTCCATTTGAATACATGAACTTCATTCTTTTCACCTGTTTTAATGGGAATCTGCCAGAGACATTAGTATGTAAAATATATACTTAGCAGTTCAACCAAAGCTTTGTAAGAGGAAAATGTCTGTGAGACGTTTTGTTTTGACTGAACTATTCTCAGATACCACCTGACAGATAGCAAAACCTGTTTCCTGAATATGCTTTGGCAACAGTCCTTTTGATTTTCTTCTTTTGAAGTCACAAATATCTGTCTGTGTAGAGCCCAATTATCCCTCTTACCTCTCTCATTCTGTGTGCACATGCCAATTCTACATATTAATACAATAATACAAATTCTTCCATTTGATCTTTCCTCCCTATGTTTATTGGGGTTTTTTTCCTTCTTGTCTTCTCTTTTCTCTACTGGGCTTTGTGTGTGTGTGTGTTCTTTTCTTTTCCTTTTTTTTTTTTTTTTTTTCTTTTCTCCTTATTCCATCACTGCGGTCCAGCAAATTTGCTCTTGACCCGTTAGAATTGTAACTATCTCTTCCTCTACTATGCATGCATGGTAAATATCAAAGTCAAAAGCCTGTGCTCTAGGTAGTATTCTGCACCTTTATATCCTGTATGTCAATGTGTTCCACAATCCATTTTTACCCTCTGTAATGGTTTAATCCCAGACAGGAGCCAAGTACCATGCAGCCGTTCACACAACCAGCAGCATCAAGGACAGAACTGAATCACAAGGGTAAAAGGTAGAAAACTTGTGGGTTGAGATAAAGACAATTTAACAGGGAAAATAAAAGCCATGCACACAAGCAAAACAAAGCAAGGAATTGATTTACTGCTTCCTATGGGCAGGCAGGTTTTTGGCCATTCCCAGGAGAGCAGAGCCCTGTCAGTTGTGATGGTTACTGGGAAAGACAAATGCCTTCACTCTGACTGTCCCCCTATTCTTCCTCCTTCTTCCCCCCACTTTATATACTGAGCATGATGTCATATAGAATGTCCCCGTGGTCAGTTTGGGTCACCTGTCCTGACTGTCTCGTCTCAATCTCCTGTGAACTCCCAGTCTCTTCTGCAACATGGCAGTATGAAATGCAGGAAAGGTCTTGGCTCTGTGTAAACCCTGCTCAGCAACAAAAAAAAAAAAAAAAAACAACTCTTTATTATCAATCCTATGTCCAGCACAAATCTAAAACACAGCCCTATATGAGCAGCTGTGAAGAAAATTTACTCTACCCAGTCCAAACCAGCATACCTTCATCTTTACTTCCTGATTTTTTACTTTGCTAACCTCTGACGTGATACTAAAAATACAAAAAGTCTGTATGTGCTCTCTGAATAAAGACTCTCGTTGGACTGGGGGTTTTTGCTTTAATTTATTTCTATTGCTTTTTCTCCTTTCTTAGGTCACTACCAGTATCTGTAAGCATCATCACCTTTCCTTTCTAGCAGACACCTGTGAAGAGGAAAAATAATAATTGGAAAAACTGTCATCTAACTCCCTGTTTTACTTACTTTTAACACAACTTCATGTACCTGGATAACCATAATGTTCTACTAAATAAGACATTTTATTCTTGGTTGGTAGTCATTTGAAGGTTCAAGTTCTAAGCCAACTCCTTTTAATATGAAAAATTTTAATTGCTTGGAGCCATATTATTCATCAAAATGACAGTTAACAATAGCCAGGCATATATTTAAACTTCATTAATGTAGCTGGTCAGGGGATCAACAAAGTTGTCTCGAATGAATCGGGAAATTAAAGGCATTCGGTAGTTTACCCATATGTTTTGGATTGAAATATTTATGCAAATTCAAAGTGACAGCAACAATCAGGCAAAAAAACAAACAAAGAAAGATAGGATTTCTTCACCTAAAGAGTTCTAATCCAGTAATTCTGACATACAATTTGAGTGGAGTCACTGGAAGGGGTTTCACGCAACAATATTCAGGACTGTGTTCTTATTTTTTCTGTATATGCATTTTAGTTTAAACATCTTAACAAAGCTTAATTTAGCTTCAGATCTTTAATCATCCATTTTCTTTAATTTTAATTTCCTTGAAACATGACAATTATGTCTCAAAATAAAATTAAAAATCCAGCAACCATCAGCTTCCATCCATAATGTTAACCAATACGCAGTCTGGCCATGGAAAATCTGTCATCCATCTCTGTGCTAGTTATGTTAGTTCTTTTAGTATTGGCAGTGCTGATTAAAGAGAAAAATTTAACAATGATATGCAAAACATCACAAAATGAAGTTCAATACAAATGAAATCTTTGTGTATATATATGTGTGTGTGTGTGTTTTTATACATGTTCATATGCATATATATATCACAAATATATCTATATTTATATATATATGTACACATGTATTCATAGACTTTAGCTAACACTTAAGATCCTTAATGATAACTAGTCTCCTTAAGTATAAAAGAGGAGAAAAGTAAAATTACAAAAAAATATTGTACTTACTGTGTTTTGAGATTTTTTTCATTGTTTTTATTTCTTTAAACCAAATCTATATCTGGGTTGTCATCCTTTTCAAAGAGGAGGGGTAGACTAATTGGGTAATAAAACCAGTTGTGTACATAGGGCTGGATTCTAAGCCTGTCACAATCGAAGTATATGTTTCTATTGATCTATCACCTGTTAAAGTGTTACCAGGTATCCACAACACTGAAAGAAAGATAGCAGAGTAAAAACAGAGATATTTTTTTTTTTCCCTTTTTACTGAAGTGTAACATGACTTTAACAGGTATAAAGATTTTCTGGGGAGGAGAACTTAAGTACTTAAGTTGTCAGAGGCACTGTAATCTCAGCTAGTCTTTTCCCTCCTAGTAGTTATTAATAAAATCTGAGAAAAATGTCATGCTCTTATGAAAACAGTTCCAACTGAAGACTATAGACTATAGTTATGAGAGATTACACTTTCAATAACTCTCAAAAGCATTGGAACTCAAGCATGACATAGTTCAGGCAAGTTCTGCTTATGAAAAACTAGTTTTTAAGCATATATTCTGTATATCATTAACATAATAATTTGAGGAGCAATCAGGAGTGCAAGACTACACATATCACATAAATAATTTGGTTTTACCTTGTCATTACATTTTATTCTGATGGAAATTAACAGAAACAGAAATATCATTAACAGATTATTTATACAGAACTATATTTTACATTTGATTTGATACTTGTGAGGAACTATTCATTTCAGAACCAATATAAAAGGTTGCAACTCACCTCATGGTTTGATTCATACCTTCTCTACCCATCAGTGTACGTCTTGCCTGCTGGCCAGAATCAAGGTAGAAACACTTTCAAAATAAGTATTTTTGGCAACTAGAAAAACTAATTTTCAATAAACATGCTTAGCAAAATCAGCAAGCAGTTTTTCGTAAGATGTTTTGTTGGAAATTATTCCTTCACACCAGAAGAATATGTTAAGTGAGTAAGAAATCCTATTTCAGACTGGGGGTTTGCCAGCAACATTGAATTCACACAGAGGGAGATTTTTTTGGCATGAAAATCTGCAATAGCTTTAACTCTCCTCCCAAACACAGACACTCTCATCTTCTTCACAATTACAGTGAACTTGGACTGTTCAGTAGCAAGAAAATATCTTAGCAGATGTTTAAGTGAAAGAGCACTGGCAATCACAGGTAAAATAGTTTCTGGTCGTCTAGATATAGTAGTCTCTAACAATATGCTAAAAATCAGTGGCATTTAAATGTGATAGTATGCATCTGAGTTGGTAAAGTTGTTAAATCTTCAAGTCTAGAAAAATTTTAAATCCCCAAATTAAAATAATGAGAAATAAAAGTACTTTTTACTGAGATTCATTGTGTCACTTTTCAAAACTAAAATGTTTAAGGTTTTTATTTCTCTCTTTAATTCCTTTGGCAGAATATTTTTTCCAACACTGCCATGTCCATTGGTCTTTTCTGTTCAAAGAGTACCTGCAATAAGATCCTGACAACAGTGCTTTTGAGCATGGAAATAGAGTAAATGGGTTTTTTTTTCCTGTTTTACAGGCATGTTGTCAAGAAAAAAAAGTTTAAAACTCTTACCTTTGTATTTCATACAGCTGGAGAGACTTATCTGAGTTTCATTATCTGTCCTAGAGAAAGTCATCTCATAAAGTCAAAGCTCCAACTTTTTGCCTGATTTGAAGCTTAAAAGCCACCCATATTTTCACATGGTATTTGCTTAACATTTTTTGAAATGTTCTTTCTTCCACTGAGAGAGAAGGTCAGAGCTGAAATGTTGAGATGGATTTGTTGAAACTTTCATAGAGGAAATGTTGGTCTTATGCAAGGTCAGAATCAGAATTTAATTTTCAAAATCCTGGTGAAGTTAGGCAAAACTGTGGGTTCTGAGGGGAGGTTTAGGAAGAGTCTTATTGTTGAAGTACAGAAGAACTTTAATCCTGTTTACTTTAAACAATGAGTTCATTGGCCTGGTATTGACTTCATCAACTAGCCAATGAAAAAATCCAGTGCCGTAATTAAGGAAATGAAACTGCAGCCCTACTAGCCTCTCTGTAAAAGCAAAGATTTCTAAGCAAGCTCATAAAAGATTAGTCCAAACAATAAAACCAGAATATTAGGTAGGAGGTCCTTAAATACAACTGCAGAAAATGTCACTTCTTTATCATATCTTCGGTACAGAGCAAATCATGTCTGCATCTGAAACCATGACAAGTCTGGAAAACCACTGTCTTTTTTGTACTATAAGGAAACAATTCCATGTTGTTAAATAGGATTAAGAAGCCTAGGAGTAGATCTGACTTGATCATCAGCCTAACAGCATGATAAAATTGTTTACTGGGAGAAGCCCAGGAGAGAAAATCAGGAAAGAAAAAAAGCTAAAGCTCTTTAAACTTCAAAGTAGCAATTGAGTTGGTTTCCTACAGACCAGTGTATCATGAACCTGATTCTCACAGGACAACTCAGTCTATCTATAAGTTTGTTTGCTCTATCATCTCACAGGAACCATGATATCAGCATCTTGTTTTTGCATCAGCCTATGTGAAAATTAGTGAATTATTTTTTAGTGAAGATTCCACACCACCTAATTGTGAGCTTTTACATTGTAGAGTAACTGTGGACAGATTTGTTTATATTTGTATTTAAAAAGAGAATCCTGTTGCTGAGGAGTGTTCTGAGGTCATAAATCAGGTTCCTCTTGGACATATTTTATTCTGTTACCTCTGTAAGACAATAAACCTAGGCCAAGAAGTGCTGTACAAAGTGATACAGTATAAAAAATAAAGTGAGTATAAATATCTCTCCTAACACTGTGTTCATAAAACTAGAAGTGACCTAGGCCCTCCCGGATTGTCAATTCAATTCTTTCCCATCAAATGTAACCATACCATGCAATACTTTTGATATAAATATCTACACTGTTCAGCTACTGATTTGTTATTTTGACTGTTACTGATAGATCCTCATTACTAAAATGATAAGAAACTCTTTTATTCTTTCCAGAACAAATTTTAAAATATTTTAAAAGTGACTGGTACAAAGTAAAGAAAAATATCTTTTTTAAAACATTAATGGAAATTGAGACATGTTGAAAGTATAACACCATATTTGAGGGGAAAGATTCTTCCTCATAAGAATAAACTGCTGACAAGCGATAACACTTATTAAGCAGTTGGAAATCAAGAAGCTAGACCCACTCTTATTTCTTCAGAGGGAGAAATTAATGTAAGATTTGAGTTAAAACCTTTAGAGAAGTTGAGATATATTAAACCAAAGTAAGTTAGAAATAAATTTTTAGGCTTTCTAATTGCTTTTTAGAAAGAAGCATGTCAGCTCCCTGAGTAGCTGTAGAGGACCAGTGCCTTAAAAATCCAGATAAAAGTTCAGTATTTCATAGACATTACTAAAACACAGTACAAAATTGTTTTGTATTTTCTAGTTAGAACAACTCACTAAAAATAGATAGTATTGAGACCTCAAACAAGATAGAGCAATTCAGATAAAATTAAGAACAAAACCAGGACAGAACATACAGATAAAATAAAGGACAAAAATATGCACATACATGGAAAAAATAGTTTGTGTGTATGCTCATTGCTCAACGTGGATCACTGCATCAGTACACATGTGAAGTCTGTTTGGTGGCACAGGTACCAGTATTTGGCAACTCAGGGGACTAAATTTTATACACTTTATTGCTCTATTAATGAGAAATCCACAGACAGCTTCAGTATTCCACTCACAACTGTAAAAGGAATCATTTCCCTTTTTTCTGCAAAATAATGCAACAATTTACAGAACTTAATATTGCACCGTGGATTTTATTGTCGAACTTGAAATTTTACAGTAAATATTAAAGCTTAATTTAATATAAATTTAAATGTTACTGACAAGAATTATATCCAGGTTTGTCTTTCTCACAGAAAATAACTAATTATTTGGTGTTTTGTGTTGGAATTTGCTTTTTCCTGAAGTCGGTCTATCCCTCCTAATTATGAACACACTTTCAATATCTTTTTGTTCACCTTTTATGCCCCTCTGTCATTGCTGAATCTTCACTCTAATGTATATTTATATCCTGTAGGGTGTATGCGCCTTACTTAATTTTTTTTTTTAAATAGTTATACTGAAAATACATTAGAGACTTAGAACTGACTATACTTCTCATCCATCATCTCTTTTGATACATTGATTAATTAAGGTGCAGAGATACTCATATTGCAGTCTATACTATGTCCTCCTGTGCTGGGGCATAGTGGACCATTTTGTGTAATATTCTCTGTTGCTGTAGAAAAATGTTCTGTTTCATTTGCAGGAACAAATATTATCTCTAAACCACAGTTCATCATGAAGAAAGAAGGAGCTCTTTCAACGAATATCACTAAGTTCAAAAAAAAGAATCTCATTTCTATCTTCGTAGCAAGAACATGAATATACGGACAGTGTTTGGCAGCTCTAGGAGCTGGGCATCTTAACCAGGACAACACAGACCAAAAGTTTCAACACAGACCACTTAAGTTCATTTTTCTTCATTGGCAGTTATGTAGCTCATCTCTGGAATACACCTGCATTATACTTGAAAACCCAACTCCTCTACTGATAGTAAAGGATATAGCCGAACTTGAAGATATCCAACTCAACTATTTTGCTATCAACCTGATCCTTAATGTCCATGAGTCTAAATGTATAAAAGCTGCGTTAACATATTTATTTTGGTATGTCTACTTTGTGAGATCATGTGCAGTTTCTGACATACTGTGTGGAGTGGAAAGGGAAATTATTAGTGACACGGTGTCCCTCTTTGGCCTATCAGTCAATTTTTATTTTTGTATCCCTTACTTCATCTAAGGAACTATATCAATGTTTCTGTCTTTGAGTTAAAAACACTTTCCTACATGGAAAGCACTAAATGAACCCTTAAAAGTCCTGAACATTTACAGTTGAATAAACCACAACGCCTCTTCGACATCAGCCTTTTTTCTCTGCTGTGACAGATGGCACATATTTCTGTTTGGGTGAGAAATAATGTTACCTTAAGAAATATTTCCATGAAACTTTTATTTATGTTATTTATGCTGTTTGAAAACATGCCAAAGTTAATCTGATCAGAAAATTTATACCAAAAAAAGCATTACTCCCAACAGTTCACTACCCCAAACCTTGCTAATTCAAAACACTAAATTTCTTTTTGCCAAACAGCAGTGTCAATGAAGGGGCTAGTAAGAGATAAATCCCTTCCTTTTAATGAACACATTTTAGACAAATCACTCATTATTAGATATTGCATGCTGTGGGTCAGCTGTGAGGATGCTGAACTGCAGTCCAAAAACACTCACAGCATTCCGCTGGGTTTTGTTGTATGCTAGACTGCAAACATCTGACAGGATGGCAAACTAAGTATGTTCAAATAAACCAGAAGGAATATCTCCAAAAACTGGCATGCACATTAACCCAAAACATCTGTATGTCCAAATGATTGCTAATTCTGTTTCCATTATCACTCTCTTATTTTGTTTACTGAAACATTCTTTAGAATGTTTTTGTAGAACCACAGGGGACATGCAGGAGTTATATATTGGGCAAAATTCTATTACCGTACCCAGTCCACTCTATTATACTGTTCCCTCCAGGAAAACAACAAAGTATTTTGCTGGTTTATAATTTTCTTCTCCTTTACAGTAGAAATTAGATGCTTACTGATGAAAGACAATTAAATTGTAAATTTCGTATTTTTTATAAAAACCTGTCTTAATCATATTGGTGACAAATATTCTGCTATGCTGGAGGAAGAAAATCAGCATGAAAGCATTATCATGCAGTTTTTTAATTACCTAAATAACAAAGATGTTGTACTTGTCTTCTATACACTTTATTTTGTAAACACTAGTTAAGTGTCATAGTTGAATATAAACAGATAGAATGTCACCTGCCTGTCAGATAAGATTGAAATGTAAATGTGGCACCACGGGGGATGAGGGAGGCTTTGTTGCAATGACTTTAATATTTTATGTTCTAAAGAACCTTTCCACAAAGCAATGCACAGGATTGTGTTTGGACAAAGAGGTGATCCTCTAGAATAACTGGAAACTGTTCTTCCTGAAAGTCCTCTGTTCATATCTCCCATATTTTGTTAGCATGTCTGTATAAGCTGAAGATCCATACTCTTTGGGACATCTCAGAAGAGTGAGTAACACACAGCAAAGAAACTTATGCAGATTCAATTCAGATTTCAATCTTCTTCTTTCCAGAAGGACAACTATATAGGTCTATGGAGCATACAATTTTTTAAAAAAGCAAATTTTTTCTCAGAAAAAGGAACAACAGAATAATGAAAGAAAAAAAAACCAAACCAACAAAGAAAAAAACCCAAACCCATAACTGATGATGCTACTTCCAAATCAGTAAAATATATAAGTATATGCTTGATATCATCCATGTTCAGAAATTTCTCCTCACCTACATGCTTCCCCTGAAAAAGGTGTTATTTGGTCAAATCATTCATCTGTTTACACTTAATTAATGATCAATCATTGAACCAGCATTTCAGGGACAGACAGAGTAAAGAAAGATAATTATCTAGAGAAAAAAGAGGACTCCAAAGAGAGATACTATTCAAACATCTCTGCATAATATTGGTGCAGACCATCACCGAGAAAATTCCTTGTGCTGGCCAAGATTCATTTCAGCATGACAAGCAATAAACTCTGTATAATATTTGAGTTCTAACCTTCTGTTACAGGCCCCTTCTAATTACCTAGATATGTCAGGTGGTAAGTCTTGCCACTCAGAATAAATCTGACATCAACAGATTTCTTCTCCTAATTTTTATTTTAATAAGTAAGCCATACAGCAGCTGTGAAGTTACTGATAATGAATGTTAGGAAATAGGATTACTCAAGTGAGTTAAATCCTTCTGCCTTTTCATTATCTGCTAAATAATACTCGAAAGTCACATCCTAAACAGACACAGAACAAGTAACTGGAACCTACGAATTTGATCCCTATGCCTCTAGCTCAGTCATTCAACATGGCTCAGTACATGAGAAAACCTGGGATGACCACGGTATCTGCATGTGCTTAGGTGTGTTGTTTTGTACAGAAACTCTCCAGCAGGTTGTGGGTGTTTGGATATATGCATGTTTGTGTGTGTAAGATTACTTTATGAAGAGTAGGCTGATCTTGTTTTGATGTGATGTGGGCTATCTTTTAGCATCTAGTCACAAATAGTTTGGCACCTAAAACTCCAGGATGCATTTATGCTTCCAGTCCTGCAGTGCTCTTGAGTTACTATGGGGTTAATTTATACACTTCCTGAACTGCCAAGCAGCCTTGCCTATCACTAGCATGTTTTCCCCTGTGAGATATATGCTGGTTTTGGCCTTTTCTTCCCAAGCCTGTGTGATAATGGCACTGGACTAGATCCACTATAACTTCAAGTTTGGCTACCTGGACAAATAAATTTACAAGGTATCAGGGAAATTTTTTTCCAGTAAAACCAGTAACTTTTTTTCCCTGCTAAATTCAGCTGGATTAAGATATCCTTTTATCAACAAAGAGATCAAATATTATGTAAAATATGCATTCATACTGGTAACTATAGTAGATCAGACATGCAACAAATTACTTTGGATTCACTTTCATAGAAATACCTCTGTTAGTCATGTGTTTATTATAAGGAATGCAGCTCAGTCTGAGAAATTTCTGCCTTAATAAAGTGAGTTTTTTCATTGAATCATACCATATCTTGATTAAAAGCTTGTAGAAAATAAAGATAGCACACAATAAATAGTTTAAAACCACCTTAAAGGCTGATTAAACCTAGTGTTTCTAAAGTGTATAGGGATCAGAAAGTGAAGCTGTTTTGACTGGGATTCCACACATAGAAATTTTTACTGTCTATATATATTATATATATTATATTACAGTTATGAACTGTATGCTAGACACACTTAGGAGTGGAATTGCAACTAATGAGGAGGACAAGCAATCAGTTATCTGAGTCACTCTGAAATCAAATGGTCAGAACCTACCAAAATGTATTTTAACACATTTCATTATGGGTGGTAGCAAAGGAAACAAGTAACTACATTTATACCTACAGAAGAGGACACTACCTCAGAAATTATTCAGAAAGCTACTTGAAATCATCAGAGAACCTCCTTAATGTGACATTATAATCTCATACTGGAGCAGAAGACCTAACATTGTCCATATGAGATAAGACTGTCAAACTAAAGTAAGGAAATAATTTTGACTTAATACGAAAGAAACAGACCTCTGCCAGGATGTGTCTACTGCCAGTGTCTACATCCAGACAAATATGAAAATAGTGAAGATGGTTCAAAGAATGGACAAAAAAGGGCTCTGGGAATCAGAAAAAGCCTTATTATCTGAGGCTTAAAGAATTCAATTAGTTTAGCACATCTGCAGATAAGGTTATAGGTGATTTAATCAGAGTACAGATCCTCATTCAAGTAAAAGAGACCTGATAGTGGGAGTGCTTAGAATTGCAGAGAAAGACATAAGAATCTCCTCCAACACTTGAAAGATGAATTTAGATGAGTCCAAGCTTGGGAAATTAATTTTAAAGCACTAAGAGTAATTTATGTAAGAATAGATGTCATAGACACACCAGCATATGGACTTTTTGAAGGGCAGTCTTAAATGTTGCACTTAAATCCATGAAGCTTCTGGAAAAACTGAAAAAGAGAACAGGATCATGACTGTTTTTACCTTTCTGGTTTTCAAATTTCAGACACTTAATTACTAATTCAGGAAAGGGAAGACAGTTTATTTTGTGAGAGGCACAACCCAGAAAATGCAGCACTTTGATAACTGACTTGATTTTCAGTGCTGCTGTGACTTGTGATTCACTGGCAGAGTTGTATCTAAAAAGACAGGAGGTTTACCTGTTGCTGAAAAATTTACCCTCTGTATGGATTGTTGTGCAGAAGAGGGTATGAAATCTTCCTCTGATCATTTTATCAGTCAGGCCTGATGTTTCTGTTCCTCCATTCAGTTTTGTTCAAATTTGCAAATGTTTAATTTGTTATTTTTGAAGGTTAGGACACAGTAAAAGGGATGGTAGGAGAAAGAATTGGAAGAAAACATTTTCATTTTTTTTAGAGATGATGTGACAATAATCTAAGAAAAGCTTTTGACTTTCCCACTCCTTTCTCAAACCAAGAGTATCAGAAACCCTCTAAAGTCTTTTACTGACTTTGCTGCTGAACTAATTTCTGAAATGTGAGAGTAATGCAAAACTTTATAAAAGGCTAAGGTAGATAATTACCACCTTGCTCATTGTTCATAATAGTGGACATATTCTCTGAACAAACAAACTTCCCTTAAAGGGAATAATTTTCCCTTTCTCCAAACCACATTTATTAAAGTCTTTATTATTATTATGTCTTCAATTTATGGGTACTTTAGTTACATAGCAAAATGACAGATTTGGAGCTTACGATAAATTTGTCTCTAGTTTTAACACTATGCTGACTGAATATTTCAGCAATGTCATCTCCAGACAGTTGAATAATTATTTAAGAATTAGTTACCCTATCTCACTAGGTGAAATCCAAAAAAATGTTAAATGTCTGCAAGAGATATTAGTGAGAAAAATAAATTTGCAGATACATTGTTAGTGAAATTAATTATTACTGGTAAAAATAAGTCACCTTTTCCAGGAACTGAGGATTATCTAAATAATCTTGCTGTTAATTTCTATTGATGCAAATTGTACCCAACACCAACAGTTAGCTAGAAATTAAAGCTGAGTTTTCTGTGCAAGAGCAGACACCTCACCTGATGAATGCTGAAAGTATGACCATTTGGTTTTGAAAAAACCAAAAGATATCCTCCAAAAGATAGTTAATTAACATTGCATCCATTGGTATAATGTTGCTTTCTATCATATTGCTTGCTTACAGTACTCTAATTGCAAGTCTACCCCAACTTCTGCCTTTTAGCATATGAGTGCCCAACAACTGTTGGCTTCAGCCGTTTGCTGCTCTTTTACATGGAGTCCCTAGTCACCATTGTCCCTGCTTGGTAACTCAATGAATTATTCAGAAGAAGGTTGTATGATGTGAAGCTAAGATATTTCAGTCTATATAATATATATAATGTGTTCTCCTGCTTGTCCTAAATATTCAACAGGTTGATGCAAACTATTGTTGAAAGACAAATACATGCGTGTTGCAAGACCTTTTTCCCCATAGATGAGTCAAGAAAAAAAGACCTCTATCTAATTGAGTAAAACTAAGAGCAAATTTAGTCTCTAGTACTAAGATTCTGATTTCTAGCATTTTACATCAGTATTATATAGGCCAAAAAAATTGAGTCATAGTAAAAGAATATTGGACTCACATATTTGGTTAGGATGCTTACATATTTTTATGCAATCTGAAAGAGTTAAGTGTATTCATAACTAAAACGGAATGCTGAGCAGCTAAATGGAGACTCTAGAAAAGTAAAGGAAAGAAAATAAATCTCCTCAGAGGAATGAGCTGATCCAATATAGAATAAGATTTTAAAAGGTTTTACTACACTTTTCAGGGTTTTTTGAAATCTGACTTTTTAAGATTCGGTATTATATTCAAAGAAAATAAAACCTATGCACCCATAATTACTATGTATCAGAATATAAAGATACATTTTTTTCCTTTTGCTCCAATCCTTTTCTCCCTCTCAAAATTCGGAAAGCTACAGAACATTTACAAGGCTGGTCAGAGAAGCAAATCTGTAAAGTATTGAACTTTCACAGAGCCTGTACAGGGTCACAGTCATTGGTATGACTTATCAGCTGCTGTGAGGTGAAGAGTTTTGAGGAGTTTACACAGAGGGCAAGATCAGAGGACAGACAGGCAATCAGCACTTATTAACTGGCCAAATTACTGCATACAAAACTGGCAGAATCCCAGAAAGGAATACAGAATATAGCTTAAAATGCTAGAAGTATATAATAGTAATAGAAGAATATAAGAAACTTGACCCAGGAAAATATATCACAGTTCAGATATGAAACAGACAGTCAGTGAAAGACACGCTTCCTTACTGCCACTGTTGAAAAACTTCTTGCTCAGTTTTCAAACTGAAACTATTTCCCCCTTGTAATATATGGAGGTTACATATGAGAAACTTTTATGTCTACTTTCAGTGTTTAGAAAAAGAGGCATATTTCTGGTTATGTGAAACATGGTTTATTCATATAACAGCAATAACTTGTTGAATAGCTGGTTGTGACTTCATATCAGGAAAGAAATGTTTGTATGAGATCTGTTTAAAGTGGAGTACGAATCAGAAAAAGGAAAATATGAGGCAGATAATACAGAAGAATGCAAATGCAACTTGAAGAGATTCTGTCCAATACTGAAACACTTCTCAACATTAGCCAAAGAACTCTTCTTGAACTACCCAGGTGTGTTAATAATAAGGAATGAAGTTTGAAAAGAAAGTTCATGCATTGATAAGAAAGTTCAGTGAGAATATCTCTGCCTTTAAAAAGATTTCAAGGACATTAATCATGATAAATTTTGCTTTCCCACTTGATGTCCTATTATAAGAACACTCTGTAGAGGTGAAAGTGCAGGTCCCTGTTTGATGAATGTGTTGTTTGTAGTCATTTTTCTAAAAAAGAAATTACTTGCTCTCTCCTATCCTACTTACTCAAAAAAGCAGAAGAGAAATAGGATCAATTGGGATTTAAATAATGTCTGAAAAAAAATGCAGATTCTTTTTTCCAGCATTTGAAACATGAAAAAACCTACAAATCTTGAAAAGAAATTGACCTTTGGGTAGGATGATCTTTACCTGCCATGGTTTATTTCTTTGAACAGAAATTTTGCCCAAAAAATATTTCATAATTTTTATAACTTGTTCTCTGTTGATAGATCTCATGATAAAACACATCCCAGAACTGAAATCCAAGGCAAAAAAGCTTCAACATCAAGAAAGGAGAATCAGTGCGTATGAATGACAAAACTGAGATGTTATTGTGAGGATGATTGTACATTTGCCCAATGCTCAAGCTCTCTTTACCTTAGGTTGAGATGTTTGCCTAAATGCTATCATCTAAATTTTTGTGAAATGCCCTCATGATATCTGAGACATTTGCACAGAACTGGAGGAAAAAAAGGCAGGATGAACAAAAGACCCGCACCTTTATGGAAAGATTGGGGCAGGACCTGTGTGACTGAGTTGAGTCTACAACTCCATTTAGTGAAATGGGAAGTTGAGCATTTTACCTTGTAGGGTGTGCCAACTTTAGGTAATGAAAACTGTGGCTAAATCCCATTCTGCCTGTTTTGAGCAGCAGAAATTTTGTCCTAATAGAAACACATACATTTTGAAGTTTGGCTTCACTTGAGTTAGGAAAAAAAGAAGCACATATAAACCAGGTAAACACCAGCAAAAAAAGGCAAACTGACTACAGTTTGATTGTTTTGATTTTAATGTGACACGGTCAGTACTTCATTTTTATCAAAATTTACAAAAGAAAGGCAAAGGTTACAAGCAGTTCAGGGCAATAATACAACCTCATTAACAAATTCCTTTTATGTGTTTAACTATATTCATTTAACATTCAGTTAATAAGAACTGCGGGGTTCCCTTGAACCTGTCACTAGTGATTTATTAAGTCCATTTTTTATTCATCTCTTTATAGATGAAACATGCAGAAGGTGGTTTCAACAGTATTGAGCACATTTAACAAAAAAAGAAAAGAGGAGAATTGGGTATTTAACTTTTAGGTTATATGTTTTCAGCAGGAAGACAGTAATTAAATTTAAGCTACCAGTTTGATAAAGGATAAATGTTCTATGCCTCTTAAATACCTCTGAAATCAATACGCCTATTTAGAGCAACGGACCCTGAAGAAAACCTGTCATTGTGAAAAAACCTTGCTGGTGAACCAAGGTTTCACTATATATGAGGTTTGCAAAAGTCAAAATTTGAAATCAGATCTGTTGAAAACTGATTTCTGACATGCAGGTAAGAAACACCAGTGAATGAGACACCGTATTTGCTGGAATCACCCCATGAATATAGAAACACAAATCAGTTTAAAAATGTTGAGTCTCCCAGTTACCACCATGGCACTTTTGTCTCTTATGAGATTTATTATGCACTTCAGAGCAGCAGCTGCAAAAACTGCTAAACTACCATTTAAATATCAACAGCAAAATTTATGAAAATTCATGAAAAGATGTCTTAATTTTACAATGATTTGCATGGTAATGGAAAATGCAGGAATGATTTAAATTTTTTATTACTTTGGACATATTTTCAGCCGCAAAAATATTTTCAACTTTCAAAAAAATGCATAAACTTTTAATTGAAATGTTATAAATACTGAATGTTGTATGAAACTTTCGCAAGAAAAGAATTCTGGTTTGTAGAATTTCCTTATGTGTTCAGTTTCTCAGTGCTGGATCTGATAGTGACTCCTGGAGGAAAAATAAACTTGCAGCTAAAAACCTCTCCAGCAGAACTTGATGATGTGAACACACCATTACAGAAACATATCTGCACACATTTTATCAATTGGCTCATAACATATGGTATTTCTTTCGTTGTTTGTCAGTTGTGTTCTTTCTTTGGTTTGATCTTGTATAAAGTTTCCTAGTCAAATCAGTACAATTGCATCAATGGGATATCGAAGCAGGTGTTGTCATGGGGAGATTTTTTTGCCTGTTTGGGATATGAGTACAGTGTTCACATAATGCTGCCTCTTAGACATTATGGAAATGCAGTCCTCTCAGCAATGGTTAAACAACATTATAAAACAAATATGATTTATAAACTAACTCTTTTTAACACATTGTCTATACTATAGTTTCATTTTTATTAATGCTTAGGTATGCTGGTATAAATATATGAATATTATGAGACAAGTATAATAGCACATAATTTAAAAAGGCCTATATAATAGGCTGAATTAAAACTAGAGAATGCGGGAACCTTGTTAAAAACCCCCTCTATTTATGCTTTGAAACAAGATTTGACAGAGGGGCAAACCAGTTACTTCCTGACTAGCAAAATTGGTCTGTAGGTTGTATGTTGGAAATTCAAAATATGGCTACAAATTTATGCTATTATGGAAAGAATATCTTTGAAGTAACTAGAAAGAAAATATCACATAAATTTTAGAGTCGATACTGATATATAGCTAGACTTTGTAAAGGTAACAGAGGGAGCAAAATTACCCTGGAGTCACACTAAAAGAAATTCCAGATCAATGGTACATAATTGCCTAGAGCGTCCTTGTGACACTTTGGGTGTTTACCAACCCACAAATACACACTTCCTCTATTTCTTCTGAAAGCTCCCCCTTCCATTAAATCACCACTAAGATTACCAATACCTAACATTGCTACTTTTTTCCCCTCTCTTCATCCTGAATATGAGAAAAGACAAATAAGAAGCATCATGTCTGGTTTCAACAATTCTGGGCAACAATTTACAGCAGAACATGCTTGTGAGTCTGCCTTTATTTTAAAGAATAAACTGAATCATCATGTTTATATCTCAAATACACTTCAAGTAATTTCTAGAAATATTCAGATACAGTCTTGTTTAAATGTACTCTTGTGGCTTTTGTGCCTCTGTTTCATTGGGATTCATAGTTCACAGTACAGTCATATGTACCCTAATGCTTTATTAGTGTCACAGATTTTGCAAACAAGACAAAACACTTCAAAGAGCAACCCCTAACATCACAGAAGTATTAAAAAATAGTTATGTGCTCCTGATGTTTATTTTGGTTTTCATTGTACTGTGACAGAAAACAGCACTTGATGATCAATTTGAAAAGAATGAGACTTCCTGGAGAAATTTTTTTTACACAATGGAAAAATGTTAAAAAAAAAAAGGGGGCATGAAATAAATACAAATATAAAATTTAGGTTAATATAGAGACACAGTGTGCAATGTTGTGAAAGCCTAAAAACATTTTAAAAAAGAAATCATAAGTGTTTGTTTACTTCATGAAAAAGGAACAGAGGACGCATCATTTCTTACCAGTACACTCAAATAAAGGCTTAAGTTAAACACAGAAACTGGGGAATATCCTCTTATTACACATATTTCTCAATCTTGTCATTAGAAGTAACATGAGCAAAAATAGATTATAAACTAAAACTCAACAAGGAGTAGTCACATAAGAACCTAGGTAAGATTAGGTAAAGCTTAAAAATATAAAGAAGTATGACATTCACATCTGGTGTCAGAATGAAATGAGGACAACAGTTATCACTTCGACTGTCATGTATAAAAGATGAATTAAACTTGAAAGGCTGGAAAAGCTTTTGTCATTTTTAAGGACACTGGTAAATTCTATCAAATAATGTGTTCAACAGCTTCTGATAAGGAAGATTAAAAGTTTCAGGGTGTTTCATTATGGGTGTAAGAATTTAGCAGAAAATAAACACCCTTGCACTCCAGCTGATCCTCAGAGATCAGAGGAACTGGATGTTGCAGAGCTTAATTTCTGATTATAACCAATTTAAGCACTGTCAATCTGGTTGAGTTCAAAAGAAAAACTTGCATGAGCACAGATGCACAAACTGTGCAGTTTACTAGTCCTGTACTATACATATGGTCACGTTCAACAGGGACTTTGCATGATCTAGATTAATGACTACTATGGCTTATTGAATCAATAAGAAAGCAGGTTTAGAACTGCTGGTGATAAATACACTAAGTACAGTGTTAATGTGTGTTACAACAGACAGTATAGCAAGAGAGATTCTAATAGCTCCATATGCATATAAATGAATTCCCTTGTGTGCTCCAAGGTGCAGGTGCAAAGCTCACCAACAGGTGTTTTCTCCAAAACGACACAGCCCATTGAGCGGGCAAAAATGTTTCCCACTCCAGAGAGGTTTCTCCCAGCCTGCCTTTTCCTCCCTGAAACTCTTTTTTTATACTATAAATTTTGGCCTCTCCTGAGGGAGTGGAACAATTACATGTTATAAGCGGAATTTGGTGACTTTAGTCATACATGCATTACACATCGATGTCCTCCTTCATTTGCATCCTGAAGAGTGTACAAGTGAACATGTTAAAGAGGCTTAATGAGGATATAGGTTACTTTGAGTCAGAATTTATAGTTGATGAAAAAGGTACAGTAAACACTTTGACCCTCCACTACTGAGGTGTCAGTAAAGACTGTTAGGCCCTCATCAGAAAGTCTTTGAGTTCATCCTTATCTCCTTAACGAAGCAGATTCGTAACAAAGCTTGTTTTTCTCAGTGAAGTGAGTGTGGCTATTAGCTGGTATAGAGGCCAGGTGCTATTCTGTTCCTCACTGGAAAAGCACCAGGCTGCAAGACCTCCACTTCAGACAACAGTCAGTTATGAGGCCCTAATCCAGGCAGGTTCAAGACAAAGAAGAGGCACAGCACATGTTTTTCTCAACCAGTCTCATCAATTTTTCATCATCACTGTACAATTCTGACCACTTAGCACACAGGATAACAGCAGTGGTAATTTGCTGATCTTCTGCCAATGATGGAATTCACCTTAGTATTCAACAAGTCTTGTTTGCCCTATCTTGCTACTTAAAGATAAGTTCCTTACATTTGAGGAGTTAATAGTTTTGGCTAATACATCAGTAGCATCTCACCACCTAGTCATAAATACTTCTTTGAAACATAACAAAGTTCCTGTATTTCCCGTAACACATTGTCCCCTCACTGTATTTTCTAAACTGGGTAGTTTTGGTCTCGCATTAGTTGGTCTTCTTTATTTCAAAAACTGAGCATTAATGATGGGAAATTGCTGACATACTTGGGCTAAGAACTCAAAGATTTTTAAGAATTTGCTTCACCCAGGGAATTTTCCATTTCTTTGACTGTAGGGTGTATTTTTATGTTTTCAGAAGCTGTATCCAAACAATTTAAATTTTTATCTCAGAAATAGCTAAAACAGTTAAGAAGGGAGAAGACAGAACTCTTGTTTGTTTCAACTGGCATTCATTTCTAAAGATCCAGCCTCAACAGTTTAGCATCTGTTAAGGACCTTTTGTTAAAGACCTTAGTTATTTATGCACAACTTTATTCCATAACTAGTCTGGGCCATTGAAACTTGACACTTAAATGCAAAATAGCTTAGCTCCTAGTCAAGTTTTCTAGTGACAAACATTGTCATTAAGTTGTTTGTAATTACAAAGTCTAAAAAGTCCATTTTCACTTGTGCTCTTCACAGCCATTGTTGGGTGAACAAGTTTGAAGTGTGTCAGTTCTTGGGTGAAATTACTTTTGTCTTTACAGTCAAAAAGTTAAATTCTAGCCCAAATTAAAAAGTGTTTGGATGCAGAACTCTATACCCAGTTTAATTTTATATGAACTCAAAATTAAAGCAAAAATAAAATGAGGAGTTTTAAATAAGCAAACAATCAACAAATGAACAGAAACTGAGAAAAACAAGACAACAAACCAAACACAAAACAGCACCCCAAAAGAAGCAAACAAACAAATTAATAAAAACTCCCAACTGTAGCTGAGAGTTTGTTTTAATTATATTGAAACATTATATCTATTCAAAATACTGGCTAATTCCCACTGTCCTCCAAATCACTATCCCAGTCGAGATAAGGTCTCATTTCTCACTTCACCATCACACCTCTGCACAAATAAAAGAATGAGATCCTCATATTATGCAGGGGAACAAGAAAAATAAGTGTCTCTTTTTATGCCCGACTTTTTTTTTATTGCCTCAAGAAAGAAGTTTTCAGAAAATGAGCAAAGACAAACTCAACTCTTCTGCCTTCTTAATCTAGGATAACTGAAGTACAACATCATATGGACTATAGCGTATAAAAAAATGAACAGTATTAAAAAAGATGTTGCCTGCTCCTATCCTGATGCTATAAGTGGCCAAGTACTCTCAATTTAATGAACACATCTATGTGTAATGCATGCCTGTTAGCAGTAAGAGATCTTGATTCCTTTTTCCAAAGCATGAACCAAGATAACACAGACAACAGCAGAGCAGAATGTCATTAGCAGACCTGTGGACATGGATTAATACGTAATGACTTACATGGAATTTAATCTGCTGATTTTCTAAATGACATTTGAAATCTGTCACTCATTTCTTGGGTTACCTTTACGTTATGTGTAAACAGATTTTCAATTAGGAAATCACAGCCATTATTGTTGGAAGGCAACATGGGAGTACTCCAGTACATCTGCCTGATCAAAGCAGAAACAACCTTGAATTCAGACCAGACTGTGTAGGACTTTCTCTAATCAGTTTGTGTAAACTCCAAGAACAACCTCTCAGGGCACTCTTCCACAATGCTTAATTATCATCATAATGATTTCTTTTCAGTTTTTTTAATACACATTTGTACCTTTGTTGTAATTTAAGACCAGTGTCTTGTTTTCCTGATTCAATAGGCTTGTGGTTTCTGGTCCTCTCTTCTTTAATAGCATCCACTTATATACTAGAAGTCTGCTGTTATGTATCCCTGAAGCTGCCTCTTTTCATGCGGATCAAGATTAGAATCTCAGCCTCTCTGGGTGAGTGCTCCAGCTTCCAAGCAGCTTGAGGCCCTCCACTGAAATTGCACCAGTTTGTAGTTGTCTTTCTTCAATTGTGGGGCCCAAAACTGGACACAGTATTCCAGATGCAATGTCAAGTACAATGTCAAGTAATTAGTGTCAAACCAATCTTGCTTCCAGCTCTTCTATTCTGCCTTTTTGCATCAAACTTTGGTCACTTGTTTTACAGAGCATTGAGATGCAAGTATAGTAGGACATTGTTCTTTTACACATATTGTGCTGGGCTCCTTAATCCCTCAGAACTGTTGTCACTTGACCACACCTAAAAACTTCTTTAGAAAACTGAGTTTTGTTACCATAATGGCAAATAGAGACTGTTTTCCCATTTACCAGTCCACATGCTGTTTGGGGGACCTGTTAAAGAATAATATCTAAAAAATGAGGTAGCCCCTTTGTGAAACTATTGTAAACACTTACTGGCTTTAAAAGTCTTCCGTCATTAGACATTTAAATGTCGAGGTTTATCTTTCTGTTAATTTAAGTGATTCATAGCTGGATATTCAAGAATGTGTATGCAGCTGACACCTATCTCCTCAGGCAATACAAGAGTGCATGACTAGCACAGCAAGATCCTCCTCTACCTTTGGTATGAGAATCAAACTTCATTCATGGTTCATTTAATACCTGTGTGCAGAAATAAATACATTTTAAACATTACTGAGACAAAGTCTTGAGTAACAAGATTTCCTTTCCAGTTCAGACAGCCTCAATCCCTTGAAACTCACATTATGTGCACTTTATTCTGGTTAATAACTGTAGTTGCAGGTCACAAATTATTAAAATAAGCCTCAGTAACTTCCAGTTCATTAGGGCAACCAAAAAAAAAAAAAAAAAATTGGTTGGGGCAACCAGAAAAATATTTGACTTCTTCACAAGACTTAGACACTCCTAAAATATTTTCTGGCTTTAAACTCCAGTTAGTATTACAAAACTGTAAAGCAGACTTATTAATTGTTCATTAGTGTTTTTCCAATACTAAAATATATATATATATGTATGTGCTGATACAGATACACAAGCACACACATTTATCTCAGAAACCCTCTTTTAAATTGAACACCTGGTTAATGGAAAAACAGGTTTCCTTGTGATCTCTCATTTGCATTTGGCTCTAAACTTGGAGTAGAATTGAAGTAGGTTTTAAATTCTCTGAAATTATGCTTTCTTTACTCAGGAATCTTACTTTACGGAATACTCTCTGGCAAAGGATAGGAAGAGGAAATTAGAAATATAAAACCACAATGCAAAAAAATGTGATTGCATAAGAAATTATAATATTCAAACCATATGGATATTAGAATGTTAATTAAAAATATCATCAAAGGCTCTGTCTAGATTGAAAAAATAAGGGTTTGTGAAAGCTTTTTATTCAGAAAGAGTAAAACATGTTATTTTTAAAAATGTGAGCTGAGCTTTGAAACAAATGTAATACGCAGATAAGCAGAGACCAATCATTATGCTCCAAAGTAATTTTTGCAATGAGAAGGAAACTTGCTAAGTTCCTTTATATAACATGACTGCAAAATTTCCCATCTCTTCTGACCATTTAAACAGCTTTCTGTTATAGGTGATACAATCCTTTATTAGAAGAAAAAATCCCCAGCAATCCTGAAAAGTAATTTTTATTTGCTGTTTTTCCATTCATAAAAATTTCATTTGAATGTAAATTAGATCATAAAGTTATATTTTAGTCTTGCATATTTTAAAAAAACCCAGGGTTTTTGTATCAATGATCTGTAATTCATTACCTCCGTACTGGAACAAAACTGAGGTAAAAGTGACTATTCTATAGAAGGATGCTTCCACTGGTCTGTGTAAAGCTATATGGTGAAATACGGCTGGTTTTTTGAAAAAAGACAAAGCTTCACAAATGCCCAGGAAAAATACAGAATGCTGTGATAATGTCAAATGAATACAGCAGTGTCTAAATAGCTAATGAAATTAATAAGATGCCTTTTTTATTAATCATTTAATACAAAAGAATAAATAATGACCTTAATAAAGAGCTACTAAATCAAAAGATTCTGCGAAGTAACCCTTGAATTTGTTGACATCTACTACATCATCTTTTCTTCTTTTAGACATTTAATTAATAACAAGTGTTGTAGGAACAAAGGTAATTTTATGAGTTATATGCTGAATATATATTAGCTCTGCTGCTAATCAGTGCTGATCAGTACAATTCAATTAGAAGTTCACAAACTGTAATTAAAAGAACATAAACTGTTCTTAAAAAATCATAATAATGTTAGAACTTGCAGCACTATGAAATTTAAGGTGATAGAAGAAACAATACTTATTATTTCCCATAAAAAATGATTTTTCAAATTTAAAAAAAATCAAATTACCACCTAATGGTCTCAATACACATATATACAAGAAATCTGAAATGTGGAGTTTGTGCTATAGAGAAATATAGAACACTGATTTCAACTCATGTTTGACATTAAACTTTCAAAATATTACGAGAAGCATTCAATGTGTTACTCTTTTCATTCTTGTAATGAGTATAAAAGTTGTTTCTACAGCATGCTGTGCAGAAACCCATTCATTGGACACATGGCCATGAAAGAGAGCCACCAAGACTGAAGTCAGAAGAACTGAAAAAAAATAGAGAAAGGTAGTATCAGCAGTGGGAGATAATGGTCACTAACTCATTCACCATGAATCCGGAATGAGCCCCAGAGACAAAAGGAAGAAATGCTCATGCAGACTAATTAGGATGAAAGATAAGAGACAAAACTAGAAAATATGAGTTTGAGTATTAATTAATAAATTGTTATCTAATCTGTAACAAATAAATATGGAGGCATCTTTTTTGTTTAAATGTATAAAATAGTGCCTGAAGAAATAGATTTCCTGCAACTGCAGAGCCTGGGACTCCAGAGCGCTGGCCCCAGCTTACAGGGCTGCCCTGGTCCCCAAGGCCTACAGAGGCTCCTTCTCTCCACTCCCCAGTGTTCCCCACGAACGGGGAGGTGGCCCCACACAGGCTGACAGCTGAAAGAGCACAAAGGCTCCCAGACCACA
The DNA here is from genome assembly GCA_013400255.1 of Sitta europaea. NCBI lineage: Eukaryota > Metazoa > Chordata > Aves > Passeriformes > Sittidae > Sitta > Sitta europaea. The sequence continues at coordinate 1,808,047 of VXBS01005512.1, forward strand.
GAGCTTGGCCTTCCCCCACGGCAGCAGGAACAAGACTTACTCTCAGGCAGTCCAGCTCACAGCCTAAGGCCGAGGGGCTGGGGCTCCCAGACCCCAGGAGAGGGAGAGCACACGCCCGGTGCCATGACTCCTGGCCCCAGGCCGCTGAGAGGCCAAGGCCAGGGTTACCCTCCTGATTACAGCACCCAACAGCACCACGGAGCAGAGGCCCTGTGCCCCACTTAGGGGACAGCTGGAGACTGACCCTCATGAAGCGCAACAAAGCAACACATCTGTCTGCAATAGCCCACGGAGCTTCCTCAAAAACAGCACCAGGAAGGTTACACCATCCCAAGGCAGTGCCAAAGGTGGGACTGTGCTCTGCAGAACAGCACTTCTTCAACCTGCACCTTCGGAAGGGCCAGGGAGCGCTTGTTCCTGTCACCTGGCTAACAGATCCTCCCCAGCCCTGCTTACAGGGACCTGGGTCTGCTCCCGGGGATGAGGGGCTCCACAGAGGCCTGACACGTGCCCAGGTCCGGCATGCAGGCACATCTCCAGCAGGACTGGCAGCCACAGCGCATAGGCAGACACCCAGGCCCTGGCTACAGGCAGGTCATGATGCCTACACTACCACTAAGCAGCTTCATGCTGCCCTCAGAAAGCAGGGGCAAGGCCTGACTGCTTCTCCACCTGTGCATTTCTGGGGAGTTCCCTAAGGCTGCACAGAGCTCTTTCCCTCCAGGAATGTCTATGCCACACTTCTAAAGGGGGCTAACCCATAAACTCACTTGCTCACTCACACCAACTAAGGGGAACACAGGAGAGGGGAACACAGTCCCAGAAGAGGGAGCAAGTTCTGTACAGCCAACTTGCAGGGGAGCCATCCCTACCAGTGAGTAGGAGAGGAAAGCCTCAGACCTGCCCTGCAAGGTGGGAAGGACACAGGGGTCCAGGGGCGGCACAGGGCCAAAGGCTGTGATGAGCCCTGGCTAGAGGGGGTCACGCTGCCCAGTGGCCAGCAGGAGGTAGAAAGATGCTGGGAATAAGCCTTGGCCTGCTTACAGGCCGGGCTGGGGGCCGGGAGGGCTCCATTTCCCCTCCTCAGGTGTGGAGACAGGGGCTGGCTCTCACTCTCCTTACAGGTTTGTCCCTCTCTCTGGACAACCAAAGGAGCACATCAGCAAAGAGACAACAACGGCAAAGACACAGCCCTGCTTACAGGGTGGTCACCCAGCGCAAAGTCAGCCATGGCATTGAGAGGTTGTCCTTGCCATGCCAGGAACGGCCTTTGCCCAGAGGGCCTCTCGCGCCCGCTTCTTCAGCTCCAGCTTGCTGCCCTTCTGGCTCTCTCTTGCCTTGCTGTTCCACTCTTGAGTTCAAAGCCACTGCTCTTCTCTGCTCACTCTTTCTTCAGCATCCCACGGCTCCTGCCGATGGACGACAACACACTCGGGCCTGAAAATCTCCAGGTCCTGTGCCTGATGGGAGCCACAACCCAACAGCCCCACAAGCTGGACTGGTCAAACATCCAGTCACAGTTTTTAACAGTAATGTCTTCTAACATACTGATTCTTGGAATATGTGTGTGAAGATCCCTGTCTCAGTGGGGACACCCCTCAGTTATTTCTCAAAGATAAGCAAAATAGTTTTGCTGCTGTTTTTTGTATGGGTAAGTGACATTAATTTTTATTTAGTAATAGTTTTGATACAGTCACTTGAAAATTGCTTTAAAACAGTGCATTATATGACAATAGTTTTTATAGCTCCTGTACTGCGTAGTAAATATTTCTATTTAAGATATTTTTGTCCAATTATTTTTATATTACATCATATAAATTCTATGTGTTTATTTAGTTTGCATTCCTTTGTCCTGAAGGACAAAACTATATAGAAGTTCAATTACGCTTATAAAATCCTTTGGGTATAAGCTTTTGTCCGTGTCTTGGGCTAAGACTGGATTCAGCCACACCCATGTTTCTCTCTGACAAAGTTCAGAAAGCAAGGGATTCATTTTTGGACCTCATGATTTAACAGCAGGACTTTTCTAACAGATTTTGTCTGCAGCTCCCACTCTGCCCATGTTATAAATGACAATATAAATCTTGGCTTTTGCATTCATGTATTAGCTTTTACAAGTTATTATTAATCATAACGATTTTGATATAGTACAATTTATAATGCCTTTTAACTGCTTTTTGATATAGTATAATCTGTCAGCTTTTAAATGTACCATATAACTTATATAGATAGTAATGTGATAAATATCACTTAGGCCTTTGCAGAGTATTAAAATAGAGACTATATAATATTAAATACTTTCATTTTTGTAACTAACTAACAATAGCGAAATAGCTTGAAATAGTTGATCAGAAGTATTTGTAAAAATATCTAGAATATCTGTATTATAACATAACATTGAAAAGAACCAGACAAATAACACCAAAGGCACAAGGAAGAATCTACCAATATCAATAACAGTCAAACCACAGACAGGAGGCCTCATGAAGAAATAAAATACATGACTCTCAAAATCGCATCTGCATTGTGGCACATACTCTAAAAAGATGAGGTCAAGGGTCAAACTAAGATAAAGAATTCTCAGAACATGTAAACTCAAAGGAATGTTTGAATATATATAATATTCATTAATATGCATTTGACCAATGAAATGAGAAAATGTATAAAAAGAGTTGTTATAGCTAACAATGTGTTTGTCGGCCAATTGCCAAAACACCCCACACTGGATTTTGTGCCTTTTTTCCTTTAATAAACTTTTTACATTTTAAAAAGTGAGCTTTGTTTCTCACAGCCCACAACAGTACCCTTCTAAATTTTCAGCTTTTCATACAAACCTAGCTTTTCAGCTCAAAATATCTCCTTTGTCCCTTCTAAGTTATCACAGATTTTCTGTCAAAGATGCTGCCTCAACAGAATTTCCCTCAAAAATGCTCATCTTTCCTCTCTAAATTACCCCAAATTCACCCGTCAAAAATTTTCTTTTGAAAGAAAATTGAAAGACTAAAATTTCTCAGATGTAATTAATAAAACAATTTTAAATAGCTCACCAGTCACAATGCACTTGCCATCAAATTAGAGGGTCCCCAACAGAGATTCTCACAAATTGTAGTATTCTGCCTGTTTGTGAGTCAGCTACTACTGCCTTCTACACAACCACTGCCATAGCTGGTAAAGGTAGAGGTGATGGAACACAGAGCAGATGTGCATGAGAAGTGCAGGTTACAGAGTAAGAATTCTGATGATCCTTTATGAGACATTAACATATAGAAGAGTTCATTTAGATCACAGCAAACTGGATCGGAGACAGACAATGCCAGAAACCTCACCCCGTAACACAGTTAAAGAAATAGAAAATGGACATTTCAAATTACCAAAAGATGCTATATATTATTTAAAATCAAGTATCATTGCTTCATTGTCATTTATTATATTATTAGTATTCTTCCTCAACTTTCCTGAAGGAGGAATTAAAGCCAGAAAAGATGAAGAATTACTTCCTCATCTAGAGGAATTTGAGAGTATTGGAGAAGGGAAAATGATTCTGAAAGAAAAAAGAACTGTTCAAAAAATCCACAAGGTCTTTACTAAAAAGGAGCGCTCTAATGATATAGCTAAAGAGATCAAGGACAAAAAGGTAGCTAGGTGTTCCCGTTGCCAGATGTTCAGTAGTAAGGCTGGCAGGATATAGCAGAATGAAAGAGCTGAACCATTCCACTGTCTGACAGAACTACAAACAGGATGAAGTGTGTACGGTACCACATCTTTTCCTTTACTCTGGAAATGTCAGACACTGCTAAGGTATTGGCTAACCTAAGCACACTATATGGGGAACATGTGAGTTCACAGTGTTGTAGTGGGGAAGAAGCAAGTGGAGGTGCATGGGGAAAAAGGCCTTTTAGACTTCTCCTCAACCACCAGATCCAGATCCACTTCAGGGAAAGTACTTGTGGGTCTTTTGAGTTACTTAGGAGATTCAGATTTGATAAACATGACTGTTGTGATAAATGTTTGTAGAGCTGGAAATTGGATTTAACCTTATTAACCCAAAAATGAACATACTGTGTGTTGGATTTGTATGATCATGTTTGGTAGAGAGGAGGCTACAGGGGATCGCTTCTTTGAGAAACTTCCAGAAGCTTCCCGTTATGTCTCAGAGAGCCAACACCAACTGTCTTTAAGATGGACCCACAGCTAGCCAAGGATGAACCCATGAGCACTGGTAGTAGTATCTCTGTGATAATGTCATTAGGAAGTGGGGGAGAATCTTACAGTTTGTGAGACTGTTGGGGACCCTCTAATTTGATGGCAAGTGCATAATGACTGGTGGGCTATTTAGACTTGTTTTACTAATTGCATCTGAGAAATTGTAGTCTTTCAATTTTCTTTCAAAAGTGTCTGATGTTATTTCTTTAACTATAAGAGGAAAAATGTGATCTCCTTTCTCCTAAGTTGTATCACACATTTAAATAAGCTTCCAAACTCCTCCAATTTGAATTTTCAATCTACCAAAAAATAAGATACCAAAAATAAAATAAAATAGTAGTAAATTTTATGGAATTAATGGGTTATCTGGCTGAAGATTCAAATCAGGAGTTTATATTTCAAAAAAAATCCAATCTGTCATGAAGAAAAAACATCTCTTCTTAATGCAGGAATTCAACTTTCAGTTATGGATGTCTCATTTTTTAGCAATTTTAATGTAAAGTATAGTTTTAATATAAAGTGAAGTAAGATAAATAAAGTACCCTGCAAAGTCTTTCAAGCGTTTTCTATTCTGAAGTGTAACAACTTCCTCAGAACTGTCCTTGAACAACAAGAATGAGCTATAGTGCATGTCAAATGGAATAAAAGACTTTGTTCTAAGGTTATCCAGAAGAAACCTTCGTGCATATGTTTTCATTTGAACACACTGTGAATTAACTTTTTCACACAGCAGTAAACAAGTATAGCAACCATCCTTCACATTTCCTATGCAATTGTGAAACGTTATAAATTGTATATGTGTATATTATTAAATTGCGTTTGTGAACCGTATGTCCTCTTGGAAGTGTCATGATATTTTACTGTACACTGTCTGGCATGTATTCTAATACTTATCTTATGCTACTCATCTTTATCAATTTACTGGACATAAAAAAGCAAATATTTTAAAAAATTGAGTACTTCTGAGGTCAAACAATGTCCTGATAAATTGAACAAAATGTGGCAGCTTACTTTTCTTAGTTTTCTTTCCAAGTTTCATTCAATATTCTTTTAGATCTCCTTAAACAATCCAGCATCCATTAGCTTTATTCCCTACCAAGGGTCGATAGATTTCATGATTTATTATTGCAATTGTTTTTTATCACAGACTGCTGGGCAATGACAAGCCTCAGTCTAGAGTGCAGTGTTAAGGTTCATATTTTTACTTTTTTTAGAAATAAAGTGAAGAAAGAAAATTAAGGGTTTTTTTTGTCAGCAAACTGTATTTATGGTTTCAACATCTGAACCTTAGCTTGATAAATTATTCAGCCTGCGTCTCTTTCTCTACATAAAAGAAGATAAAATCTTAAATCTGGTGGGTTTGGCTTTCTAATATCAGTCTAGCAAAGAATAAAAAATTCCTTGGGTTTTAATATTACCGCCCAAATTTTTAACAGGCCCAAGTTCATTTAAGCTACAGTATAATTTCTTTTTTTTCTGCTGTTAAGTCTGAAAATATAAATATTGTCTGTCTCTTACAAGAAAGAATCTGGATAATCCAATTTTCTAATATATCCTAGAGTTATAATCCATAGTTCATTTCTATGGTGACATTTATGATGAGAGTTTTCATCTCACTGCAGTGAATCTCATGTTAAAAAAAAAAAAAAAATCAAACCAAACAAAGAAATCACCCTAACAAAGAAATTTTTCCTAATATCCAATCTAGACCCCCACTGGTAAATCTGGAGTCTTTTTTTTCTTGTCTTAACTATGCCAGGGAGGAGACCAACCTCCACCACTTCACAACCTCCTTTCAAGTAGTTGTAGAGTGCAATATGGTTTACTCTCAGCCTACTTTTCTCCAGGCTAAACAACTCCAGGTCCCTTGGCCACTCCTCCACTTGTGCTCTGGACCCCTCCCCAGGTGTGTTACCCTTCTCTGGACGCTCCAGCACCTCAATGTCTTGCTTGTAGTAGGGAGCCCAGAACTAAACACAGGACTCAAGGTATGTCCTTTCATACAGAGGGACAATCACTGCCTTGGTCCTGCTGGACACACTACTGCTGATACAGGCCATGATGTGATTTATCTTCTTGGACACCTGGACACACTGATGGCTCATGTTCAGCTGCCTGCCAAACAGATCTTTTTCTGTCACACAGATTTCCAGCCACTTTTGTCCAAGTCTGTAATGCTGCGTGTGGTTGTGACAAAAGAGCAGGACTAAGCACCTTGTTGAACCTCATGCAATTGGTCTGTCTAAATTCCTCTGCAGAGCCTTCCTACCCTCCAGCAGATTGACACTCCCACCCAGCATGGTGTTTTCTGCAAATTCACCAAGGGTACATGTGATAATCTTGATAAATTCACTAAGGGTGCACTTGTGCAGATTGCTGTTTAAGATATGAAATAGAACTGGCCCAATAAGTGAGCTCTTGGGACCATATCTATAACATTATGTGGTAAAATAAGTAATGTGTTCCTCATAGCAAGTGGATTAGCCAGGAAACTTCTGTATGGTGCTTAGTGGATTCAGACTATTTTCTGTGTTTGCTCTGAGGCTGTTTAAGGTGTAGTAGGGTGCTGCAGGTACAGTTCTATCAAATTAAACAAAGGGAAAAAAAGTAGGATAAAGGCACTTGTCATCCTCATTTAGTCTTGTACCAAGCTAGATACAAGGCTTAGAATTAGTTTATATTCTTTCTCTTAATATCTTTTTGTCACAAAGGTGTTTTTAGACACATGCATCATGACTAATGAGAAAGAATTATGAGTCAGGATTATTGTGAGATTTGAAATTAATATATATGGACATGAAGTTTAATTTCTGTATCCAGTGTATTCAGAAATTTGCCCATTAGAGAAGTGGGATGGGTAGGTAAAAAATGCTTCTTTCTTCCAGTCTTGAGCATAATTTACAGGTAAAGAAAAAAAATTTAAAAAGGTCACAACTAGTAATTTCAGTACTTCACCTCACAGTTGATTAGCCTGGGTGTTAATGACAAAAGGGTTTCCCTCTTGAATATTAACATAGTTTTTAAAGCTTGCAAGTTTATTCTCTCTACATCCCTCCCCATAACCTTGGTAAGAGGCAAAAAAATGAAATGTTGACAAAGGCCAAACTGCTGCTGCACACCAAATGGTTGTTTTCTCTGTTCACCTCATTACATCCCAGAAAGAGCTCTTTGGATCCACCACAAAAACTTGTGTTTTAAATAGGTGAAGACACAGTTTTCACACTGTATTCCTCAGTGAATGGTGATTTAAATATAAATAAGAAAATTTATAAGCCAAAACCTTAAGAGGAATCAAATAATTCAAAATTGAAACCCTGAACTACTTTCAGAACTGAGAAGCAGTCTTTAGGTTTAATTAAGGAGTTAATCAAAAAAGAATCTGAACACCTGCATGGCTATTCAAATTCCAGATCCAAATGCCATGGTCAATCCTAGCTGATTATCACATACAGTGGCTGGTCAGCTCAGCGTACTGCAAATTTTATTAGGTAAAATATTGTCCAGGAACATAGTCATTGCCAGGCCCATCACATGCAAATACCAATAGCAAAATGTCTTTATGGCCTTTCATTTGCAATCTATAAAACCAAAAGAGGTTTATGACACAAATGTAAATTAATTGCACAATTACCTTTCTCCTGGGTAGGTTTCAAAAAAAAACCCAAAACCAAAACAAACTCCCAGCAAAACAGATAAAACAACAATGTTTTTCTGTCTCATATTCTGTATTGCCTTTCTTGTTTTGTAGCCAAGTAGGACAAACACATAAGTCTTAGCAAAACCTTTTCTTTCCAATCCATGTTATCCATTGATACCATTGTCCTTTTTGAACCTCACAGTTGAGATTGCTCAGCCAACTTTATTTTTCTTGTGACAGAACTTACCTGAAGTCTTCAGCAAACAATACTAGTAATAAATGCATAGTTTGCAGACTTCAGTTTAATCTTTTAGAGGTCATAAGCTTTAAAGACTCATTTTATCTGCAGTGGTTTCTTTCACCTTGAAAAAGTCAATGTGTCCTTAAAATTTAATTTTCTTAGTCTCCCAAATAAAAATAATCATAACTAAATAAAAATAATCATAACTAAAAAGATACTATTTCATTAATGTTGTGTCAGGGAGCAGCAAGGGAAAGCTGCTGCTTACAGCCCTCCCCTGAGAGCAAGTGCAGCAGAAGCAATACCCGCATGGCCAGGTGTAGCCACACAGCACACAGAGCAGCAGAGCACAGCCAGCCCAGGGATTTCCTGGCAGGTCTGGGGTTATGTTGGGAAGTCAAATTCACAGATCTGAGGGCACAGGTCTAGGCACACACGTGGCTATATCGCAACTTATAGAAGTACTAGGATTGAAGACAGCTCCTGAGCAGATGCAGGGAGCCTGTGCTCCCTACAACTCCTTCTCACAAGTATGGTACAAGACCATACATCTGCATCATTAATTTTTTTGAGTTTGTTGTTCTAAGTCCATATTTGCCAAAATCTCCACCTTCTGTAATTGCATTCAACAGAAGTAAAAGTTCACGTATATTGAATATTTTCAGTGCCATAAGTCATTGCAAATTTTCACTGGATTCTCTAATTATGCTTGGGGGATATGCAGCTTACTTTGGAATCGTGTGCCATTGGGTTCTGCACAATACTGGAAAAGTTGCTGGAAAATCTGGAAAGATTGCATTGCATATCTACTACTCATTTTGACCTAACAGATTACATTGGAAATATATACAGAATAATCTATTAATGTATTGACTAATTTGCATGACCAATTTTCATGGAAAGAATTTCACACTTCACTGTGATAGCATTACCTCATACTAAAGGAATTATGTAGCTATTATTCTTTGAATTTTACATGCTTACTTATTCTTTGGATCTTTGTGTAACATTTAAAAACAATAGCAAGATTATTAAACAAAGTAATTTGAATCTTCTGGTTTAAAAATATCAGGTAATAACCTTAGAAAAAATAATGAACGTAGTCATTAACATAGTCAGTTGAATTCCTGGAAAATATGTGAAACAGGTACCTGGGCTTGTCTTAAGTAGCGATCTTAACATTTTCCCTTACTGTTGGGATCAACAGCAACAATACATTCATTGAAACATTTATGTAGTCATTCTTAGGCACAGTGTAAACATCCTCCACACAGCTGTGGCCAGAAGGTGGAATTAGCAAGAAATAGGATAGAAAATGAAAAAGGCAATATTTTAACATGAATCATGGGACTTTTTTATGTATGAAATATGTAAAATATTATGTGGCATACATATAACATAAAGTTTTCCATGAATAATGGAGAAACTCCTGGGGAGATCAACTGAACTTTAAAAAAAAGGGAAAAGTCACCCCTTTTGTGGATCCCTGCCACAAATGTTTGTCTCCAGCATACCAGGGTATTGGAAATGGCACTAAATACCTGAGATCCATGCATCAGAAGGTGGCCTAGATAAAGCCTTAAAAACAAACAAACAAACAAACAAAAAACCCTTAAAATAATGAAAGAAAGTCAACAAAATTTCCTTAGTATTCAATGCTGTCTTTGTATACTAGGATATGTTCATAATTTTAGTCAGTTTTTACCTACAAAAGGGCTGCTTTTTTTATACCTTCCCTTGAGGTGTTCAATGCTTGTCTGCTCATTTGTCAGAACGCAGAGTTAGATGGAGCCCAGGTCAGATCCAGTGCAAAGACTTAGATATCCAAGTCTTATTTTCTGTTTTCACTCCTTGAGATGCATTTTTTAATTCCTTAGGCAAGCAAAAGATCTTATTAGCTGTCAGGGAAGGAGTTAACAGAAGAAGTTCTTTATCTTCCTGGATGACAGCACAGAAGACTGAAGGAAAATTCTATGTGTGGGCTTGGAATCTGATATAGACACTATACCTCTACATTGAGTATCTGGCTGAAGAGTGACATTAATCATGTCCACTCTTATCTAAACTCAGCAAAATCTATGGAATGTATCTCATGGATGACTGTAACTAAAACACGATTTAATACAGTGGGAACAAGATGATATATAGAAAGATATGAGAAAAATATACCTTTTTGCTTCTTTTTCAGTTACAATTGGCCACACACTTTAAAATAATGTACGAGCATAAACTTTGTTATGTCTGTTTGGGAAAAGCAGAGGAGGATCAGGAATTTAATCAATCAATTTAAAATGCCATATTATGTTCCTCTAAGAATGCCCTTTATGTTGAAATGTTGTCAATTCCAAGCACAAAATACCCTGAAATTTGAATCAGAAGGATGCTCTAAGATATTTTCTGGTTCATTGCCCTGCAATATAGATAAATTGGTGCCTCCAAAACTAAATCATAAGATGCCTTGAGATACTCTGCACCTTTATTTTCACCAACCTAGGAAGTGATAATCCCATTGGACTTTGAGTAGACTTATGCCACACAGGTCTCATTCAATCATTTTTCTGTTATGGTATATTCAGATGCTGATGAATTTATTTTCTAAGAGGCAGGGTTTCAGGTACCAACTGACTGGTTGTTTTCATTTACAGAAATAATTTGATTAGCAGTATGTCATCTTCTTCTACAATGCCCTGTAGATAATTAGAATGTCTGATGGGGGGAGTGGCATGTATCTTTTATTAGTTTCTTCACATAAATATATGATATGAATAGGGAAAATGGACTAATGTATGCATAATTATTGATAGCGTATTTTCTATGATTCTCAAGTCTCCTTATTTTTTATTCTATACCATTCCATGAATGCTAACTGCATTCCTAAGAAACCATTTCAGGTTCCTCCATGAGAACACCCTTTATTGTAGCATAATAAATTGTCAAACCTTTACTTCCAGAGTATGTCTTAATAGTAACACGAAGCATGAAATATTAAATTTTAGTTTTACAGCATCTTATTTTTATATTAAGAGCTTGATAAAATCAGCTACTTCTATTTTAGTTCTGATTTACTCTTTTGGAGTTTACAATATGTAGTGACATTCTTATTATGGGTCCCTCACCATACACAAGCTCTTTCTGTATTTGACTCTCCCAGTCAAATATTGTGATTAGTAAAGTCTGTTCCACTGAAATAAATCACTTAGGTATTCATTTGCTTTCCTTGAATGCAGGTTTGTATGTTCAAACAGTCCTATGAAAGAATGTCAAGGTGAATTACATAAAAAAAAATTTAAAGTTTATTTATGTGAAACCAGTATATAGTTGTGTAGATACTGGCATGAAATAATTAGTCATCACAGAGATATGACATATTTTAGCTGTCATAGAAATGTTGACCTTTAGTTTAGAATATTATCAAACAGCAATGGTATAGTTGCATTATTGAGCATGTAATTATTCAGTACAGAAACTGAAGTTGTTTCTTTTTATTTATTAGATATTCTTCATTCAGTAGCATAAGTAGATTGATTGTAGACAACTAGTACAGGTCACCAGCTGGTGAAAGGGGTTGTGGTCATGCTGGTTTACTGATTTGGAGCCCTTCTGGAGCTGCTACAGATATTGGAATGGAGAAATTAGGTGAAATGAATCTAAAACTGACATGCTTGATTTTGCATATCAGTGCAGTCAGTTGGAGTTAGGCTAAAATCGCTCATGTGCATAAATTTAGGGAGATGTTGAAGCAATTAGTAGCCTTGTAGTGTGCAATGTAGCAGAAGACTCATGCAGTAGGAAAACGTTAACTTTGTATCAGCATAAATAGTGTTAAGTTTGTTCCTAGTGAAATTTCTAGACCCAAAAAGCTGAAGATGTGCTAGGTGTTTTGTTCTGTTCTGGTTCTATGCACGGTGTCACAAGGAACACAAGTTACATACTGTTATGACAAAAGGTCCAGTACCTTTTTGCATCTGATCCTGTAGAGGTCATCCATTCCTAACTCAATATTAATTCTGTCTTGAAACAGATAAAGTACATTTCCTGTCACAGCATTATACTCACAGATGTTCAAACAGACAACATATTCTCAAATATAAAAATATTGCACATATAGTTTTAAAACCTGGTTTCCAGTATCTAGGACAGTAATGTATGCTGGGATTCTGTTTAAGATTCTGACAGGTAAACTCCTGTCTCCGTTCGAGTATGTAGGTGCAAGTTAGATGACATCACAATCTAAGGGTTCCCATAACAGTAAGTGAGGAGACACACAAGGAACCATGAAGAAATGGTCAGGGAACCATAGAGAAATGCTGAGTTGATTGATCACCAGATGTTTCTTTAGGGTGAGACAAGTCTTCTTAGTTGAATTGATTGAATAGACTAAGGAAACAATTTGGTTGCCTAAGATAGATGTTTAAGGTGACATAATATATTCTTCCTGGTCTTCAGCTACTACATCAGAAAACCACAAGGCTCCTTTTAGTCTTGTTTCCTATCTGCCAACTTCATGCAGGTATCTCTGGAGGTCTACATTCACAAAAGCACTGATCACTATGGAAATTTAGACATTAACTCAGATATCGACACCTACAACACAGTTAAGTTGCCTAGATATAGGAAATTTGCATAATCTAATATATCTTCACATGTAATATAATTATTGTCCTTCAGATAGGACAAAATATCTAAAAATAGTCTGTACTCTTCTATAGAGGGTGATATAAGCCCAGATATAATGCCCTGAAAATTCTCAAATGGCAATAGATAATTATATCTAGTCAATATAGTTATTCTCAGATTTAGATGTCTTGCATTTTGCTGTATCTGTATTTTATTGTATCTACAGAGCAACTGTATTACATACTTGTAAAGTCCGATGAAGTCCCTCAGACACTTCAACACTGAGAAAAGGTAAGATGGTACAGACTAGAACACTATTGTTTCATATATTAATCACACAAGTCTGGATAATGTAGTAGGAGGAAGGAGAGAACACACTATCCATGTAATTGTGATCAAGGATGAAGTATAACTGAAAACACAGCTTTGTATTTTGGAACCCTACCAGGCATAAATTTGGCCAACTGAATATATGGGCTCTGCAGTAACAGGACAAGACCTTCTCCACTCTTTTGTTATATTCTTAGCTTAACAGATACCAGCTGATAGAGAGAGTCCTGTATATCCACAATGAAATGTAATACCGCCTATCAGAAAATATTAGATGTATGCCAAAAGTGATATAATTGCCATCATGACTAGCTATGAAAAAATGGTTAACAAGGTATATAACTGGGCAGACTAAGGCATCTTAGGATGGCAGCGTGAAAGAAGAATGAAATATAGGTGCAAAAGAAGAGGATCTACAATAGTCTTGCAGTATGACCTACTCTGCTCTGAAACTAGATACACTAGCTGAAATGGCAAACATGCAAGTTTGACCAGGTTTGTAGCAATTATTCATTCATGTTATTCCACCCTATTGCCTTTTTACAACAAAGTACTCTAAATCAGAATATCTGAGATACTAGTAACCAGGAGATCAAGTTTTCTGAAAGTCTAAGGCATTACCAAGTATGAGGCAGTACCAAGAAGTATGGTGCTTTTTCAAGCATTTGCATATAAAACTTTATCCAGCAGAAATCTTTCACAAAAGAAACCCGAAACACAGGGTTGAAGTTTGTGTTTTTACTGATTTATGACTCAGAATTCTGAAGTGTAACAGGAAGCATCATACCATCTTAGGTATGTGCATATTTACAAGCATCTAGGTGGTTGCATAGTTTGCTAATTTTGCTGCATAAGAGCTCGGCTCACAATAGATTCCAGTGATACCAAATCACAGGAAAAAGAACTGCAGCGTTCTCAGTGAGTTACCTTTGAGTTATAGTACAAATTGATTGCTTGGTTACTCACATAAAGTCAAATGAGCAATTGACAGAGATGCAGAGCTAACAATTGGTTGAGAAACAATCTATTAGAAGAATAAAGTTAATTCTCTTTAGAATTCAAACACTATAATTTGAAGCTTTTGTAGAATACATGCAGATGAACTGTTTGTAAATGGCTTTAATGCAAAAATTTTTAAAATAAAAGAAGATGCATATGTTGTATAAAAATTATGCTAAATATTCTTGATAATTCCAGCAATGAAGAGCTAGCCTTTATCCCTAGGGTGTAAGCCATTGGCTCCCAGAAAAATCAAAGACTTTGTTCTAAAAAATCTTTAATAAGTTATAGAGAAAAAATGGGGAAATACGGACAATAGCCAGATGCCAAGCCATATGCCATATGTAGACCCTGGAAGATCTCACCCTTGTTTAACCATAATAGGTGAAAAGTGTAATGGATTTGAAAGATATGGAGTTTATATGTTAAAAAAGAAGGGAAAAAACAGGAATATATGGTCTTCAGTGATGTTCTTATTATTGATTACTATTGAGGAAAAATTACATTCACTGAAAATTAAGCTATTCCTAATATATTTATATAATTTCTATCCCAAGTGTACTCCCTCCTGTATTGGACAACTGATATATTTAACTTATACTGCCTCTTAATTAAAATACAATATCTGTTTTTTGACTCTGACAACCAGAAATTACTGGCTCTGTTCAGAATTGCAACTCAAGAGCAGAATGCAGTCCATTGTTCTGATGCTGCTGATATTTAAGGTAAGAGTGATTATCATAACAGGTAATGAAATCTATTCCTGATTTTTTAATAACATCAAAATAATATGGGACAAATATTTTATAAAAAGACAATACACTTTTTAGGAGTGCATATTTAAATTGTATTATGACTATTATATGTTTTTTTCTTTATGCTAACCAGTTCAAAACTACTCAGGGAAAGTTCACACTGTCTTATAATATTTAATTTGTAATTTTGTTGTTCCTACCAATGGAGCTCAACTCTCAGGTTTAAATGTATAAGTTCTAATCATGGGAAGTAGCCATTTTTCTTCAATAGTCTTATTTATAGGTAGTAGTGCATTCACTGAAATTGTGTCTTGGTCAATTGAAAATAATTTTAAAACGTTTTAAAAAATCAGAAAATATTTTGAGCTGAAAAAATCCATAGTAAGTAGTCTGTTTTTTTCTTTTTCTATTTATCTTTTTTCCTTCTTCCTTGGCCTGTCCTCCTTCCCCCTCCTGTCTAATGTTTTTAGGGAATAACTAATTATATCACTTCCCAAGAGGATTCCCTATGCTTCAGGGTCCACAGAGGTGACTTGCTTTCTTATCGCAGTTGGGTTTTTTAAAATCATTTCATATATTGCAGAGAAGGGAGGGGGTTCAAAACATACCATTTATCAGCTGATTGCCATAGCTACCTAGTTATCAGAGAATTATCTTTTCCTCTCTTAAGCCTGAAAAGGATGAACATATTCCAAGTTACTTAACAGCAGCATTTTTTTAGTATTTATTTATCAACGGGATGCACCCGCCCCCCAACACCCCCCCATACACACCCATTTACAGGTGTATTTTTTTAGTAAACAAATTTACAAGGTATTTATTTAGTAAACAAATAATAAATTATTTCAACAACTCTGACTGGTAATTCTCATCCCAAAACATTAGTCTTTGACTTGCATGATTTTATGGCAAAAGACAATTCAATGCAATTTCTACCCTAACGGATGTATAATAGAGGGTCTCAATCCTGAATTTTTCTAAGAGCATGTTTCAGTCCAGTGTTCCCATTGCAATGGAAATGGCTTGTATTTAATTTGGGGGAGTCTTTAGGAAAAATTAGTTCTCTGTGTCAGTTCATTTCAGAGCAGAAGAAAGAGACAGATATTTACAGCCTGACCATCAATGTTAATTTATAGACATGGTACCAGTGTCAAACCTTGCAAACCTTGTAGAGGCTTTCACTAAATGCCTGAGTGATGGAAGAATGTAGAATCCACTAAAAATTTTTGTGATTCATACTCCAAAAATTCTACAACCACATTTACAACCACAAGTAAACTGCTTATATGAGATTAAGTTTTCCTCATTTTTTAAAATTAGTGATGATCCCACACTTGTCCAAAAATGCTACAAAGAACAAAGAAATGGACAAGTAGAAATTACAAAAATTGTTTTAGCTTATTTTTAGAACAGCTGTACGAGAGCTAGTGATGCAAAAAACGAGTGCTCACTCTAACATATGCATAAAATACATTATATTCTTCCTTTGTAACATTATTGTGATCTACTCTTCTTAAACTTTTTAAGGCTAGAAAACATATATTATGTCAGCACACATGCTGACTGGGAAGGTTCAAAAACGAAATCTGCCTTTTATGTTTCACGATGGCAGTATAATATTGCCATCATTGTTTTCTATTAATTTCCCTATAAATCTGTGTATTGTATTAAGCAAGCATTTTCATTGTGCTGATTAAATGGCACTTCTTTCTCCTCAAAGGTTACAATAGACTTATTTCAGTGTTTATTCTATTTATATATATATTTGGAATTTTTCTGATTAAACCACATATAATCAGACAATGCCAATTCAATCAGCCAAATTTTAAGCACAAACACTATCATTGAGGTCTAGGGGAGTTAAATAAGTGCTAATAAACATAATATTATCTATATATTTAAGTTCTCTGCCAAAATATGACTTCTCTAATGCTTTTCTTAAAATTCACTTTCTCATCTTTATTTTTTGAAAAATGTAAAGGATCATCATACTAGAATTCTAATTTGATATTCAGTTAGTGCCATAATTTGGTTTCCCTTATTATTTTTATGTTACTTAGATGAGATTTTCTCTTGCCTGAAACTTTCACATCTGTGCATCTATATATGTAGTATTTTTTATGTCTTTTGATGGCAACTATATTTATTAAATTCTATTAAGTCCAGTGTACCCACTTCCTATAGTTCTGAGCAGGAACATCACAATTGCAAATTTTGAAGAAGATTTATTCCTATACCTCTGTGTTTTCTATTTAGTCCTTTTTAATTGTACTTAATTCATGTTCCCTTCTTTTTCCACAGGGTTGGGGGTTTTGTTTTTTAAAGGATACTTCTTTGGTTTGTTGCACTACACCACTTGCAGTTGACAGACTCTGCAAGGAAAAGTGAAGAAACTATTGATAATTTAATCCAAATTATCATTAGTCCCATTAAAGTAATGATAATACCATTGCACCAAATTATACATTTATTACAGCTAATTCACGCTAATAATACAGTTAACCATCCTAGTTTATTTTATTCTTACTCCTCCAGTGTGTTGATAAAACCAGATCAGTATCACAAATCCAAAAAGAGTATGGTGGTACTGGTAACTTTGGATGCCGACTTGCTTTTGTTTCTATGTGAGACTATTTTTGTATGCTTGCTTGTCAGATTACACGCTTGTTCTTCATGCATCCTCAATTTTATTAGGTAATCATTATTTATTATATGTTGAATATTTCTTTATTGTCTCTGATACCCTAAGACTGGTTTTATCATCTGCTGACCATTTGTAATTAGTTTCTAGAGTTGAGGATCTGAGTCTGATCTTTGAAGGCCCCTGTGGTTACTCCTAGCTCCACTCAGCTATGCTACAATCCTCTTCTAGTGTCATAGATAATTTATTCTCATGCACACCATAGCTACAAGTTGATTTTAGTCAAGTTCTGGTTTTGGCTGGGATAGAATTAACTTTCTCCACAGTAGCTGGTGTGGAGCTGTGTTTAGGGTTAGTGATGGAAACAGTGTTGATAACACAGGGATGTTCCAGCTGGTGTTGAGCAGAGCTTACTCAGAATCAAGGCCTTTTCTTGCCTCTCACCCCACCCCACCAGTGAGGAGGCTGTGGGTGCACAAAGGTGCTGGGAGGAGACACAGCCAGGACACCTGACCCTAACCGACCCCAGGGATAGCCCAGACCATGTGGCATCATGCTTGGCCTGCATGAGTGAGGAACAAGAAGGAAAGGGAGAAGACGTTTGGGTGTGATGGCATTTTTTTTCCAAGTCACCCTGACCTGTGAAAAAACCCTGCTTTCCTGGGTGTGGCTGAACTCTGGCCTGCCCATGGGAAATAGTGAACAGCCCCCTTGATTTGCTTGGGTTCATGGCTTTCATTTTACCTGTTAAACTGTGTTTATCTCAACCACAAGTTTTCTCACTTTTTACCTTTTTAATTGTCTTCCCTGCCCCCTGGAGGACTAAGCTGCTGCACAAGGCTGAACTGCTGTCTGGGTTAGACTGCAACAATCTATTACTTATACAAATATATCAACACTATGGTAACAGAAGGCATCATCTCACACCACTGGGCAAAATAAACTGAATTATCTAATGGCCTTCTGGTCATTGTCCAAGTGGGCTAAGGAATTTTGGAGAAAGCCTGATAGATCCTGAGACATTTGCTGTTCTTGCAAAGACTGTGTTCTCTTACTCACGTTTGGGATTATGAGGCTACAGAGATTTCTTGAGATTTGTGAGGTTGTTGTCAAAACCAAAGTTCCATTTCTTTGTGAGCTGGGATGTCTTAGGGGAATATATTATGGTATTCAGTTCAATTAGTAATCTTTTGATTATATCAATTTTGATTTCATGATAAATAATAATTTTCTCATATATTTCAATTTTTAGAACCTTCATACAAATTTGGCTATAGTCCCTGAATAAGTAATGCAGTTCCCTATAAAACTCAGATGTAATTTTGTTTCTACTTGGATTTAATAAAAAACCCATTACCAGTTCTAAAGCTCTTAAATATGCTGATGGTTGCCAATTTTTGTCCTAGGGACATATTTACATGGCTGGTAGAGAGATGCCTAGGCTTATTTTGTATGTTATGGCCACAAGCAAATTCAAGCTGACTCTTTAGTCTGTAAAAGCAATGAAAAGGTCTTATGTCTTCCTTGGACATAATTACACCCTTGAAAGGCTTAAAGACTTCTCAGATAGAGGAGGAAATTGAAACAGGCCCAAAAGATGCATGGAATCAGAATAAACCTAGTGCACTATGCAGGAAATGTATTGAGAAAAATAAAGTATAATAAGAGTTTAGAAAACAATTTTGAAATAAGTTCCTGAAGGAACCTAAAAGTAAAAATAAATTTCTAAGTCTGTAATATAGTATATTTCAGTTATACAAAAGATTAAACCTGCAAAAAAGTGCAAGTTTTACCAGAATCCCAGCATTCTGTGCCGAGTTTGAAAGGACAGGTTTTGGTCCGGGGAAGCTATGGGGTGGCTTCTGTGAGAAGCTTGCCAGAATCTTCCCCCATGTCCAACAGAGCCAGTGCCAACAGCTTCATGCCAGGTCCACCACTGGCCAAGGTCAAGCCCATCAGTAACAGTAGTTGTGCCGTAACAGATTTAAGAAGGGGAAAAGTTGCTTCACAACATCAGCTGTGACTCAAAGAGGGATGAGAATATGTGAAAGGAACAACTGTGCAGACACCCAAGTCAGTGAAGTAGGAGAGGAGGGAGTTGTTCCATGCACTGGAGCAGAGTTTCCCCTGCAGCCCATGGATGTCCACATTGGAAAAGAGATCCACCTGCAGCACCTGGAGAACTCCATGCCAAGCATGTGAATGCCTGAAGGAGGCTGTGACCCCATTGGAAATCAGTACTAGGCCCCATAGAGAGAGGAGCCCGAGCTCCATGCATTCCAGTAGCTTTGGATTTTAATGGACTTTTTTACTGTCACACGGTTCAGACCCTGGGGATTTGCACTTTTTGATGAGACTGCCACTATGCTGGGGTCATCCTTGTGCCTTGTTCCTATGGGTGGAGCAACCCTGTTCTTGCTGCTCCATAACATTTGGTATCTGTTATACACCTGAAAACTGTGAAAGTGGATTAAATAGAACTGTGAGTCACCCATCATCAGCTAATGTTTTAGGGGGCAAGCCTTCTCAGAAATAGTATTTCTTATATCTCTCTAGACACTGATTCCCATGTGTGCCTACAGTGATAATTTTTATGTTCTCTTTACCCACACAAGTGGGCAATTGCATCAGTGACTGGATAGGCATGTAGGTTGTTAAGGAATGTTAAGGAATTTGAGAGATGTTTTTGTTTTGCTTCAAGTGAATTCTTTCATAGATGACTAGACTGACTAGACTGAGGAACTTTTATATCCTTGAAGCTTGGTTATCTTTTTCTGCTTATCTTTCTTGCTTATCTTTCTTTTCAAAATTGGCTCTGAAAATTAATCTAGTTTTGAAATCCCATTTATTTCTTATGATCGCAGGAGGATGCACAGCTGTGAGAAGAGTGTTGCTGCTAGCAGTGTCTCTTGCAGAGAAGGTAGTCCCAAGTGTTCAGTCTAAATTCATCTATTATTGTAAATAGATTCATTTTATTTGGTAAGTTCTCAGCATGTTTAAACAAGACATTTCAGTGAAAAGGGAACATGAATACGATAACCTCATCATCTTTTTAAAGAGATGTTCCTTAAGCTCAAGGGCTGGAAGCAAAAATATGAGATGTAAATTAAAGAAAGAAAAAAAGGAAGCTCTCCTATGTTAATATCATAATGAAAACTGAAGTGTATGAGGTTTTCTTCCTCTGGTACTATCACTGACAGTGTTTCTAAAGATAGAACATTTCTAAAGATCGGGTTAATCAAAACAGAGAGAGTTGTGGATGCCTTTAACCTTAATGTATTAATTTGACAGCATTTAGCATGTCTGTCTATTACACCTATTCAGCAAAATTAAGAATACAATGTTTAAGAGAAAAAAAAAAAAAAAAGTAGTTTAAAGAGCAACCTCACAATTAAAGTTATAGGAAGTCTCAGCTTACCTGAACAGTTTGTATTTACATATGTTTATGAATCGATTAAGGGGAAAATTATTTAAATATGACTTTTTTAACCTTTTGCAACAAGTTCTTTTTTTTTTCACTACTATTGTAAGGGTTAACTTTCTAAAGAACCGTCATAGTCGCCTACCTGAATTAAAGGACTAGTTTTCCAGTACTGACCAGTGTTTTCATGTGTAAATATCACCAAAAACCAAACTAAAAACTCTTTTCTTGCAAAAATCTGTAAATATCAGAGTTTGTGTTAAAATTCAAGGTAAAAAATCTTACATGTACAGTCACTAATGGCTCAACATCTGTGAGAATTTCAGTTTAAATGAGGGAGAAATGCAGAATGTTTACTTTCCACAGGGCTTCTTTGTCTTCCAACATATACATTTTGTTATACTCAAACAATGTTGTATCATTTTTAGGGGATACAAAACGCGCTTCAAAGTCCATAGGCTTTAAAAGCAGGCTTTCTGTTCTGCAGCTGGGACAGCTGCAGAGTCTCCCCAAAAAATTAATATTGCATTTAAATTAAGACTTTATATTTGATTGGTAAATTTCTTTAAAATTGTTTTTGTATATGTCTGGTGCTGTGAATTTTTTTTTTTCTAATTTTGGCCATGCCATTGCTTAAATCAGAAAAAATGAAGGAAAAATCAGATCATTTTGCATTATTTTAAGGGAATGTTTTGTGAAAGCATCCTTATTGCAAGTGTGAGTGAGAGAAATTTGTAAGAGTGACAAAGACAACATGCAACATTTTAAAAACTCGTTTCTAAAAGTTTATATCTGTTTTTATCTGATTTCTGAGAAAAATAAGGGCTTTTTTTTCTGTTTTCTTGTTTGTTGTATACAAAAAAAGTAACATAGTCATGAAACTAATAACAAATTAATTTTGTACTCATACCTGAAAGATATGCTGATATTGTGAATATAACATTAAGCTTTTTTATGAAATTACTACAATTAAAGTCATCTGTGAAACACTAGTTCAAGAGTAACTGTATCATTTTAAAATAATATCATTAGTCCTTGTCATGCAGTGAAATGCAACTAAAGTAAATTTAATTTACATATTCCTGCATATTTATTTTCTTTCTTTAATCTTGTAATCACCACAAGTAATTTGTCAAAAAGGTGACCTTAATAAGTAATTATCATTTTTCCTAAACTCAACCTAACAATTGTTAATTTATTATTATTAGTGTTCCTGTAAACAAAGAAAAACTCAGTTATAAAAAAAAAAAAGATGCTCAAACCGCAGAAAACCCAAAGATAATGGTAAAAATTCATTATTTCATTTAGAAGAGTTGAGATAATAATAAAAACATTAAAATTTATATGTGCAAATATAGCCACAGAATTCAAACCAGCTGTGAATTTCCTTATATGGTTCCTGTTGACCAACAGTTACTATCATGATGTCTTCAATATTTTTTCTAATCAGGCAAAAACCTCAGAGTCTGGTATTAATTAATTGTATTAGATATATGGGCCAATTTGTCTTCCTTCTCTATGAATTATTCACAACCATATTTCTCAAATATAGTAATTATTCAAAGACTATTTTCTGGAGTGGTGAATAACATGTTCACAAAATAAGGATTGTGAATGTATCTTAAAGATAAAATTTCAATTCTGTTCTAATTTCTGCTGGTACAAATCCATAGGAAAAAAAAAAAAAAACCAACAAACTCTTGCATCAGTGAGTAGAAGATTAAATAATTTCCAGAATTGAAATTATAAATATTTAAGTTGTACAATTAACTATTTATTTTATTTGAATAATCTGTCTTTGCTATAGAAAATTATTCTAATTGGCATATCTTCCTTCCAACAACCCATTTGGTAGAATATTCACAAGAAGGCGAACATAAAGTTGTCAGTACAAGTGAAAGGATTCATTTAACAGTGAATATTCACAGAAAATTATTTGCCCAGCTGGCAGAAATAACTCTGGTAGCTAGAATAGTTACTGGATATCTGAACTACATAGTTTTAGCCAAAACTATGGTTTTAGTCTCTGAAAAAATGAACAGGGATTGGGATATTTTGAATGAGCTTTTAATATTTCTTCAGTTGTAGTTCCATGTGACATGTGCCTCCATTGCTAAAGTAAAAGAAAAATTCACTTCTGTATGTGATTCTATTCTGAGATACATGAGTTATCAACGTAATAGAGCATAATCACAAGTAGTCCATAATGTTGGCATCTCTACCAGGTACTGTGTTTCTGTGAGAACTGATCTCTTGTTAATAAGCTGGGAGCTTTGTAACCAAATGCAGTTGTCATAAATTCATGATACAATAATATTTTTTAAAATTTGTGATGTGACACATAGTGACAATAACTTGCTAATAAGAAAGTATGTTTAACAACTTGCTTCATCATAGTCAGCATAAGTCAGATGTTATTTTGGACTTTCCAAAGTGTGGCAAGAATTTTCTTTTGTAGTTGTTTTTTTCCTCAAAAATCTAGGATTTTTATTTTGATCTTTCGTACTGTGGAATTGGAATTTAACATTCTAAGATTATGTTATCTTCCTATAAAATTCCTCCCAAATTGCAGAACTATTCTAAGGTTGTTTTAACTTTTTCAGGCAGAATTAAATAATAAGACATGATTATTAAATATTAGCATATACACTGCAACAACCTTAGACTATTTCTTAATGCAATTAATTGTAGTGTTAACAAAAAAAGTTTTCAAATGGCCTGGCTCAAATTACTTTAATGGAAAAGTAATCTGCAACTGCCTCCATGTATTAGAAAAAGACTTTAGAATCATTTTATCNTTTATGCAACTGTCTATCTACATGAAAAATAGTTCTTAGCAGCTAATATTACTGATAGTTCATGCTTAAAAGCTACAACAACTAAAAATTAAATGAAGTAACATTCTCCAAAAATTCCTGCTGGCATAGTGTAACAAGTATTACTAAATTACAAATAAGTAAAGACTTACCCACAGAATTTCCCATTACCTTGACACTGCTGCTACCACTTTCAGTGTACTCCTCTGAGTTTTTAAATCAGGACTTGCTATTTTCTAGATAATAGTCCTTAAACTGATGAGACTCCAAAGAAAAAAATTCAGGCATTAGGGCATGTGACCTGTGTTATTCAAAAAAGTAGAGTCTAGAAAACAAAACCAGTTATATTTAGTTATAAACTAGGAAAGTAAAATACTTAATTCTGAACTTGAAATATGTTAATCTCTTTGAAGATGCTGAAATATTCAATTTTCAATCTGCCAATAGTGTTTTACATAATTAGAATAGGCTATCTTTTAAATGAAATTGACTGTTTAAATGTCCTATCAAATAAACCTAGTAGCTTCTTACAGTTTAATTTCTTACTCAAGAAATTTTCCATCTGCCAAGCCTTTGACTCATTTTTCTTAGGATCAGTTATGTCTTTGCCTTACTCCATCGCACACCAATCGTTCTGCAGTATCAAATCCATGGTGATGAAGTGTCTGAGCTTGATCTGAGCAGCACATCTCTTCTTATGGCTGCTGCAGAGTAAGAATGAAAGAGAAAAGTACAGTACATGTTGTAGTCATTTAAGTAAAACAAACATGTATGTTATTTCAAATCTCAAATTCAAATTTCAGATGTTAGCAGAGTTTGAAGCTCAAGGGTACCTTCATCACTAATGGGAAAATCTCCCTCACATAGGGAGATTAACAGTATTTGTTCTCTCACTTCCTTGGGAAAATGAGAGTCCATGTAGGTACAGGACAAATATTTTTTGTCATATACATTATGTATGCAATGATGTCTCACTCCTAATGGTTTTCATTCTATGGAAATTTTAGTGTATTCAATAGAAAAATTATTTCCAAAGAACTCAGATATGATGTAGGAGGGTACTGGATAAAAAAAGAGAGGGAGCTGAGTCCTCGAAGTGTATATTTAGATATCATTTATCACTGTACATTACACTGTATCTGCTATGCTACAACCATATTTCTGTTCCTGGTAGTGGCCATGTACCCACATTCTTAATGTTATATCAACATTTGTTTGCATTTTCAGGCAAATATTTTGGGGTGATTAATTTTGGGTGTCAAAAGTCAGACTGCTGTTTTCCAGATACTATTCTGATAAGATTAACTGTGTCATTATTTAAAGGTATGAGATATTTCAATTCTAGCCCATTGCTCTTTCTTGATAATTAAGTTGTCACTCCTTTAAGCAATTTATTACAATATAGTATGCAATTGTTTTATTATGCATGAAAGCCTGTAACAGGCAGGGTCCCATCAGTGGTTTGCAACTTGATTATGTGCATGACTGAAAAAGAAAATATAGTGTATGCCACTAAGAAAAAGAATGGAAAGAAAAAGTTAGAAAACTATGTATTTCTAGGGGCTTTAAAATGTTTTCTCAGAATTGTAATATCTCCGGCTAATATAATTTACAGAGGTTTGTTAATTCATATCCAAGCATGTAATTCTACATGGTAATTGCGAAATTAATATGTTAACATGCATTGAGTAAATAAACAATGAATAATAGAATACTATAAAACACATCTATTTGTAGTGAGTAAGACCACCTTTTTTCAGCTAATATTCATAAGAGACAAAAAAGAAGGAAAGGGTTTTCATGACAAAAATCTTTGTCCAAATCTCCTGA